>JANAVB010017050.1:0-359576 GCA_029216955.1 Iris pallida
TATTAATAATGTATGTCTTGTTACTAATCTTAAGCATAACCTCCTTAGTATTAGCCATCTTACCGATAATGGCTATGATATCAAGTTTGTTAAACTCAAATGCTACATTACCGATAGCTCTAATGGAACTATTGTTTATGAAGGCATTAGAGAAAACAACATTTATGTTCTTTATCTTGTTGAAGGTACTAACAATGACAGATGCCTAGTTGCAAAGAACGATGAGAGTTGGCTTTGGCACATGAGGCTTGGACACGCCAACATGGATACCATCTCTCGTCTCGCCTCCAAGAAGCTTGTACGAGGACTCCCAAGTATCCCATTCAAAAGGATATGGTATGTGAAGAATGCGAGAAAAGTAAGTTGACCAAGTCATCCTTCAAATCCATCAACTTTGTGAGTACCACTAGACCTCTTCAACTTATTCATATGGATCTTTTCGGCCCTAGTAGAGTAGCTAGCCTTGGTGGCAAACTTTATGCTTTTGTTTTAGTTGATGATTTTTCGAGATTTACTTGGGTTATTTTTCTTGCTTGCAAAAGTGATACTTTTCGTGAATTTGTTGCTTTTTGTAAACGTGTTCAAAATGAGAAAGGTTTTTCTATCAACAAAATTAGGAGTGATCATGGAGGAGAATTTGATAATGCCGATTTCAAAAGATTTTGTGAAAAGAATGGTTTTGGACATAATTTTGCTTGTCCACGAACTCCTCAACAAAATGGTGTTGTGGAGAGAAAGAATAGAACCCTTGGCGATATGGCCCGGGTTATGTTAAACCAATATAAGCTCCCCCAATAATTTTGGGCGGAAGCCGTTAATACGGCATGTCATGTTATTAATAGGGTCTTGATTAGACCTATTTCTAAGAAGACTCATTATGAGCTTTGGTTTGACAAAATTCCCTCTATTGAATATTTCAAAGTTTTTGGTTGCAATTGTTTTATTTTGAATACCAAGGATAACCTAGGCAAGTTTAAAGAAAAAGCCTATGAAGGAATATTCCTTGGATACTCTACTCATAGTAAAGGTTTTCGTGGTTTTAACAAAAGAAGTCTTGTTGTCGAAGAGTCAATCAATGTCTCTTTTAATGAACTCAACTCTTCTACATTCTCCTCTTCCGAGGATATTGATGACATCTCGTTTGGGTTGGAGAACTCCTCTATTGAGGATCGTCCTTCTTTATCTAACAATGAAGTTGTGACCCCATCAAAAGAGTCTCCTCCTCTCGAGCCTCCTCAAAAGGATCTCCCAAAAGAATAGAGATTTGTCACCAATCATCCTAAGGAGCTTATCATTGGAGATCCTTCCTCCAGTGTTAGCACAAGATCCGCCACTCGTGATCTTTGTGCAAATGTGGCTTTTATCTCTCAAATAGAGCCTAAAAATATTAATGATGCTTTCCTTGATGAGTTTTGGATGATAGCTATGCAAGATGAGCTAAATCAATTTGAGCGAAGCAAGGTTTGGGAACTTGTCCCAAAACCTAGCAATCATTCCATTATTGGAACAAAATGGGTGTTTCGTAACAACTTAATGAAGATGGGTTAGTGACTCGTAACAAAGCTCGATTGGTTGCTCAAGGCTATAACCAAGAGGAAGGCATTGACTACGACGAAACCTATGCTCCGGTTGTACGTCTTGAATCCATTCGTATGCTTTGTGCTTTTGCTTGTTTTAATGACTTTAAGCTATTTCAAATGGATGTTAAGAGTGCTTTTCTAAATGGTATTATTAAAGAGGAAGTTTATGTTAAACAACCTCCCGACTTTGAAGATTTTCAATTTCCTAATCACGTGTTCAAACTCCATAAAGCCCTTTATGGCCTCAAACAAGCTCCCCGTGCTTGGTATGAGCGTCTTAGCTCTTTTCTTATTTCTCACAATTTTTCAAAGGAAAAAGTTGACACAACACTTTTTATTAAATCCCATGATGGGACTCTTTTGTTGGTTCAAATTTATGTCGATGATATTATTTTTGGTTCTACTAACAACACACTTTGTGTAGAATTTGCTAAAGTTATGCAGGAAGAGTTTGAAATAAGTATGATGGGTGAACTTTCCTTCTTCTTGGGGTTACAAATCAAACAAGGACCCAAAGGAACCTTCATCAATCAAACGAAATATACAAAGGACCTCCTCAAGCGTTTCGACCTCGACTCATCCAAATCAATGAAGACTCCTATGGCCACAACGACAAAGCTTGACAATGATGAAGATGGCACATCGGTCGACATTCGTAAGTATAGAGGTATGATCGGTAGCTTACTTTATTTAACTGCTAGCCGTCCTGATATCATGTTTAGTGTTTGCTTGTGTGCTCGATATCAAGCCAATCCAAAGGAATCATATTTGAGTGCCGTTAAGCGCATTTTTCGTTATCTCAAAAGTACCATTAATATGGGTCTTTGGTATCCGAAATCCTCATCCTTTGAGCTTCACGGCTTTTCGGATGCGGATTTTGCCGGATGTAAGATTGACCGAAAAAGTACTAGTGGCACATGTCAATTCCTCGGAAAGTCTTTGGTATCGTGGTTTAGTAAGAAGCAAAATTCTGTTGCTCTTTCAACCACTGAAGCAGAGTATATTACGGCTGGTTGTTGTTGTGCACAAATTCTTTGGATGTCACAAACACTTTTAGATTATGGCATTTCTCATTCTTGTACCCCTATTAAATGTGATAACACTAGCTCTATCAATCTCACGAAAAACCCGATTTGTCACTCACGCACGAAGCACATTGAAATTAGACACCATTTTCTTCGTGACCATCAACAAAAGGGAGATATTCGTCTTGAATTTATTGATACTACCTATCAATTAGCCGATATTTTCACAAAACTGCTCCCGGAAGATCGCTTCACCTTCCTTTGTCGTGAACTAGGCATTTTATCTTTTGATCCATAATCCCTTTCGACTGGCACACCGACGGTATACAACTGGCGGCATACCGTTTTTCGATTCAGAATTAGGTTCTGTTTCGAAACTCGGCATACCATCGGTACACGTCGGCATGCCGGATGGAGGCGGACAGGACATCAAATCAGAGACCGGGCCCACCTATCTTCTCTCTTCCTTTATTCTTTTTTAACCTACCTTTATTCCCTCTCATCCATCCAATCTATCATAACTACCCATCTCTTCACCTCTCATCTCCTTTATTACTCTTCCCTCATATCCCCCCTTTCACTCCTCTTTTTACTCCACCCTCATAAATTCCAACCCACCACCTTTTCAACTCCCTTCTTTAAACCTCCTCTATAACCGTTCCCACCATCCTTCCCTTTCAAAATCCATCTCTTCATCTTCCTCCTCCTCTTTAAAATCCTCCTTCCTCCATCACTTCCCCTACTCCTCCTTCATCCACTCCAAAAACATAGTATCTCTTCATGGCAAACCCTAAGCGTCCCCGCTCCTTCTCCTCCTTGTTCAACCCCTTCATCCCGGTGGCGCAACCTCACGGTTATGACCAACGGATCTTTTCCAACTCCTTGGCGGTCGAGCTATGGTTCCAGCACTTTGTTCATCACAATGTCTTCAAGGGACGAGCGATAAATTGGAACCTCTTCCCCGGTCACGTCTCCTTGTTTGACGAGGTCGGACTCTCCTCTCTACTTCGACGCCAAATACCCGTCTACCCCGCTGCTGTCCGACTATTCTATTGCAACTTGGTCGGGGACGACGATCATCCTGCCATTCAGTCTATGGACAATGATCGTCACTTCCGTCTTACATCTCGGGACATCGGGCACATCCTCGGCATCCCGGACAAAGGGGAAGCCTTGCCATCCTTGGCTGCTCTTCACTCCTCGGCGGCGTCATCCTTCGACGAGTTCTGCCGTATCATCTGCAAGGGCCCCAACCCACTTGCCATCCCAGCCCTCTCTGCACAGCTGGAGCCGTTTTACTACGAGCTCCATAGGATAGTGTGCCATACACTATTTCCTAAGGACGGGAACTACGACGCCATTACCGGCGATGCCTTCGTCTGCATGTATTATCTCTATGCCCGGAAGCCCTTCTCCTTCCCGAAGACTCTCATTCTGCTCTTCCGGCGTGTCATGCCCGCGGGAAAGCAGAACCTCTACTACGGCTCCTTTATCACTCTGCTTCTGGAAGCCCGACAAGTTGACCTATCTCTTTGCTCCTCGGATGGCGTCCCCTCCTATCTTGTTGTCTTCCGTTCCCTTAGTGGCGCCTCTACTTTACGTGCCTCATCTTCCCAAGAGCAACCGGCATCCTCTCCTGCTGCTCCCACACCTACTCCTCCCGCTTCGGGCCGTTATATGTCGCTGACTCAGCAGTACTTTGATATGCGTATGGCCCAGGCGGAGGAGCAGATACGGGCCCACACTCGTGGCCTTGGCGTCCTGATCCAGTTCCGTTTCCACGATCAAGGGTACTTTATTCAGCGCACTCTTCAGGACCGGGATGCTTTTCTGGATCTTAATCTTCAGGATCCTATGTACCAGGCCCCGCGCTTCTTTGATCCCAATGTCTATGGGTTTATGTACCCTGACGGCATTGATCCTTTTGGCGCCTTCCAGCAGGCTCAGGATGATAGGGACGATCCGGCTGATGAGTAGGGACGGATTCGCTTTTGGATGATGGTCTCGTTTTATGTGTGTTTTAGTTTTATGTGTTTGTTTTTATGTTGTCTTTTGTGGTCCTTCGAGGACCGGTGTGTGGTTGGTACCAGTTATTTCCAGTCCTTCGGGGACTTTATCTGTGGTTATCTCTAGTATCCGGCTCTCGTTGAGGAGAGTCTTTCTATTTACCTTATGCTATGTGTGTGTCGGGCATGTATTCACTTTTCACTTCAAAATATTAATACATGCTTTTCTTTATATGCTCTTGTCATTATCATTATGCACATTTTCTATTATTATCCCCATCTTTGACTAAGTGACAAAGGGGGAGAAATCGTATTGAGGGAGAGTTGTCTACCTACGGGGGAGCTACTCCCTGAAGATGCTATCTCTCTATTTTATCAATTATCAAAATGGGGGAGTTTGTTGGCACATTTTATTTTGATTATTAACAGCATCTTCGTAGTTTAGTCTTCTGTTCTTCAGATTCAAATATTCTCAGAAGATCTACTACATGGAGTTCTTCCGTTCAAGCGCAATCTCTTTTACATTGAAGACTGAAGCAGTACCGACGTTCCCTGCATAAGACGGCGTCTTCCTGCTTAGAGTCTCTGTGTCTGTACAAGTCTATGTATATTTGTAAACACCTAAGGACGGATGACAAATAAAAAGAACAAGTCAAAAATCAAATACCTACAGAGCGGCATACCGGCGGCATGCTTCGGCATACCGGCGGTATACCGATTTTAGAGCTCAGAAAGTTGTTGTGATGAATTGTCGGCATACCGGCGGCATGCTCCGGCATATCGGTGGTATACCGAGTTTTGTGTCCAGAAAGTTGTTGTGACAATTTGTCGGCATACAGACGGCATGCTCCGGCATACCGACGGTATACCATTTTTAGCGACCCAAAAGTTGCTGTGACAAATTGTCGGCATACCGACGGCATGCTCTGGCATACCGACGGCATGCTCCGGCATACCGGCGGTATACCGATTTTAGCAACCCAAAACTTGCTGTGACCAATTGTCGGCATACCGGCGGCATGCTCCGGCATACCGGCGGTATACCGAGTTTCAAATATTTAGTTTTTGAATTGGCCTGACTAGCATTAATGGCAGCATTTAATGCTCTCAAACGGTCATTAATATGACCGTTACTATTTGACCGGTATACCGACGGTATGCCGCTGCATACCGACGGCATGCCGGTCTGTCTGTATCCAGAGCATTAAATGCCACCCACTCTTGGTTTCTCTATAAAAGAAAGCCCTCTCTCTTTTGAGGACTTTACCAACTCTTACCATAAATTTTCCAACAACCAAGAGCTCCACCATTAATACTCTTCCAAGCTTTTCATTGTCATCCTCTCCCAAAGTGCTAGAGTATTAAAGAGTTGTATATTTCGATCTTCACGTGTTAGAAGATCAACAAGTTCTCTTCTCTTTTGTTTGAAGTTGGCGAGCCTTCGTAAGAAAACTCGTGTGTAGAAGTTGGCGAGTCTTCGGATCCAAACTCGTGTTGAAGTTGGCGAGTTCTTCGGATCCAAACTCGTGTGTACTATTTGGTTAAATAGTGGATTAAAGCCGGAGAGAGTTCCGGGACTGGATTGCCTCAAAAGAGGATACCAGGATACATCCTTGCGTTTGATCTTTCTACTCTTTACTTTCAATTGTCTTTATTGCTTCAATTGTTGTAGTTAATTTTTAATTACCCTATTCACCCCCCCCCCTCTAGGGTTCTACAGGGAGATGAAAGCACGACTTCTTGTATTTTCTATACCGACTTTCGATGTAGTTCTTGGGATGGACTGGTTGAGCCAGCATTCTGTAATCATAGACTGTCATAGAGGTAGTATCACCTTTAAACCGCCAAACGAGACAGAGTTTGAGTTCACTCAAGGAGCAGAAGAGAGAAGAGATCCACCCGCATTAGAAACTCACATGATGATGCATGACGTCCCTCAGCACCCTATCATCACCGAGTAACAAGATGTGTTTCCCGAGGATTTGTCGGGACTGCCACCTGACCGAGACATCGAGTTTTCCATAGAGCTTATTTTGGGAGCCGAGCCTATCTTATCTCGAGTATATCGGCTAGCACCCAAGGAGTTGGTAGAGATGAAGACACGGATCAACGAATTGCTGGAGAAAGGCTTTATCCGTGCCAGTGCGTCCCTATGGGGAGCACTCGTCTTATTGGTGCCAAAGAAAGATGGGACAATACGCATGTGCATAGACTGCAGAGCCTCGAATGCAGTGACGGTGAAGAACAAGTACCCATTGCCGCACATAGACGACCTATTCGATCAAGTGAGTGGATCCAAGGTATTCTCTAAGATCGAGTTACGATCAGGCTATCATCAGTTGAAGGTTCGGAAGGAAGATATTCTGAAGATGGTATTCCGATCAAGATATGGGCACTACGAGTTTTTTGGTCATGCCATTCGGTTTGACTAATGCTCCTGCGGTCTTCATGGACCTAATAAACAAGATCTTCCATCAGTATTTGGACAAATTTATAGTCATCTTTATAGATGATATCTTGATTTACTCGACGAGCCAGGAGGAGCATGAGCAGCATCTACGGATAGTTTTGGGGACCTTGAGGAATGAACGGCTTTTTGCGAAGCTTAGCAAGTGCGATTTCTTTCTCAAGGAGGTTTCATTTCTTGGGCATATTGTTACGGAAGACGGCTTATCGGTAGGTCCGGAGAAGATCACAGCAGTCAAAGCATGACCCGCTCCCACATCAGCTTCCGATGTGAGAAGCTTTCTTGGACTTGCGGATTATTACCAAAGGTTCGTAGAATATTTCTTATGAGTAGCGGGACCCATGACTCGATTGACTTACAAGGACCAATAGTTTATATGGATAGACGAGTGTCAAGTCGCTTTTGACGAGTTGAAGAAGCGCTTGACGACTGCACCCATTTTGACATTACCATCAGGCCCAGGAGGATTCGTGATATATAGCGATGTATCCGGAAAAGGATTAGGATGTGTATTGATGTAATATGGTCATTTAGTAGTTTATGCATCGAGGTAGTTGAGAGTGCACGAGAAGAATTATCCAACCCATGATCTAGAGCTCGCAGCATTTATCTTCGCTTTGAAGCTTTAGAGACATTACTTGTACGGCGAGAAGGTAGACATCTATACTGATCATAAGAGCCTCAAGTATGTTTTCACACAGAAAGAGTTGAACATGCGACAACGGCGTTGGTTGGAGTTGATGAAGGATTATGAGATCGAGCTACATTACCATCCGGGCAAACCTAATGTTGTGGCAGACGCATTAAGCCGTAAGCCCATGGCTCATTTCTTGACCACACAGTGGGTGTTGAGGGAAGACTTGCAGAAGCTTGGTATTGAAGTCGTATTGCTAGGAGCTGAGGGCGTATTAGCCAATCTCTAAGTACAATCATCGTTAATAGAGAGGATCAAGGCGGCATTATACACATATGCTAGATTCCAACGACTTCGAGAAAGGACTAAAGCATGAGAGCAGACGGGATTGAAGATTCCTCTAGATGGGACATTGTGATGAGGTGATCGACTTTATGTTCCAAATGGAGAGCTATGGCAGGAGTAGATGGCCGAAGCACATAGCTCGACTTACTCCATACATCCCGGAGGAACCTGTAGGAACGAAGTCGTAAAGCAGAATACTCTAAAGGGGGGTGAATAGAGTAGGCAGCGAAATATTGCTAATTAAAAACTTGTTAGCAGTTAGATCACAGAAATAATAATAATCACAAAGTAATAACTGTAAAGATAAAAGTTTAGAAGGCAAATGCAAACACAGAGATTTATACTGGTTTTTCTCTTGTGAGGACTAGTCCAGTCGGAAGAACTCTAGCTTCCAGTTGAATCCACTATAGGAAAATATTACAAGTTTTCATACGAAGTCCTTGCAACTTCTACAGACGCGAGCTTTGATACGAAGAACTCGACCAACTTCAGTTTTGAAGAGTCTTTCTTCAATCAAGCCTTTGATTATAGTTTCTCTGAAATCTTCTAGACCGTACCGTACCGGCAAATTGACTAGAGAATTGTAACTGGCTTGGGATTTGAAGATGAAAGCTTTTAGAAAACTCTTTGGAAGAAACGTAAGCTTTAGAAGAGAAGAAATGAAAGTGAATGAGTGATTTGAAATGATCAGAATTCCTCTCTATTTATAGTTTTTCCAAAGACAGAACTCTGGCAAAATTCGGACAGAATTCTATGTAACAAACCGCAACTGAAGGAAGACCAAGTTCAAAAAACAACGTTCATATAACGTTCCCCTTGGCCAAACTCTGGCCGAGTTCTGTCAGGGTTGGTCAGGTTTATTTTAAAAAAATATTTTTGGGCTTTTTGAAATCCTTTAGAAGCTTTTGTAAATAAGAGATTTTTTTCAAAACATAGGTCAATTTTAAAAATGATAGGTCAATTTTGAAAACAATTTTGGATAGCCTATTTGCCAGTACGACTCGGTATACAATGTATTACTAGACTCAATAAAAGTAAAAATTATATTGCATAAAGAAATACAGTCTTGAGTGGCAAACATAGTTTCGGTCTTGAACTGAGTAGATATCCAATCTTGATCAGTGTCCAAGTGTCCAAAACATCTTGAGTAAACATCTGAGTTGTTCCGTATATCGAGACAGAGTTTCATCAATTATTAAAATCAGGTTTGACCATGACCAATGGGCCAACAATCTCCTCCATTTTGATAATTGACAAACCTTGACCGATATAACATCTGTGGTCTTTATCAAATCAAAATTGTACCGATATAATGTACCAAAAAAAGCTATTACTGTAAATTATTCATAAGCTGTATTCATGAAGATGTAAGATTTTATTTCTCCCCCGTTGCCACTTAGCAAAATAATTGCAAAAGAGAAAGCTCCTCCGTAATATATGCATAAGTGACAATCAGTGAAGAAACACAAAAAATATGGATATATAAAAACATTTATCATAGGCATGGTATAAATGCCACAGACAGGAAAGAAATGTGATAAGCAGAGAATATTTTACAGGCAGTGTAAATGGAAGCATAAATAAAAGATAATGCTATGAGAAATGCTAAACTGAATATAAAGCTAAACTGAAGCATATAACATGTCCATCAGACAAAAAAAGTCACAAATCATAACCAAATAAGAGTACTGATAATAGCTTGGAATGTTGGAGCATTTCAAAGTAAACAAAGACAAAATTATCAGTCTCAAAAGTATAACAAATCATACATCACCCTCATCTTCATCATCGTCATTATCATCTGCAGTGCCAGCATGTCCACCATGTCCGGATGGACCAGCGCCAGAAGTGTCAGCTCCAGAGGTGTGTGGAGTAGCACCAGAAGTACGATACCAATCGTAAGCGTTTCCTGGCTGGAACAGAGAGTGGACTGCCTCATCATCAATGCGGTAACCAAATACATAAGGGTCTCTAGGAAGAGAGCTAGCAGAATGACCCGTCTGAGCAAATCTGAGATCAACAAATAAGTTGGCAATAGCCTGGAACCGAGTCACGTCACGGAACTCATGTTCCCAGGAAGTATCAACAAAGAAAGTCTGTAGAATCGAGAGGTACTGATGAATACCCTCAAAAGTCATAGGGTAAGACTGAGGAGGAACAGGTGCAGTAGGAGCAGGTACAGGAGGTGGAGGAGCAGTAGCAATGCTACGACGAGAAAGCTTGAGAAACTTGGGCTCAAGGTCCAGAGCGCAAGTGGATAAGTCTATGTCAAAACGCTAAAAGATGCGTGGGATAAGCATCGCATAAGAGAGGTTGTGGTCTCTTCCGCGATATCTACCCATCATCTGGATGATAGTCTTAGGGGCAGAAAAAGGAATCCCCTTAAGAATGTGATAGAGGGCAGAGAGTTCTAGTGCAGTGACATAATCTTTTGAAGTAGATTTTGGAAGAATAGTAAAATAGATGATGCAATGTAACTCGTAGTTAAACAAGTTCAAGTTATTGGCTTTGAACTTTCTAGGACGAGCACGTGCGGGCGCACAAAGCTCATTCTTGAAACTAATAAGAGTCGTGCCCTCGAGAAAATCAAAGTCGGTGATGTCATCGAGGGGGCACCTTCGTTTGGAATACCAAAGATTTCTGCTAGTAATACATCATCGAACTCGATATCGATCCCGCCAACACGAGTTCTTACGGTAAAAGTGTCTAACACGAAGTTATAATAGAACAGTCTAAGGGCATTAGTAGCTACAAGGAATTGTAGGGTAGCGAGATGGTGTAACCCTAATGCCTCAAAGAAAGGATGGTGATCAGAAAATACAGTCCATTTAATCGGAGCGCCTGTGCATATAGTACGTATAGCAAAGTTGGCATACCAAAGCAATGCTTGGTCATGAGTTTTGAAGTAAAACTCATCCGATACGCCATCACCCGATTGGACCGGAAAAAAAAAGGAATCCGTGTTCGTATCAGAAGACGATGCCTCTTTACTGATATGGGTCTTCTTCCTCTTGAAAGGATTGAATCCCTTAGGCATTCTTTTCCAAAACTAAGAAACCCTAAAAATTTAAAAGTGGAGGAGAGAAGGAGTTATACCTTCCGAGAATCAAGTATGTTGTAGAGGACGCGATTATCCGGACAAATCCAAATTTTGGATGGAAATCTCCACGTAGATTGGAAGAAAGGGAGTGGAGAATAGCTAGGGTTTGGGGGTTCTTCGGCTGCTGATGCTGCTGTGATAAAGTGGTTTGGAAGAGATGAATAGGAGAAGCCCTCAGGTTCTGACTTAAAAACATACAGAACCAACAGAACTCTGGCCGAATTCGGACCGAACTCGGGCAGAATTCTCCTAGGGTTCTCCTGGATTTTTTTCAAAAAAAATTTATGGGCCATATCCTTTTCATCAACTCATTTCAAATATTTAATTCAAAGTTTAGTAATTTTAAACTTCAAATAATACAATTAATATTATCTTATAAATTAATTTCTTTACTCAGCATCTGTTTCAGATTAGCTGTAGGAGTACTGTCCCAGCTAACGGAAGTTTACCGGAGAACAATTAATTACCGCTTCGCTTCGACCGTAGTCGTGGTGACAGACAGACTCTTTGTAGGCTTGTCTAAAAAACAGTTATTGAGTATTGAATAAATTAATTAATAAAACAAAATTAATTAATATTATTGATAGGGGTGAGCAAATACCGACCGATACCGAAAAAACCGACCGAATACCGATTAAAAATATTTCGAAAAACCGAACTGAAATTATGTACCGATACCGAATTACCGAACCGACTAAATTACGGTATAATGGTAATGGTAACGGTTTGAGTGTAATACCATATCGAAAATACCGAACCGAACCGATTCACACACACACACACACACACACACACACACACACACACACACACACATATATATATATATAGACACACACACACACACACACACACACATTTTTTAATGTTGTTCTTGATTAATTTTACACTACTCATTTTTATTTTTATCTTTGTTTTGGTTGGTTTCCTAGAACTTGGAATGGATTTTAGTGGACTTGAATTAATGTTAAGAATGCTAAGAATTGAGTTTTTGATCTTTTGAGCTTATGTTTTTGTGTACTCATAGAATTTTAAAGTGAATTTTGGTTACTTAAACTTATACTAAAGATTAAACTTAGTGACCGTGTTTGATATTTTAAGCTCATTTTTAGGTCTTTTCGACTTGTTACATATTGTTCTAATAATTTTGATTAATTGTTTGGTTGGTAGAGGCTTGGCTTTAAAATTAATGCTTCCAAAAAAGTAAAAAATATTTATTATAGGTTAAGAGGTTCTACAATATTAAGTGTGTTAATTGATCAAATATTAATTGGTAAAATACCGATGCCGAACAAAAACCGACTGAATACCGATTTAATCGAAACCGAAAAAACCAATTCTAAATGGTACGATATTGGTATTGATTTTTCAAATACCGATTTTAAAAAATACCAAAAAAATCGATCAAATACCGACCGATTATACCGACGCTCACCCCTAATTATTGACATCTAAAATTCCTAATTCTCGACGTAAATAATTGAAACGATCTTCCGCGAGAGGTTTGTGAATATGTCAGCCAATTGATTCTGTGTGTCTATGTATACAAGGACTATATCTCCATTTTGTTGAGATCTCTAAGAAAATGATGTTGAATCTCGATATACTTAGTACGAGAGTGACATACTGGATTCTTAGTCAAATTTATAGAACTAGTATTATCACAAAAAATAGGTATGTGTGTGTAATGCAATCCAAAGTCTTCTAAAGTTTGCTTCATCCACAAAATTTGTGCATAACAACGTCCTGCGACGATATACTCAGCCTCGGTTGTTGATAATACGATAAAATTTTGCTTCTTGCTAAACCAAGAGACTAGGGCTTTTTCTAGGAAATGACATGTGTCGTTGGTACTTTTTCTAACTACTTTACATCCGGCAAAATCAGCATCAGAATAACCAGTTAGGTCAAATAACGTGGTTTTAGTATACCATAAGCCGACAAAAGAAGTGTCTTTAAGGTATCGGAAGATACGCTTAACTGCGCACATATGTGATTCCTTAGGATTGGCTTGAAAACGTGTACATAAACAAACACTAAACATAATGTCTGGTCGACTAGCAGTTAAGTACAGTAAGCTACCGATCATACCTCGATACTTATGTATGTCGACGGGTTTGCCTTGTTCATCAATATCAAGCTTGGTTGAAGTCGCCATTGGAGTACTAAGTGGTTTGACTGCTTCCAGGTCGAACTTCTTTAATAGATCTTTTGTGTACTTTGCTTGATTTATGAACGTTCCATTGTTGGTTTGTTTGATTTGCAGTCCGAGAAAGAATTTTAGCTCTCCCATCATGCTCATCTCAAACTCATTCTGCATACACTTTAAAAATTCTTGACAAAGAGATTCATCAATGGATCCAAAAATAATATCATCTACATAGATTTGAATCAAAATAAGATTGTTATTCAAAGATTTTATAAACAGTGTAGTGTCAACCTTTCCTTTTGAAAAACAGTTGTCAAGTAGAAAGAGCTTAGACGATCGTACCAAGCACGAGGGGCTTGTTTCAAACCGTATAAGGCTTTCTTCAACTTGAAAACATAATCAGGATTTTTGAAATCAGTAAAACCTGGAGGTTGAGCTACATAAACTTCTTCTTTTATAAAACCATTCAAAAATGCGCTTTTAACATCCATTTGAAATAACTTAAAATTATGAAAACATGCAAATGCATATAACATGCGAATGGATTCTAATCTCGCAATTGGGGCGTAAGTCTCATCATAGTCGATACCTTCTTCTTGATTGTATCCTTGAGCTACGAGTCAAGCCTTATTATGAGTCACTAAACCATTCTCATTTAGTTTGTTTCAGAATACCCAACGGGTGCCAATGACCGAATGATCAATAGGCTTGGGAACAAGTTCCCAAACTTGATTTCGTTCGATTTGGTTTAATTCCTCTTGCATAGCATCTAACCAAAAATTATCACTATATGCTTCTTCAATGTTTTTGGGTTCAAGCTGTGAAACAAAAGCAACACAAGAAGCTATATCTTTATTAGAGGAACGAGTACTTACACCCTTGGTAATCTCACCAATTACCAAGTCCTTTGGATGATCTGCCAAGAATCTCATCTCTTTTGGCACATCCTTAGGATTGCTGGTACCGACTTCTTTGCTTGAGGACTCAGCTGGTACTTGGTGTGAAGTTTCTGTATCTTTGTGTGAAGGATTTACAGTAGCTGTACTTGGTGTAATCACGTCTTCATTATCGCCATCGTCTAAATGTTGATTTAGTTCATCAAACTTGACATTAATTGATTATTCGATGATCATG
The DNA here is from genome assembly GCA_029216955.1 of Iris pallida. Lineage (NCBI taxonomy): Eukaryota > Viridiplantae > Streptophyta > Magnoliopsida > Asparagales > Iridaceae > Iris > Iris pallida. Next base: position 14,441 of record JANAVB010017050.1, read on the forward strand.
GTTCTCTTGTTGAAGACTCTGTACCCTTTGCTCTTTGCCGCATAACCTAAAAAGATACCTTCATCGATCTTTTCATCAAATTTACTCAGGTTGTCTTTAGTATTAAGAATAAAGCATTTACAATCAAATATCTTGAAATAAGAAACAGTGGGTGTTCTATCAAACCATAACTCATAGGGAGTCTTCTTCGATATAGGTCGAATTAGAACCCTATTGAGAATATAGCACGCTGTATTGACAGCTTCAGCCCAAAAGTATCTAGGTAGACTAAACTGGTTCAACATTACTCTAGCCATTTCAGATAGAGTCCTGTTCTTATGTTCTATAACTCTATTTTGTTGTGGAGTCCTAGGGCAGGAAAACTCATGCAAATAACCGTGTATCACAGAATTTCTTGAACTTTGCATTTCAAATTCGCCGTCATGATCACTACGAATATGAGTAATCATGAAACCTTTTCATTCTATACTTTCTTGCAAAAGGTGACGAATTCTGACAAAGCACCGTTCTTGCGTGCAAGAAAATATACCCATGTGTATCTAGAGAAATCATCTACAATGACAAATGCATATAACTTACCACCTAGACTAGCAATTTTACTTGGTCCAAATAAGTCCATATACAACAATTGTAGAGGTCTAGTGGTACTTACATCGTTCTTGGATTTAAAGACAGATCGGGTAGCTTTTTTTTTCACAATCGCTACATACCGTATCTTTCTTGAAAGATATGTCCGGTAAGCCGCGTACCAACTTCTTTGTGGATAGTTTTAAAATTGTGTCCATATTTGTATGACCGAGTCTCATATGCCATAGTTGACTCTCAATGCTCTTGGCCATCAAGCATCTACCTGCTTTGTTAGCATCTTCTAACAGATAGAAAACATATATGTTGTCTTCCCTGATACCTTCAAAGATAGTACTACCAGTTGAGCTATCAACTATAGTACATTTGTCTTTAACGAAGTTAATGCCATAACCGTGATCAGTTAAATGGCTTATGCTGAGCAGATTATGTTTTAACTCGGTAACTAGACATACATCTTTAATCACAGGATATGGAGCCTTACCAATGTCACCGATACCGATTATGTACCCTCTTAAATTATTACCGAAGGAGACGTATCCTTCTTTATTCTTCTTCGACAGTGTTGCGAATAATGATGCATCACCGGTCATGTGCCATGAGCAACTGCTGTCGAGGATCCATTTGCTTCTAGTAAGTGAAGGGCGTTCCACCTACAAAAAAGTTTGCAGATGAAACTCTTGGTACCCATTTCTTGTAGGGTCCTGACATGTTAGTTTTTGGTATCCATGCATAAACATTTAGATCTACTAACTTTCTGATTCTACATGCAGAAGATATATGACCAATAAGGCCACATTAATGACATTTTGTATGTTGAGTGTTGAAAGTTGGGTGAGGTGCATGATTGGTAGATTTTGGTTTTCTAGTATAGAAAAATACATACCTATTAGTCTTCTTGGGCATAGGTTTGGTATGGTTTGGTCTGACAGTGTTTGGTTTGGGTGTGTTCCGATGATTCAATAATTGACACGTGTTAGAATAGGAAGCAGCAACTTCAGACCGTTTTCCTAAACTAATTTCTAACTTTTTAGAGGTGTCATATAATCTAGTATAGTCAGATATAAGTGTTTCCATTATGACTTGTGCATACTGAAGATTCTTTCTCTCCTTAGATAGGTCTTCCTTTAGTTGGATGATAGTTTGGTCTTTTTCTTCGGATAACTTGGTACTCTCGTGTAACAACAGCTTAATAGAAGAAAGCTTACCAGACTCAATAGAAGAATTATTATTTCTAACATCAACTAGTTGGTCGGTAAGTCTTCCTATCTCACCTTTGTACTCTTTGAGTACCTTCTTAGAGGTTTCATATTTACTACGCAGTTTCCTGTAGTCACTTAATAGGTCACTGAAAGCCTCTCCTAATTGCTCAAAGGTGAAATCATCATAAGGATCAAACAGAGGATTAGTGATTACCTGATCGCAAGCCATCAAGCATACATTTGTAGCGTCATTCGATTGTTCGTCTTCTGAATCACTGACTTCGCTTTCATGCCATATGCTTGTATTGGCATACTTCCTTGATGTAGATCTCTTCAGATAGCCTTTGTCATATTTACTACTTTTTCTTGTTAATGATGATGCTGTTGGACAATCTTTCTTTATATGTCCTTTCTTCTTACATTCGTAGCAAATAGGATCTTCCTCGTTGTTGTTGTTGTTGCTGTCTTTTGTTCTTCTGTTGAATCTCATGAACTTCTTGAATTTTCTTACCAGAAGAGCTTGATCTTCAGAGTCAGAGTCGCTGTCGTTAGAATCATCTTCGACAGTTCTTCTATGTTGAGCCTTCAAAGTGATCGACTTCTCTGACTTCTCCTTTGGTGTAGCATCTTCAAAGTCTTGAAGTTCCAACTCATGAGTGAGTAGCTTACCTATGAGTGTTTCCAGAGGCATTGTTGAGAGGTCATTTCCTTCAATGATTGTTGTAGTCTTTGGAATCCAGTTCTTTATGAGAGCTCATAGAAGTTTGTGAATCTTCTCATGGTTACTGTATTCCTTACCTAATGAAGATAAAGGATATACAATATCCAAGAATCTCGTAAACATCTGAGTGACGGATTCATTTGGCTTCATCTTGAACGTCTCGTACTCTTGAGTAAGTCTGCTGATCTTTGACTCCTTGACTTGTGTTGTTCCTTCGTGGGTTACTTCGAGAAGTTTTCACACTTCATTTAATGTTGTGCAAGTCGACACCCTGTTAAATTCAGTTCTGTCTAAAGCACAAAATAAAGCGTTAATAGTACGTGCGTCAAGACTGGCCTTTTTTTTCATCCTCAGTATATTTATCATGGGGTTTTTCAACTAAAACTCCCTCAACAGTAATACGAGGAGGCTTTTTGTAGCCATCAATAACTACAGACCATAAGTCAAAATCAAAAGATTTTAAGAAGAAACTCATCCGTGTTTTTCAATAAGTATAATTTATGCCATCAAACAGTGGAGGTCTGTTTGTGGCTTGGCCTTCACTTGTAAATTTCACAGTTGCCATGTGTAATGTTGTGATCTATATAACAATTAGAAATAACTGCTGTTTTACCTTGCTTTACCTGTATAACCCGCTTTGATACCAATTGTAGGAACGAAGTCGTAAAGCAGAATACTCTAGAGGGGGGTGAATAGAGTAGGCAGCGGAATATTGCTAATTAAAAACTTGTTAGCAGTTAGATCACAGAAATAATAATAATCACAAAGTAATAACTGTAAAGATAAGAGTTCATAAGGCAAACGCAAACACAGAGATTTATACTGGTTTCCCTCTTGTGAGGACTAGTCCAGTCAGAAGAACTCTAGCTTCTAGTTGAATCCACTATTGGAAAATCCCGCAAATTTTCATACGAAGTCCTTATAACTTCTACAGACACGAGCTTTGATACGAAGAACTCGACCAACTTCAGTTTTGAAGAGTCTTTCTTCAATCAAGCCTCTGATTACAATTTCTCTGAAATCTTCTAAGCCGTACCGTACCGGCAAATTGACTAAAAAATTGTAACTGGCTTAGGATTTAAAGATGAAAGCTTTTAGAAAACTCTTTGGTAGAAACGTAAGCATTAGAAGAGAAGAGAAGAGATGAAAGTGAATGAGTGATTTGAAATGATCAGAATTCCTCTATATTTATAGTTTTTCCAAAGACAGAACTCTGGCAGAATTCGGGTAGAATTCGGACAGCATTCTATGTAACAAACCGCAACTGAAGGGAGACGAAGTTCAAAAACCAACGTTCATATAACGTTCACCTTGGCCGAACTCTGGCCGAACTCTAGCCGAGTTCTATCAGGGTTGGTCAGGTTTAGTTTAAGAAAAATATTTTTGGGCTTTTTGAAATCCTTCAGAAGCTTTTGTAAATAAGAGATTTTTCAAAACATAGGTCAATTTTAAAAACAATAGGTCAATTTTGAAAACGATTTTGGATAGCCTATTTGCCAGTACGACTCGGTGTATAATGTATTCCTAGACTCAATAAAAGTAAAAATTACATTGCATAAAAAAATACAGTCTCGAGTGGCAAACCTAGCTTCGGTCTTGAACTGAGTAGATATCCAATCTTGATCAGTATCCAAGTGTCCAAAACGTCTTGAGTAAACATCTGAGTTGTTTCGTATATCGAGACAGAGTTTGATCAATTATTAAAATCAGGTTTAACCATGACCAATGGGCCAACAGAACCAAGATGTACCAGGACTTACGACAATACTATTGGTGGTACAGAATGAAGCGGAAGATAGCTCATTTTGTGGCCAAGTGTTTGTTATGCTAACAAGTAAAGACAGAACACCAGAGGTCAGCAGGATTATTGCAGCCGCTCTCCATTTCTGAGTGGAAGTGGGAGCACATCAAAATGAATTTCGTCACAAGATTTCTTCGAAGTCCTAGTAGACGAGATATCGTCTGGGTAATTGTTGATAGGCTTACCAAATCAGCCTACTTCTTACCTTTTAGAGTAGGCCAGTCCACAGAAGTTTTGGCGAAGATGTACATGAAGCAAATAGTGAAGCTACGTGTCACGACCCGCGCCCTACAGTTAGGGCACGAGAACGTAACAACGCCCAGCCTACGCCGCAGTGTCGGCGGTAGAACGCTGTCCTAGGTCTCAATGCATCTAACAGTATAAGACTAAACAGTTTATACTCCCCGAATGGGGGTGACATAGCAGATACAAACTCAATCACATCTAAGGTAGAGCATGATAAGGATAGATAAAACATGAAATCCAAAAGAGATATAGGAGATAGAAGTCTAAGTGTCTAAGATACATAAACCCAGAAATACATCTCAAAACTTAAATACAGATACAGTAATCCACAAAGTAAATACAACTCCAGACAAAATGAAATAACTACCTAAACAACCTCTAATGAGTCTCCTCTAGGCTAGCAGGCACCTCCAGGCTATCTGTAAAATTTATCAACAGGTCCAGTCAGGACTGGAGCGAGTACAGTACATCTCAACAGTTCATAGCAGGTTAGAAGATATAATTATGCAGTAAAGTAAGATACAAGTACTGAAAGAAATGCAGTATGTAAACAGAGAGAACTGTAATAGAAATATCTACTATACATAGGGAACTAGCAGTGACTAGTGAATCAGAGTACAACATGAACATGTAAATGGCCTGGGATGATTCTGATGCTACACTATGGAATGATTCTGATGCTACACTACTGGTGTATTATTCACATGTCCATTTATACTCTTCCGTACCCCCAATCAATACACAAGGATCTAGCCAGGTTATGTTATATGATGCTATGTAACAGCCCCCGAAGGGTAGTAGACCCCGAAGGTGATAGACCCCGAAGGTGATACATAGTAGTCCCATAAATGGGATAAGGATTCTAGGAAGACTCTACGATCATAAGAGTATATGTCGTAAGTGATCAAAGAACCAATGAAACATATGATACGCCATGTAAGTGAAACGCACAGAACATGTAGTACCCGATGCTCCCTAAGGATAACATCTCAAGAAGGGATCCATATAGTACCAATCCGTGTGACCAACGTGACAGTACAAGTAAAGTAATCTACTGCAGGAAATAATTCTAAGCAGGATATGAAATGATCAGAGAATATACTCGCCTCGATTGGTTGGAGTCGACGTGCGCGACACGAACGTGCCGACACGAGGTAGGTACACTACTATGCTCTACAGAGGGTCCCAGACGACGACACGGGCAGTCCCAATGAGTCCAGAGTAGTCCAAATAGCCTAGTTGGTATATAAAAGTCTAAAATCAGGGTTTGGTACACTAATCAAATCAAGAAATACAAAATGACTTAATGATCACGATTTATGATTTCAGAAAAATATAATTAAATAAATATAATAAATTTTGGAAATCCTTATAATGTTAAAAACTATATCTATATTAATCAACATATTTTAGATAATACTTAAAAATCCAAGAAAATCATTTATGTACTAATAAATGACAATAATGCAAAACAAATACATATATATATATTAAAATTGATATTATAAGAAAACATAGGACTAGAAGCTCAAAATCAATTAATGGTAATATTAATCTTAAAAATCCTAATTATTAATAGAACAATACCAGCAAGAATTTAATAATAATAATAAAATAATATACATTATATGTAAACTAGTATATTTTATATCAAAACTGTTATACATATATAAACAAATGTAAACTAATATAATTATATATAACTAATACACATTATATAATATGCCATTATACCTGATTATAAAACTATTGTACATAATATTCTATTAACATTTATAAACTAGTATACATTTTATAGGACAATATACATGTATTATACTATTATACGTTTTTAAACAATTATACATTTGTTATACGAAACAAATATATATTTATATATAAAACCATTATACAAAATATTATGTTAACAATTTATAAACTAGACTAATATATATTAACAATATATATAATACATAAAAATTTATATTACATATAAACCAATACACATAGTATTATATACTAATATATTTTTATAAAACTATTATACATTTTATTACATAACAAAACATATTATATATATATATAAACCAATATAATTATATATAATCACTAATATATTATAAACTAATATTATTAATAAACTAATATAATTAATTAACTTAATATAATAGCTAATATCATTTAAATTAATAACTAATACAACTAATAAACTTAATAAAACTAATCAACTAATAAAAAGGGGGGGCTCTGTCTCCCCCAAACGACAGATCAAATTAAAAGGGGGGGTTTGGAGAAGCTCACGAGGAGTGGCCGGCGGGTTGTGCCGGCGAAGCGGCGGGAAGACGAGGGAGAGCTCGCCAGGGCGACGGTTCCAGGGAGCGGTGAAGGGGGACGCGGCCAGGACGGCGACGGAGAGCTCGCGCGGCGGCACGAGCTCGGCCAGGGCGGCGACAGGGCTGGCGAAGCGGCGCTGCCGAAGGGATCCGGTCGGCGGAGCTGCGCCAGGTCGGCACGGGCGAGGTCCACTCTCTCTCTCTCTCTCTCTATGATGTGGTTTGGGTAACGGTGGTGGCGGATGGGCTAACGGTGGTGGCGGATGGGCTAACGGTGGATCGACGTTTGATAGGGCGACGGCTGCGGGGTGGATCTGGTGGCGGTGGTTGGTTGTGATGGGGGCGACTGGCGGTGGTTGTGAACGGTGGCGGCGATGGTGTTCTGGTGGCTGGGTGGTGTACAGGAGGCCGGGATGGGTTCAATGGCGATGGTGATGGCCGGGGCGGTGGATGTGACGAAGGTGGTGGCGGTGGTGATGAAGGGTGGTTCGGGTGGTCGGGACTGCTGTAGGAGGCTGGTGGGTTGGGACAAGGAAAATGGGAGTGGCTGCTAGAATGCCTAGGGATGTGTGTAGGAAATTTAAGGTTTTTGGGGATTGGGTACTATTTATAGGGGAGTGGGGAGAAACCCTAATAATTGTAAATGTAATAGAAATTAGGAATAATTAGTGAAAAACTAACATACTAACATATGCTAACCACTAACATATTGATAGTGATTAAATTAATTAGTAATTACTGCCAGTAAAATCACTAGCTAATTTAGATTAGAAATTGCAATAGCAAAATTACTAGTTAATACTAATTTAATAAATGGCTAATTACAATTTAGCCGAGATTTTTCCCATAAAATAATACTAATACATTCACTTAATTATTTAAATATATTTAGAAATTATTTATTTAGAAAAAAATGATATTTAGAAATTCCAAAATTCAATAACGTCTTCCATATAGAAAATAATTAACTTATTGATTCAAGAAATGACAGGGAATTTCCAATAGGGCAAAATCGTCTAAAAAAATAGTAAGCCAAAGCCAACAAGGACCGATAGCAATCACGGTCAAATTGTTTTCCCAAAATTTTAGAAATTACACGTTCTTCGAGATTTAGAAAATTTGAAGTTTTGAAAAATACGAAATCAAATAAAATGCCGATTTTCGAAAATATCCAAGAATTCAATTTACGGAGGTTACAAATCTACCCTCCTTAAAGAAATTTCGTCCTCGAAATTAAAGCTTGGCAAGGGGGTTAAAACATGATAGAATTTTAGGTAGTATGGCAGACACGATCAACGAACGACGAGTTGGCACGATCAAGATGATCAACTCGAATTTGTTTAGGCACGACTATTGATTTGGCACGATAGAATCATGGTATGGTCAAATCTGAGTATAGCACGATCAACAGAATCTAGGCTCTAGGTCGTATAAGTACGATCAAGATCCAATCTTAGTTATGAATGGCGATAACATCATGATTTTGGAATCCAGGTTGTAAAGGCACGGTCAATATGAAAATGGTGCGATTGATCATCGCTAGGAATAATGAAATGTTTGGCACGATCAATGACTAAGGATCAACCACTTGATCACGAATCAAATCAAGGCTTAAAACCTTGAAATGACTAAAATCACTTAGGCATGACGTATGCAGAGTGACAAAATCAACCTCGTCATGAAGTAGGAAGGAAATAGCAGCATGGTGACCAGAGGATCGAATTTTTGGCACGAAGGCAAAATTATTTCGGATACGATCACTAAATTTTATGATAATCAAATCGGGTAGTTGCGATCAAGGACAAAATTTTTCAAGAACGATTTAGAGGCAAAATCGGTATGATAGTCATGATCTTAAGAATCACGACCATGGATTTCATAGTCGTCTAGTCATGCCAGGTCATTCAGGCACGAACAATCATGAGAATTTCAGATGATATTAGGAAATCAAATCATGGTCAGAAAACGTTTTAGGTACGAGTGCAAAAATCCGAACAAGATAAAAATCGAAATTGGAACAGAACTTAGTCGTTTCAAGAATAATCAGAGTTTAGGCACAAGTGATATTGGTATCGAAGTTTGATTACGATCAAAATTAATTATTGACACGATGAAGAATAAGGCTAATCAATAATTGAATTTAGGTTCGAAAAGTTGAAATCGAGATTTTTGAGCACGAGCAACATATGATAGAGATCTAAGTCACGATGGAATTCAATAAATTGAGTACGGTCAAGGGTCAAGATTATTGGTACGACAAAGGGTACTATTCAAGGAAAATCAAAATCAAAAGTTTAAGGAACGAATGTTAATAGCATTACAATCCAACCACAATAATATTAAGAAATTTTAGTCGCGACACGATCTAAGTTGATCAATTTTGGAAATCAAGATTTGGGCAATATGGAGGACAATGTCATCGAAGTCTGAGCACGAGTATACAAGAATGGGAATTCATGTCATAATTAAGTTTAATTCAATTGAGTACAACCCAAGATATCAATATGACAAGAAGGATGATCAAGGTCGATTTGGTCGTGATTAAGGGAGCTAGGATTTAATGATATTGAAAACCCTTTAGGGAACAAGGAAAGATTTCATAAGGGGTCAAGTTAATCATCTCTCTCTAATACCATCAAGTTTATCATTTGCCAAATCATATTTTATCTCTCAAGTCCCAATATGAAAATCAACCTTTACATGACTATCATTGAAATTTCATAATCCTTCAGTCATCTAAACCTTTACCAAGATCACCATAGACAAAATTCCAAACTTCGAAAACATTCCCCACGAAGCATACCCCCCTCTTAATTAGGCATCAACACTTATCTTTTCAATCAATTTCTAAATTCTTTCACCCCGTTCTAAATTAGATCTGAAACCTCTAAATCCAATTTATGAATCCTTGAACTTGTTTAAATCAAGTCTCGTATTTACTAAACTCCTATACCACTATGTCATACAAAATTTATTCTTATTTATAAATCAACCTTCATTTTTCTTCAACGTTCACCTTCATTATTATCCTTTTTGAATTATATAATTTTCCCCATCATCAAAATTAATTCATGTAGCTTAAAATCCTTGTGTCCTCTCTGTCTCTAGTCACCCTCTTACAATATCTAGTTCAATTTTGCATAATCATTGAATACCAAAAATTCTCTTTTCATTTACTAAATCCTACATAGCCTTAGAGTAGAAGTTCCCACGAATCAATAACCAAGATTTTCTAAGTTCTCAAACTAAGTTGACCTCGAATATCCTCATTAGTTTTGAAATACATCCCTGAATTATTCATAACCAAATTTCTGTGATTGTTTCTAAATTGATAACATTTATCCTTTGATTTTATTTTAAACCTTTACCACATCTCCATTTCATATTTTTTTTCATATTCGACATCCAATATTTTGATTCCTACAAAATCATCATATGATAACCAATTACGTCATTTTGACCTAAACGATTTACGTACCTTCCTCAACATTTCTCAAATAAAAACGATATAAGGATTTAGGGGTTCAAGTACAGCTGACAGAATGTGATACGAGGCAGAATTGATATAATCAGGACAGTTATATAAGACAAGGAATGATGGTAATGAAAATATGGCAGGAAAAGAAATGGTAATAGGATCTGTTATGCTCATCCGTTTTAAAAGAGGAACCCATTTTGAAGCCAGAGCTGTAATATCAAATCCAAAATAAGGCCTAGCAAAATCATTGATTTATTGTATTATGAAGAATTTTATAGCAAAAGTCACACAAAGGTTTATAATAACAGCTAAAGCTACTCCTACTCCTAAGTTAAATAATGAGAAGCAAAATCAAAACAACCAATAATTCCTTTTTCTGAAAGACTGAACAAAAGTAGAGAAAACATGTTCAAATTTTTTTTTAAGGGGTACAATCTGATAATCATATGCGTCTATCCAAATCATGGTACTCTAAATTCTCGTCATACTAGTAAGCACTACGATAATCACAGAGTCCTCGACTAAGGCACATACATCTAGAATCATGGTATTTAACATTTTTGCGATGCCACTAGCTTGGCTGCGAAAATCTTAAATTCCCACACCCGAAAAATATATCCAGTCAGACTATATGTCCTCACCATGCTGACTAATGTGACCGTAGAAGACTAGATTTCCATACTTAGATGACCTAGCCCATATAATTTCATCTTGCCAAAAATTAAATTAAACAACAATGGATACCCAAAAATTAACTCAAATTTATCAACGAGCATCAAAATTTAAAAACGAACAAAAGTCCATCAAAATACAAACTCGGATGCAACAACTATCATCAAGATTCAAAATTCAACAATCATCCATCAAAATCGATAAATACAAACCCAAATTCAACCATAATCCATCAAAATCAAATTTAACAACAAAAAATAAAGATAAATCAAATTAAAGAAAAAGAGTTTCAAATCGAAGTTAAAATAAGATTCTCAAGGGTCGTCCCAGGAATCTCTCAAGGGATCCTAAATGTGATTGAGTACTTTCAAATATATCCAAATCCTACTGCAGGCTGTAGTGGTACTCTGGTTCGAATACCACTACATAAACATGACCTGCATGGGCCACCACTAAAAATGTGTCACGACCCGCGCCCTAGAGTTAGGGCACGAGAACGTAACAACGCCCAGCCTACGCCGCAGTGTCGGCAGTAGAACGCTGTCCTAGGTCTCAATGCATCTAACAGTATAAGACTAAACAGTTTATACTCCCCGAATGGGGGTGACATAGCAGATACAAACTCAATCACATCTAAGGTAGAGCATGATAAGGATAGATAAAACATGAAATCCAAAAGAGATATAGGAGATAGAAGTCTAAGTGTCTAAGATACATAAACCCAGAAATACATTTCAAAACTTAAATACAGATACAGTAATCCACAAAGTAAATACAACTCCAGACAAAATGAAATAACTACCTAAACAACCTCTAATGAGTCTCCTCTAGGCTAGCAGGCACCTCCAGGCTATCTGTAAAATTTATCAACATGTCCAGTCAGGACTGGAGCGAGTACAGTACATCTCAACAGTTCATAGCAGGTTAGAAGATATAATCATGCAGTAAAGTAAGATACAAGTACTGAAAGAAATGCAGTATGTAAACAGAGAGAGAACTGTAATAGAAATATCTACTATACATAGGGAACTAGCAGTGACTAGTGAATCAGAGTACAACATGAACATGTAAATGGCCTGGGATGATTCTGATGCTACACTATAGAATGATTCTGATGCTACACTACTGGTGTATTATTTACATGTCCATTTATACTCTCCCGTACCCCCAATCAATACACAAGGATCCAGCCAGGTTATGTTATATGATGCTATGTAACAGCCCCCGAAGGGTAGTAGACCCCGAAGGTGATAGACCCCGAAGGTGATAGACCCCGAAGGTGATACATAGTAGTCCCATAAATGGGATAAGGATTCTAGGAAGACTCTACGATCATAAGAGTATATGTCGTAAGTGATCAAAGAACCAATGAAGCATATGATACGCCATATAAGTGAAACGCACAGAACATATAGTACCCGATGCTCCCTAAGGATAACATCTCAAGAAGGGATCCATATAGTACCAATCCGTGTGACCAATGTGACAGTACAAGTAAAGTAATCTACTGCAGGAAATAATTCTAAGCAGGATATGAAATGATCAGAGAATGTACTCGCATTGATTGGTTGGAGTCGACGTGCGCGACACGAACGTACCGACACGAGGTAGGTACACTGCTATGCTCTACAGAGGGTCCCAGACGACGGCACGGGCAGTCCCAATGAGCCCAGAATAGTCCAAATAGCCTAGTTGGTATATAAAAGTCTAAAATCAGGGTTTGGTACACTAATCAAATCAAGAAATACAAAATCACTTAATGATCACGATTTATGATTTCAGAAAAATATAATTAAATAAATATAATAAATTTTGGAAATCCTTATAATGTTAAAAACTATATCTGTATTAATCAACATATTTTAGATAATACTTCAAAATCCAAGAAAATCATTTATGTACTAATAAATGACAATAATGCAAAACAAATACATATATATTAAAATTGATATTATAAGAAAACATAGGACTAGAAGCTCAAAATCAATTAATGGTAATATTAATCTTAAAAATCCTAATTATTAATAGAACAATACTAGCAAGAATTTAATAATAATAATAATAATAAAATAATATACATTATATGTAAACTAATATATTTTATATCAAAACTGTTATACATATATAAACAAATGTAAACTAATATAATTATATATAACTAATACACATTATATAATATGCCATTATACCTTATTATAAAACTATTGTACATAATATTCTATTAACATTTATAAACTAGTATACATTTTATAGGACAATATACATGTATTATACTATTATACGTTTTTAAACAATTATACATTTGTTATACGAAACTAATATATATTTATATATAAAACCATTATACAAAATATTATGTTAACAATTTATAAACTAGACTAATATATATTAACAATATATATAATACATAAAAATTTATATTACATATAAACCAATACACATAGTATTATATACTAATATATTTTTATAAAACTATTATACATTTTATTATATAACAAAACATATTATATATATATAAACCAATATAATTATATATAATCACTAATATATTATAAACTAATATTATTAATAAACTAATATAATTAATTAACTTAATATAATAGCTAATATTATTTAAATTAATAACTAATGCAACTAATTAACTTAATAAAACTAATCAACTAATAAAAAGGGGGGGGCTCTGTCTCCCCCAAACGACAGATCAAATTAAAAGGGGGGTTTGGAGAAGCTCACGAGGAGTTGGCCGGCGGGTTGTGCCAGCGAAGCGGCGGGAAGACGAGGGAGAGCTCGCCAGGGCGACGGTTCCAGGGAGCGGTGAAGGGGGACGCGGCCAGGACGGCGACGGAGAGCTCGTGCGGCGGCGCGAGCTCGGCCAGGGCGACGACAGGGCTGGCGGAGCGGCGCTGCCGAAGGGATCCGGTCGGCGGAACTGCGCTAGATCGGCGCGGGCGAGGTCCACTCTCTTTCTCTCTCTATGATGTGGTTTGGGTAACGGTGGTGGCGGATGGGCTAACGGTGGTGGCGGTGGATCGACGTTTGATGGGGCGACGGCGGCGAGGTGGATCTGGTGGCGGTGGTTGGTTGTGATGGGGGCGGCTGGCGGTGGTTGTGAACGGTGGCGGCGATGGTGTTCTGGTGGCTGGGTGGTGTACAGGAGGCCGGAATGGGTTCAATGGCGATGGTGATGGCCGGGGCGGTGGATGTGACGAAGGTGGTGGCGGTGGTGATGAAGGGTGGTTCGGGTGGTCGGGACTGCTGTAGGAGGCTGGTGGGTTAGGACAAGGAAAATGGGAGTGGCTGCTAGAATGCCTAGGGATGTGTGTAGGAAATTTAGGGTTTTTGGGGATTGGGTACTATTTATAGGGGAGTGGGGAAAAACCCTAATAATTGTAAATGTAATAGAAATTAGGAATAATTAGTGAAAAACTAACATACTAACATATGCTAACCACTAACATATTGATAGTGATTAAATTAATTAGTAATTACTGCCAGTAAAATCACTAGCTAATTTAGATTAGAAATTGCAATAGCAAAATTACTAGTTAATACTAATTTAATAAATGGCTAATTACAATTTAGCCGGGATTTTTCCAATAAAATAATACTAATACATTCACTTAATTATTTAAATATATTTAGAAATTATTTATTTAGAAAAAAATGATATTTAGAAATTCCAAAATTCAATAACGTCTTCCATATAGAAAATAATTAACTTATTGATTCAAGAAATGACAGGGAATTTCCAATAGGGCAAAATCGTCTAAAAAAATAGTAAGCCAAAGCCAACAAGGACCGATAGCAATCACGGTCAAATTGTTTTCCCAAAATTTTAGAAATTGCACGTTCTTCGAGATTTAGAAAATTCGAAGTTTTGAAAAATACGAAATCAAATAAAATACCGATTTCCGAAAATATCCAAGAATTCAATTTACGGAGGTTACACTACACGGTGTGCCAGTTAGCATCGTATCGGACCTGGACTCGAGATTAACCTCACACTTTTGGAGAAGCATGCAAGAAAGTTTGGGTACCTGTTTGAAGTTTAGCACGATGTATCACCCATAGACAGACGGTTAGTCAGAGCGTACTATTCATATGCTAGAAGATATGTTGAGAGCGTGTACGCTTAACTTTGGCAGATCATGGGAAGACCACCTTCATCTTGTGGAATTTTCTTATAACAATAGCTATCTAGCGAGCATTCAGATGGCTCCGTTTGAAACATTATATGGTAGGAAGTGTCGATCTCCCGTTTGTTGGAGCGATATAGGAGAGCGACAAATATAGGGGCCTGAGTTGGTTGTGAGCACGGTAGAGAAGGTGAAGAAGATACAATACCACCTGCGAGCAGCGCAGGATCGACAGAGGCAGTGGACAGATAACCGTCGTTGACCCTTGGAGTTCAAGGAAGGCGACCATGTTTTCTTGAAGATATCCCCGACTAGAGGCACGATTCGATTCAGAGGACGTGGCAGGTTGAGTTCAAGATACATCGGCCCTTTCAATGTCTTAGAACGAGTTGGAGAAGTCGCCTACAGATTGGCATTGCCACCTTCGCTAGAGGGAGTACATGACATATTTTATGTGTCACAGCTGAGGAGATACGTGGCAGACAGCATTCATGTGCTTGATCACTCCGAAATTACCGTTGGACCGAGCTTGTCGTACCAAGAGCAACCAGTAGCTATCCTTGATCGTCGAGTGAAAGTGTTACAGAATCAGTCTATACCATTGGTTCGCGTGGCATGGAAGCATCACTCACCAGGAGAGTCTACTTGGGAGTGCGAGGACGACATTCGAAACCGCTACCCCCATCTGTTCGAAAACCAAGGTACGACTTTCATACGTTAGTTCGTGTTCATTCGCATTGCATTGCATACCTCCCCCCATCGTTAGTTTAATTTCGAGGATGAATTTTTTTTAAGTTGGATAGGATGTAAAACCCCCTAAATTATAAACCTCTTTTATATTGTATTTAATATTGTATGGTATCTTATTTTATTTTAGTTATTAATCAATTGACTGATGTACTGTATAAAACCAAGAGAGAGCAAGAATTAGGATATGGTATTACTTAGGTATTAAGCTCCACAAATGTCTATTAAGTATTTATGAACTTTACAATGTTTTAGAAAAAACTTTTAAAAGAATTTATTGGGTACAAGTATGCATACAAGGTTATACCTATACTTACATATATATAGTGTCATATAAATTACAATACATAATGGGTAAAGTATATATATATTTAATATATGTATATAATTGCATTTTGACTGAGCTCCCAGTTGAGTATAGGAAATTAAGAGAAAAAAATAAAAAAATTCGAAGCTACTGTAGTTGCTACAGTAGTCTCATTGGCCCAACACCATCTGCGCGAACAAGAGGCCAAATTCGAAGAGGATTTGAATCAAATCCTTATCAAAATCTTGGCCTATCTTCTTTCGATTATTTTTGTGTGTGTAGACCCTTTGAATCCCTACGGATTTGCTCAAAAAATTATTCGAATCCTAACCTAAAACGGAATAAAATCGGAACGTAAATCAGATTGAAATTGGGTATATATACGCGAGGCTCACAAACGTTGTGGCCTCTATTATCTTGAAAAATCACAAACTTCTCTTCAACCCAACCACTGTGACCCCAGAGCAAGCCTCGACCACCAATTCCCCTCCATGACACCTTTTTGCCGCCGTCGATCGCTCCACACCGTCGAAATCCCGCCGAGAGCACCGCGCCCGGTTCTTGGTCAGAACCACGAGGTACTCATATTACCATTCAATTTCTTGTTGGCATACTCGATTAATTCTTGATCTTTAAGCTCCTACGTATAGATGATATAACCCCCTTCTAACCCCAGCAAGTCGAAAAAATTTTAAGGCGTCGATTCCCTGGAGAAATCGATGCAAAGTTGACAAAAATCCACTGTCACAATTGACAGAAATCGACTTCCAAGTACCCCTGTTTGGATACAAATTTCGAACACACCAGTAGGATTTTTTGAAAACTTTCTGAACAAAGTGCTAGACCACGTATAGCTCTTCAACACCATTCTAGTAGATTAAATTTTCATTCATCTTATGTAAAGATTTTTGCTCATAAAGTTTAGGGAAAAATAATGTTAAAAACTATGAAAACTTAGAAATTCACCCCGATATGGCATGTGCCCCGACAAACCGGGCGATGTGATCGCAACCCATAAGCATCGAAAGACACGTATGGATGTTGTTGACGTGTGGGAACTGACAGAACTCGATTTCGTTGTGCGTGCGTGACGAAATCAACGCGTATCCGTCAAGATACCCTGTATCGGTCACTTTACAAACTAGGCCATAACTTTGTGCACGTTAGTCGTATCGAGACGAAACTTGTGCCAACAGGACTGTATCGCTTTTCTGGTCCTATATGCCAAGTTTTGTCTGATTCTGAGAAGGTCGATCGGAACACCTTTTGGACGGGTATGCGATCCGATCTAACATATAAAATTGTACACGGCCCACCGGAATCCAACTTTGGACATGCGGTTGGGTTCGTCTCGTCAAACCGGACCTGTAAACATATATTTTGATGACTTTAGAGACCATAGGTACTAGCACGCGTTTCGGTACAAAATGGATCCAACGACGGACATCATTTTGATCCAAAATTACGATTTTGCCCTTGTGTCCAGAAATGAACTTTTGGGCAGGCATTTTAAGATATAGCTTTTATAACAAAAACATTCATGATGTTTGTTTCAACATCCGGAGCTGTATGCGGATTTTGACTTCATTGCTGCTGATTCTGACTGTTGGATTTTCCTACTTCTTACATCCCTCAGGCAAGATACCTTGCCATTATACTTTGTCTTTATTTTTATTTTATTACAGTTATTTACATTCAGTTCTTATTATATATCCTGCATGTTTTATCTCATTGAGCGTTCAAGTCACACTTGGGTGCAAGCGATCATATCAGTTGTTTTTATTTATTTTACCCTATTTTACTGCATTGGCTTAGTTCTATTGACCATCCACTATTGATAAGGTATTGGTATATTTGATATGGCCTTCACACATGCTTTATCATCTTCCTGTAGGCCGCCGAGGAGAGGGATTTTTGAGTAGAGAGAGAGAGAGAGAGAGGGGTTTGGAATAAAGGAGGATTTCTGATGGAGGGAGATGGATTTTTGAGTGAAGAAATAGCGAGGAGGGTTTTGGAGTAGAGGGAATTTTTGATGGAGGAAAAGGGTTTTTTTCTCGAGATTGATCGAAAGATTGGTCTCTGGTTCATCCATAAAAAAGAATTACCAACCGACAACAAATACAAAAAGTTTTTAAAAAATATTACTATAATGACAGCTGAAAAAATTACGACAATTTTCTCGCACATACATTAGTTGACGGTTATTATCGAACCGTCACTAAATAAAATAGTGTTTCTTGACGAATTCTCTAAAACCGTCAACTATTATACTATAAAATTGCTAAATTGACATAAAACATGTCCTTTTTTGACGTAAAACTAAAACCGTCAAGATAATCCCTTTCCTTGACGATTTTCTACGACTATCAAGAAATAAACCTTCAAGAAACGTCATTTTTCTTGTAGTGTGACGACCCTCTTTCTGATGTTGGTTCTCCTTAGATCATCACTTCCTTGACAGACTTAAGAGTTTTTCTAGAGGGACATGCACCTGATGATGCATACGTGCCGGTTGCATTGGGTACGTGCTTCTCAATCCTTAGTATACCGCAAGTTCTTGTATTGTAGGCTTCACTAGCATAAATGTTTGCGATGACAAGCCATATTGGAAGGGGCCAAGGTGTCATTCATTCATTCAGATCGGTTTATAGCTTTACTTCAATGCCCAGTTCACTGACCATGTTTCATTGATATATTTGTAGGTGTAGAGACCCACGAGGAAGTTCTTAATGAGCTTACAAAGAAAATGGCTGTTACATGTCTAATTATGACTCTTGTAGTCGAGGTTAATGATATGACTAACAGTATTGGGGAAGAAGAGGCAGTCGGCTTGGCAGCACTATCAACAGTACCATCCACCGTCGAGTTCTCGGCACCAATAGTTGATCGAGGTAGGGTATCCTCAGTGATGGGTCCACTACCTCTTGTTCAGAATATCGAAACTACTACAGTAGCAATGTCATCATTTCCCTTTGAGGAAAGAGTATTAGCTGCAACTTCTAGCTCTGATGACTACTATAATACTGTAGTCGAGATCTAAACAAGCGCCTTCTAAGGTACACTGACGTGTGCCTTGAAGCCGGTGCTTGACAAGAACTTGGCTTTCCGCAAAATGAGAGACATGTTCTCCTCCATTATTCAAACTATCAGGAGTTGCAAGCGTGAGCATTGTGCCTCAGCATTGGAGCTCATCTTGAATGGTCTTGAGCAGCCTATCAACGAGTACTTGCAGCTTCGTAAAGGAAATCTTGCTTCACTTATCGAGGCAAAATACAAGTCTATAGTTGCAAAATTCCATGCACAGAAGAGAGACTTTAAGGAGAAGAGAAAATGCATGAGGAACACGGTGTCCAACTAATGACAGTGTTGAGTGACACCAATTCCTTGATCCTTCAACATCGGTCTGCCTGAGGCAAGTATTCTCTGAAATAGTTCGGCTGTAAACTTTGATAAGAGAATCTTAGGAGAAGCTGGTAGAAATACGGAGCAAGCACCATGAGGAGTTTTACTGACTCTCCCGGGGAAAGCTATTGGCAATAACAATCCCTAACCACATTGTGAAAGAGAAGTTTAGGTGGATCCATTATTCATAATGTATCCAAGACTCTTGTATACGGATCATAGATTTTACAAAGAGACAAATGAAAACTCATGCACATTTTTGCCTTATATCGTGTCTTCAACTTTCTGCTGCTATATTGTTTAAACATAATGCTCAAAGTGAATTATCAGTCGGGCATTTTTGTCTTATATAAGTGCAATTTAGACTTGTACGACATCACGCCCGATTAAGACTTAGCGATTCGATAAAATCAGAACATGACAAATACAACCCAATAATAGACTCATTCAAAGATACAAACGAAAAGTTTGTTTTATTACACGCATAGCTGATGCTTCCGACGTATTAGCAATTTTCAAAGATAAAACTTGGCTAAGAGAGACACCCGCAACAAGTTTTGGAGTCAAATTATCTTGTATCTTTGAAGCTTCTATGCTATGCTTAAAATTTTATCCACACAACAATCTCATCTAATAAGATACTAGACGTCTTCTTCATCTTTGCTGAAATGTCAAGTTGAAGCATTTTTTTTAGAAAGGAAGCTTTTCGATCACTTGACAAAGATGATATTATGGGTTAGTTTGGATTGGTGTTACATTTTCATCATGTCTGCTTACACGTCTATTTTGGAACTCACGTTAGGCTAATGTTTCAGAAATGCCCATTTGACCCCGAAATAAATGACATGTTTGAAAAAGAACGTCTATACGAAATGTAGTCTATTTGGCTTAATGTATGCATTTAGCACCCGAAGGGAGTTCTCGATAAAACCTAAGGTATTGTTTGTTACCTAAGTTTTTCCTACTTATAACATAGCTCGTCGAGTAAGGGAAAAAGAAGAAGAAAAATATATCTCATAATGTCTATTCTTATATTTCTAACTACCTAATCATATATTCAGAATCCTATAAACATACCTATAAAACTAAAATATATTTAATATTCAAATTATATTTATAACACATACACACACACATATACAAACTTCTAAAAACATATCTATAATAAAATCTAATAAAATATATTCAAAATATATTTAAATTATATTAATATAATATTTCTTTTATTAATAATATTTTTTTCTTGGTACATGCAAGCACTTGAATACGAGTAGTTGTTCTTTTAAAAGAAAAAAAAGATATACTAATCCTCCTTATGTTTCATGGTTATTACATAGGCTACATTTATTTTGAAAATAATTACGCGGACTAACCTTCTACTTTTCTACTTTTTATTCTATTTTTAAAATAGGGGGGAGGGTAGTGTTGTAATTATCTATAGAAAATATAGAGATGGTATCATGGTACATATAATTAGTTTAATAATAGGGATATTAGTGTAACAAACGTAAAAATATAGGGGTAGTTAACTTAAATGGCCCAAAAAAGAAAAGGAAAAAGAAAGGTTGGTTTCGGGTGCGAATCCCACTTCAGGTTTCGGGTGCGAATCCGAGCCCCTTCTCTTTTTTCTTCTTTTTCAACCTACTCCAAGTCTCCTATTCGACTTCCTCTTCTCTCTATTCCCCCTCCTTCCTCTTCGGATCCAAATTTATTCTTCATCCCCGACTAAACCCTAACCCTAACCCCTCCTCATTCCCGAATTCCCAAACCCTAACCCTAAAATTCGCTATTTTGCGCATCTGGAATCCCAAAGCCTAGCCCTAGCCATGGAGTCCCAGCCTGTCCCCGCCAACCTCTTCGACGCCGCCTCCCAGCCCGACACCTCCGCCGACGCCTACACCTTCATCGAGTTCAGCGCCCAAGGCGACGACGACGACGACGGCGGCTTCAACTACCCCGGGTTCCGCGAGCTCTCCCAGCCCTCCCGCTCCTCCCCCTCCTCCTCCGCCGCCATTGCGCCGGCGGACTTCCCTCCCCCAGAATCCGCCGCGTCCGACGCCCCCCTGTCCTCCTCCGCCGCCGTCAAGGCTGCGGCGGACTCTCTCGCGGCGGGGATCGGGGCGCTCAGCTTCGATGAGACCGGTGAGGACGACGGGGGGTTCGAGTACGGGAAAGGGGGGTTCGTGGAGCACGCATGCCGGTACTGCGGGGTCCAAAACCCGGCCTGCGTCGTCAGGTGCAACGTCCCGTCGTGCCGCAAGTGGTTCTGCAATTCCAGGGGGAATACTTCGGGGTCGCATATCGTCAATCATCTGGTGAGCGGAGGAAATTCTGCTCAACTGTCGTTATTTTCAAGCCATAGTTATAGTTGTAGACTTGTAGTAGTGAAATCGATAGGATTTTACGTTGGAAGGATTTTGTACACAATCTCTTTCATGAAAATAGTCACATTCTTAGTTCTCGATGAATCTATGAGGTTTTACGTAGTGGTTTTGGTAGTGTAGATGGTTCTGTAAAATTTTCCTTGGTTTAGGAGTTATTTTGTAGAATTGCCACGCATTCGGCAAAGAGCACTAGTAAACTAATGGGAAAGTTGGCAGTGTGTTGTTTCTCATAGTTAATGAAAATGCGCCTAGACGAGAAGCTCATCAATAGGGGAGATTGCGCACTCCATCAGCCAGGAGCTGTGCGTTGCTTTTGCAGCTAGCGAGTGCGATTTTATGTAAGGTTCCAGTAGCATCATTGACCCTTCTCATCTAGGGTTTTAGGAAGGTTCAAAAGCTCGGTTTCGGAGCCTTTCTATGAGTATAATTTCGGTAGTTTTGGGATGGTTTCTGTAGTTTTGGCCAATACCTAAAAACTTGGGTTCAAGCACCTGAAGCTTCCCTCTTTTGCTTGATCAAATGATAAGCGGGCCTCGTTTTTTCTGCTTTGCGCCTAGGCTCCAAGGATGAGATACGTATGCACGTCAAATGCACATGCATCAAAGTTACAAAAAACTGTCATTCAAATACGCATGCATAGAAGTAAAAGAAGAAAAAATATCATTTTTTAAACAACATGTATGCATTGCATTTACAACCTAGCATGCATGCATGATTTTGAAATTGAAATTTATTTTTTGGTGACGTTCTACTGCTTCACCGACTTCAAACCTCTTGTAGTTAAATAGTCATAATATGCATTGCTATGCTCAGGCATGGGCCTTTTTTTTTCGCTTTGCGTCCAGGCTCCTAAGGACCTTGAGACCAAAGTTCGCTTTTCACCTCTGACAACTCATTCTCTTAGGATTTGGAGCTATGTCGGCTTTAGATTTACTTCAAATTTATCATTGCCTGGATCACATGTTTTTTTCCCCTTCACTTTGAATATTGATTTAAATCCCATCCGAATTTGGCAGCTTACCATGTCTTACCTTCCATTTGTTTAGACTACTGAATTTGCTGATATGTACAATTATAAACAAATACCAAAGATGAGCGAGTTATGTCCTACAATTTAGCTTTCGCCTTATAAGCTAAGAGCTATTTTGGAATCTTTTATTTAAATTCTCAAATGAGTATATCTTGAAAAAGTCATGATTTTTGTAGCTTATTGTGCAAGTTTATGAGATTATAATAAAAGTACAAATTAATAATAGTGGTGGTATTATGCAGAATATTGTACTTGAAAATTGAAATGTTCTAAGATTAGATCCCAATTTTGCAATGAGTTACCTTCTATTCTGCTAATATTCTATAGGATGTTTTGTTGCAAGAAATGCAATGTCCTTTTCGTGTTTTGTTTCTATAAGAACCTGTAAAGAGTCCCTATAGTGTTCTATTTTACCTGAAAAAAAATTGTGCAGTAACCCATAACCGTTAATATATAAAGCTTTTGCTGGCGAAACTCTTGATAATCTGATGTTTGCATTTTTATTGATTGTTCAATGCGTAATATCATGTATGTGACATTTTACCATGGCGGTAATCATTACTGTTTATATTGAAAAGAATAACAAGTTATATCCTCTCTCCTGGTCCGGGCAAAGCATAATGCGAAGAGTCCCTATAGTGTTCTACTTTACCTGAAAAAAACTTGTACAGTAAACCACAACCGTTAAATATAAAGCTTTTGCTGGCGAAACTCTTGATGTATCTGATGTTTGCATTTTTATTGATTGTTCAATGCATAATCTCATGTGTGTGACATTTTACCATGGTGATAATCATTACTGTTTATATTGAAAAGAATAACAAGTTAGATACTCTCTCCAGGTCCGGGCAAAGCATAAGGAAGTTTGTCTTCACAAAGATAGTCCATTAGGGGAAACTATACTCGAGTGCTATAACTGTGGCTGCAGGAACATTTTCCTCCTTGGTTTTATCTCTGCAAAAACAGAGAGTGTAGTTGTTCTGTTGTGCAGAGAGCCTTGTCTGACTGTCAATGCTCTGAAGGACATGAATTGGGATCTCAGCCAATGGTGTCCCCTTATTGATGATAGGTGCTTCCTTCAGTGGCTTGTCAAGGTCTGGTCCCTTGATCTGCATATTTTTTCTTGGAACTTGTTGACCATACTGATCTGATTTTATTGCCCTTTCTTGCAGATCCCTTCGGAACAAGAACAGCTACGAGCACGTCAAATTAGTGCCCAACAAATCAACAAAGTGGAAGAGCTCTGGAAGACAAACCCTGATGCATCTCTAGAAGACCTTGAGAAGCCTGGAGTCGACGATGAACCTCAACCTGTAGCCTTGAAGTATGAAGATGCTTATCAGGTTTTGTATCTTTTAGATGCTTGGCATTATATGCGATATAATTATAACTGAAATTCATTGAACACAATGGAAGCTATGGCAAAAACTGTCCTTTTTGGAAACTTATATTTTCTCTTAATGTCTGACGAAGTTTTTATGTTTTTTGTTTCCATCTTGGATTCTTGCAGTATCAAAATGTATTTGCACCACTAATCAGGCTTGAAGCTGATTATGATAAGGTATGCATGTTACTGCTTAAAATTTGAACTATATTCTCAACAAACTTTGATGATGACTATTAATCATTTAATGTGTTGGTAATCTTAATTACAACTATTAATTTACTGAAGCATCTTTCTATTGAATTTATATTGTAGATGATGAAGGAGTCACAGAGTAAAGATAATGTGACAATACGATGGGATATTGGCCTTAACAAGAAGCGTATAGCATACTTTGTCTTTCCCAAGGTTGTTACATGATTGCTGCATCTGCTTATGTAGCGATTGAATTTTATTGTTAAATTTATCCTGTTAGATTTATTTGTTATCCTCGAACATCCTTGCATTTGAGACTCGTAATAAATTTAATACATGATTCTTTGTAGGAAGATAACGAACTACGGCTTGTTCCTGGAGATGAGTTGCGTTTGCGATATACAGGAGATTCTGCTCATCCTGCATGGCAGTCTGTGGGACATGTGGTATGCTTGTTATAGATATAATAATATATGAAAATATCTACTAACATGTGATGGTTTTGTTTATTTCCAAGGTTGTATAGATTCATGAAGCACCAACGTGTTCATTTTAGTAATTACAATATATGGCATAGCTTTTAACTATGTGAGCTCTTAATTTCTATTCAGATTAAGCTAACTGCTCAAGAGGAGGTTGCACTTGAACTCCGTGCAAGTCAGGTAAGGTCATTGTAACAAGAATTTGAGGTCATTGTAACAAGAACGTGAGGTGGCATTAGTTTTAGCTGTCTCGGAAACGTTTCATGCTTACTATTCATACCTCATCGTCAGGGAGTACCTGTTGATGTAAACCATGGATTCAATGTTGATTTTGTTTGGAAGAGTACTAGCTTTGATCGAATGCAAGGAGCAATGAAAAATTTTGCAGTGGATGAAACAAGTGTTAGTGGGTGAGCTTTTCTTTGATACTTCATGCTTAGTAGTTTTTGTTTGGACTTGACAATATATCCAAAGTGAAACATTGCTTTTGTATCATGGTAACATTTAGATCATGATAGTGGACTGTGCATTATTGCCTATTCGAGTAATGCCTTCGTAATGGACCAATCTAAAAGTATATTGAGTTGGCCAGTCAGCTATTGCCTACTGCTTTTGTTTGTAATCATCTATTCAGTTAAATAAATCTCAAGTTAGATTGCTTCTATGGAGTTATTCTGAACATTTTTATTTTTGTTGTTCACAGATATATATACCATCACTTGTTGGGTCATGAAGTTGAACTTCAAATGGTACGCAATACACTACCTCGCCGCTTTGGTGCTCCAGGTCTTCCAGAACTAAATATATCCCAGGTATACTTTGTCCTGAACTTTGTGTTTTTGTTAGAACTTGTGAGTTCTTATGATTCGAGAGTCGAGACTCAACATCCAGCTGAACTGAACAGTTAACATCAAAGTATGAAATTAGTGCATAGTTTACAAAATTTATATCAAAACTAAAAAATGTGAAAAATGTTATAAAATATGCATGATTAAAAGAAATTGGTTTCTCAATATTCTCTTATATAATTACATATAGTTGTGTATTATATTTTTTTGAGAATCAATGGAGGTATATCACTATACAGAAATTTTATTTGGACTTAGCAAAAGAAATGAATACCAGATGGTCTTCACATTAGTGCAATGGTAGCTTGTTCTATTGTTTGAAAAGACAAGTTAACTGTGGTTGGGAAAGTTACCCATTCATACAGATAAATTTTGCCATGTTGGATTAGGATACTCCTTTTTTTTTCAACAGCCCACCTTGAAAATGGTCTAGATAAAGTAACAGTAACATATGCTTGATGCTTGTAGTACTCACTTGAAATTAGATCTTTTCAACTGAAAAAGAACCTATTAAGTCATTTCATATTTAGAGTCTGTGTCAGATTCACTTTCATCGTTTAGCTCCTGCTGTCCTTTAGCTTTTAACTTTAACTTGTTTTCATTTATTTAATTGGACCTTTAAATATTAAAAAGAACTTTTAGATACCTAAAGAACTTTTAGATACCTAGAAATATAGCATGATGGAATGCTGCATATATCTTGTTCCTCTTTTATTGTGTCTCTTTATTATGTTTACATCAGTTTTCTTTAATAAGGTTTACCCTGTGTGACATGGACACAAATACAAACCACATAATACGAGCACGGCCACTGATTTTGGCATGTCCAATGTATTTTGATGTGTCTGACTTGGGTGCAGGCGCTGACTGTTGGAGCATTTGTTCTTCCTAGAGTTTACATTGGTTCATAGCTTTTGTCCATTTTCAGTTAATAGGACGCAGGTTGTAATTTGTGTTATATTACCTTTCTTTTGTTTCATGTAGGTTTTTGCAGTTAAAAGTGTTCTTCAGAAACCAATTAGTTTAATACAAGGCCCCCCCGGTACTGGAAAAACTGTCACTTCTGCAGCAATTGTATATCACATGGCTAAACAAGGCCAAGGGCAGGTAAACTGCTTTGGAGTTCTTATGTAGTATCCTGAAGAAGATCATCCTTGCCATATTCAACACATATAATTGCTTATAGGTTTTGGTGTGTGCTCCAAGCAATGTGGCTGTTGACCAACTGTCTGAGAAGATAAGCTCAACAGGACTAAAGGTAAACAACTGAATATAGTTGGTATTCCCGTTTTCCTTTCCTTTTTACTCCTTTATGTTGCCCTTTTAAATCTTTACCTGTCAATCTATTTTATGCTTCCAAGAAAAACCTTAAACATTTTCTGTTTTCCCGTCTATTTCGTTTACTTCCGACGTCTGTCTTAATCACTATACCATAATTCAAGTGACAAATGATTCTTATTATGTCTTACAAATTTTACATAATGTTTCATTGTTTTTACTATTCGGTTGTGCTTTTGAATCATATCTATACTGTGCTTTTCTTTGACTTTCTTTGTAAGCATAAATTATAGATTATTTACTTTTACTTGCCAAATAAAGGTTTTGCAATTGTTTGCCAGTTACAGAGCTATTTGCCTAATAAACTGGTAGTTTAGCTGATGTCCACTAAATCCTAAAATTGTAGTTGGAACCACGACCACCACCACTGACAACAACAACAACAAAAGCTTTATCCCATTTTTGGTGTCGGCTGCTTGAAACCTTTTCTTCCATTCAGCTCTGATGAGGACCATGTTCTTTGTAACTCTAACAGAAACCGTAGCCTTCTTAACAACTTGCATCGATTTCGTTTATGCCTAGCTCTAGTCTAACTACTATCTTGTTGCTTTCCTTATCGATGCATCCATTGGGCTGCGTTGCACATGTTCAAACTACTACCTAAGATGATTTTTTCCCCATCTTGTCCTTAATTGGTGCCACCTCCAACTTCCCACATATACACTCATTTCTTATCCTATTGTTTAGTGTATTGCCACTCATCCATCTTAGCATCCCCATTTCAGCTACACTATTTTTTTGGACATGTTGTTTCTTAATGGGCCAACACTCCGGTCCATAAAGCATAGCTAACATTATGGATGGCCTTAATATAGCTGTATAATTTACTCTTTATCTAGACTTTTGGTTAGTTAAAGAGTAAATTATCAAAGGACCCCACATTTCATGCCCATGAGGCATAAATAGTAATCCCATCATTTTTATCCATTTCCCACATTTACATCAACTTAACCATGTAAGTGTAAATAAATTCGCCAAACATGCCTTCGGATTACAAGGCAAAATAAAGAAAGAGAATAAAATAATAGATAGTAAACAAGAGTTCTTTTGAAACTCTTCCCCTCACCTCTCTTTCTTCTCTCTTCTTCCTCTCCATGATTAACAAGGGAGTAGACATCAATCACCCGCTTGCCCTCCTACTACCCTCTTTCTCTCTCTCATCTCCTCCTTCCACCTCTTGCCACCCGTCTCTCCGTGGACCATCCATACCTACTCGTTGCAGCCTCAATTGCCCCTGCCTCTGCTATCTCTCTACTCCTCCCTTGACACCGCCTATGTCCTCTCCATCCTTGTCTATGACTAGCAGGAGAGAGATGAGGGGCCATGAAAGATCTTGTTACAGACATTTCTTGCGGACTAGGGGGAGGAATTAGAGAGAAGAGATGGAAGGATCGGTTTAGACTTTAGAGAACCCCCTCTTTCATTATTTTCTACTTCTTTTGTTTTTATTTGTCTTTGTAGACCAAGGGAATTTCATTCCATATTTTGACTTGACTGGTCCTTTTTGACGATACGGGGCAAATGTATGAAATACTAAATTTAGGGATGTAACTGTTTATCGGCCCCAAACTTCAAAATGGTTATGGTAATCTATCTTTACTAGCTCAAGAATAACACGACAAAATATGGACATTAGGACAAAAACGGCACCGACTTGACACGTCCTAGTGTATTTTGGAGTGTCTTTGTTGTGTCCTATACATGGTGTGACGGTTGACGTGAGACCGAAATTTGGAGTGTATGTGCTTCCTAGCTGGTAGTGCCCTAGAAAACTTGCATTTTATTCTGCAATGCATTATTGTGTATACATACAATTTAAAAAATAAAGAGTTCCTCCTAGTCGGATTAATTTGTTTTAGCAACAGAAAATACTACACATTCGCTTCTCTTTTTCCGATTGATAGAACCCCTGCATTTTCTATTTAATTAATTAGCAACTAATAGCTATTTCTCCCTCATTGGAAATTGATGAGACCATTAGATATTTACACTTTCTTAAGCAACAGAAATATCCTTATTACAATATGAACATGCGTTTGGTTATTTGTTACTTCTGTTTATAACTTCTCTACGCTCTTAAATTTGTGGAGCCAGGGGAAATCGGTTGCTTTTTGCTTCAGCATTTCATTATGAGAAAAAAATTGAAGGTTTGGTATATAACCCACAATCACGTACATGGCCATTTATTAAGGCCCAAGCTGGTTCTTTGAGCGGTTAAGGAATAATTACTTGAAATAAGAGCATTCTATTTCATTAGCACATGATATGCGAAGAGATACCTTGAGAAAATGATGCATCTGATAATATTGAGAAATGAGTTTGACATTAACCTCCAAAAATATTATACCGTGGCTTAAAGAATGGCCTTGGGTTGTACGCAGGGTGGTAACTTCTACTTACTGAGAAGCTTGTACCTCTGCAGATAATATAACAAAAAATCAGTGTTAGTGAGATATATATCCGACAAATGGGAAAATCTATATATTGCCCTGTCATACAATATCTTACTATATAGGAGAAACAACTTTTATAGGATGTAAAATTCCTGTACTGTACTGGGGATAATTTACTGTTCTACAATTGTTATCTGCACATGCATATTCTACCTAAGGATGTAACATTGTGTTGTCCTGTTGACAGTGTGACGCCATAATTATGGTGTATATTTTACGAGCAGTGTAACAACATATGATGTGGTATCCTGTTGAGTATTAATGTTTTCATATTTACATTTTTTGAAGACGTACACGAATGACTTGAAATAACATGTAAATTTGGATTCTTGTTGTAATGCTGCATATGATGGTTCGACCTTGAAATCCGCAATTTCTTTTCTGATGGCCATAGCATGTGGAATGCATTCATGAAAAACATAATGAATTTCAGAAAATTGCACATATTGTATGGTGGATACAGTAATTATTTCCGCTAATATAAATATTTGATTATGGGCACATGCAAGCTACATTCATGAAACATAGTGGTTGCAGAAAATTGCATATAGTACCTTCACGGATATGGTGATTCTTTATCAGGCTTAAATATCTTTGATGATGGACATAAATAACATGTGGGGTGCATTCAGGATGCATAATGAATTTAGGAAAAATTGCATACATTGCAGTGACTCACTATCATTAGGGTTCTTATCACTGCAAACCGTAGCTATTGGTTGTGGAGCATAGTCTTGCTTAGAAATGATTTGGGCATTTTCATCCTTCCCAATAGTAGAAGTTTGTTTTGATCACTAAATTTTCAAGTAGCTTTATGAATCATTTTATGTGAATTTTACAAGTTTCATAACTCTATACTTATATATTCCTGGCGTCATCAATTGTTAGGTAGTTAGGCTTTGTGCCAAATCAAGAGAAGCTGTCAGCTCCCCTGTCGAGCATTTAACACTTCACTATCAGGTATGATGGGCCGCTGCCCTTTTAGTATGGTACTTATGCAAGGTTTGGATACATAATGATATTGTGTATGATAAACTTTGCAGGTTCGGCATCTTGATACATCTGAAAAAAGCGAACTTCATAAACTCCAGCAATTAAAAGATGAGCAAGGTATTGTTTTTCCTTAACATTGAAGTGTATCTTTTACTAATTACTCTGCTAACCTGCTTTAGATGCTCATTTTTTTACTAGTGCGGACTTGCAATTGCTTTGTTCGATTGGTCACCATTCGAACTTTGTTGTTATATTGGCAGCGAAGAATATTATTCTGACTCAAATTTACTCATAATCTCTCCTTTTTGAAGTGGCCACTTATAGAAAATTGGAACTGGTCACAGTTCATGAATCAATCACTCGCTCTCTTCCTATCTTTGTCAACATATACACAGAGACAACCTTTTAATTCTATAAAGTTTTGTCCATTAGATTCTTGGTTTGATTATTAGCATTGACATTTAATAAGTAATAATAGAAATATATGTGTTTTCATTTGTCTCAAACTCTGGCATTGCTCAAGTTTTACCAGCTGTGAAACAACATTAATGATAAAATTGGTGTGAACTTCTATGCAGGTGAATTGTCTAGTAGTGATGAGAAGAAGTTCAAGGCGCTGAAAAGGGCCACTGAAAGGGAGATATTGCAGAGCGCTGATGTTATCTGCTCTACCTGCGTTGGTGCTGGTGATCCTCGATTGACAAATTTCCGGTTCCGCCAGGTAAATAGATGTCTTTGTTTTTGTGCTTGTGGACTTGCATGCTCAGATAAACTTGTAAGTTCGCTGGACTTAATTTGTATTTTCAGGTTCTTATCGATGAGTCAACACAGGCCACAGAGCCTGAGTGCCTTATTCCATTAGTTCTTGGGGTCAAACAGGTAGGTGATACCAGAAAACTTTGCATTAATATGTTGTTCCTTGTTTTTCTGATAAAGAATCTGGTCTCGGATTAGGTAGTTCTTGTTGGGGACCACTGTCAGCTTGGTCCAGTTATAATGTGCAAGAAAGCAGCTCGTGCTGGTCTTGCTCAGTCTCTTTTTGAGCGCCTTGTTCTCCTTGGGCTGAAACCAATCAGGCTTCAGGTAATGGTTATGCTTTATCTTTTTGCAGAAAGGTGTTTTAATTTGAACTTCCTTGGACCATTGCTATCCTTTGTCTGCACTCAGACACTTCTAATCGCACTCACATATGTCAGACAGCAGGGAGAGTGAGGGTGGGGATATTACATTTATGTGTTTCAGTATACATAGAGAACAACGTTTGCCTTGTATACATTATGACAGGCAATTTGATATTTGATTAAACTTGGAGTGTGTATTCAATTTGATTTGAAATGTTATTTTACTTTATATTTTATGTTTAAATTACAAGAACGATCCATAATTTGGTTGAGAGCTTAATCATTTGGCCCTAAAATAAGCTTTTCTTTAACTTTTAGCAAGTTGGAGAATAAGTTCGCCCAAAATAGGAAAAAAATACTGAGTTGTCATGTCCGAGACAAAGAGTAGTCTACAAAATGAAGATAAGTTTGTCTTTGTTGAGAACTTGAAGTTGATATATGGATTTCTGAGAGGAAACTGTAGCAATTCATGCCCACTAATTTTGTGATTACCCATTAGATGGTGGATACCACAATTTGACACCCACTTGTATCACCCGCTTCACACTGATTCAGGTAGGTCATGTGTTGGGTATTTCTGTAATTATAACAGTAACCCTTCAGTTGTAAAGTACTGATCTAATTAATAGTTTCAACACTTAAATTGTTTTCGTTAAGTAGTTTCTTATCAATCAATGAGCATCTTGTATTTCATAGACCAACATGTAACTTATATAGGTGGAGAGTGAATGTGGTGCAGGTCCCAATATTATACTATTTGGTTTTCCATCTTGTATGATTCAGCAGTAAATGTTGGCCAAGTGAAAAGTATCTTTAGTGGCTATTTAGGTTGGCATTCTATCAGCCAGTTGTCATAAGATCTATCTGAGCTAATTGAGTTTTCTGGGTAGTGAATTTGGTTTTGTTTATATCTAACGTCACCTTTGGGATATCTATAGCTTCATAATAATTTTCTAATTTCCATATTATAATACCGTTTTGAGCATTTCATAATTTTGGACGTTACACTATTAGAAACAGTTATTATGGTGAGATGGATAAGTGGACTTGGGGCATCACAAATGAGGAGGAAAGGTGTGGCTGCGGCAGTGACTTAAGTTATTTACTGGTTGAACTCTGCACGTTAACCAACAACCAGATCCAGACTCAGTGTTTCTGGTGTCTTTTTTTAATTTTTTTTTAACAAATTGAAGATTCACAAATCTATATAGGGGTGAGCATTCGGTTGCAACCGAACCGAATTTGCCAAAACCGAAATTCCAAAAATTCAAAACCGAAACCGAACCGATTTAAGCCAAAACCGAAACCGAACCGAATAATAAATTTGGTTTATTCGGTTTGTTAGGTTGGACTATTTATATTGTTTAATGAGTCGGACCCAAAGTTGGGATCGTGGTTAAATTATATTAGAAATTATAAGTTTTATACACATATTTGTTGAGTTTCAAAGTTGGGCACAAAGTTGGACTAGTTGTTAAATTATCAAAGTTGGAATTGAAAACACATACATAGAATTGTTGTTTTTAAAATATACACATATTTAATCACAAAATATGCAAAGAATTGAGAGTATTTACACAATTGTATACTTCTTATTCGGTTTGGGACCGAAACCGAATAAGAAATTTTAGTATTTTGAAAACCGAAACCAAACCGATTTTTTTTGAAATTCGGTTTTCGGTCCAAAACCGAATAATGCTCACCCCTAAATCTATACACTTGATCCTTAAGCATCTGCTTGAAGCCATATCCTGTTCCGGAATCAGCATGATTCGTGCTTTTGTCTACAAATTTGTGCTACGTAGCTATCGCCATGCAGTGCCCTTTATCTGGTGGTATATGTATTGAAATAAAACAAAAGATCACATATACATTCATTATATAAGTAATATCAGTTGTTAACTGGCAAAGGTTACATGACCAGCTGATGACATTTGAGGGCGTTTTTGGCTGACTGCAAATAAAGCTTGTAGCTCTATCTGCAGTTAAATCATTTATCATTGTTTGATGCAGAGTTCTGCTAGTTACCTCCGAGTAATGTTGAAGCAAAAATGATCCGACTCTAATTGCTGTTTGTAGTTCAGTCTTGTAAAACACATCGTTGATCAGATCTAGTATTCTAAAAGAAGTTATGATAAAGTAGAAGCTAAAATGTTTTCTGCATTGGGACTTTTCTTTTACCATAGATGTCATGCGAGTTGACCACTTTTTAGTTATTTGATATCCTTTGTATTCAGCATAATGATGTTTTCTTGTGTGCGTACGAGTATGTGTGCCTTGAAGTTCGTTTTCTATTTTAGCAGCTATTTACCATCCATGTTTCTTGTTAGTTTGGTTAACAATTTTCCAACTTGTTATAATTTGCAGGTCCAATATCGTATGCATCCTTGCCTGTCTGAATTTCCTTCTAATAACTTCTATGAAGGCACCCTTCAAAATGGAGTGACAATAAATGAGAGGCAGACATCTGGTATTGATTTTCCCTGGCCGGTTCCCAATCGTCCTATGTTCTTCTATGTCCAGGTATATGTCATCTTTAACCTTAATATTGGCTAATTATATGGGCACATCCAAATATGATCATGGCTAGCCCATTTTAAACTTTGGTTTATTTACAAGTTTGCCATTGAAGAAAGTGATCATGGCTATCCCACTCTTTGGTATAAAAGTCAATTTTCTAATTTTGTTCTTCTTCTTCCTCAACTCATCCAAGAAGAACAAGAAAAAGAAGAGGAAAAAGAACAAAAACAACAAAAATGAGAATTTTGATGGGGTTTAAACCCTAATTTTCTTTCTCAACTCATTCTCACTATCTCCAAGTATAATGGGGGTTTAAACCCTAATTTTCTTTCCATTTCGAATTTCGATTTTCAATTGACGGGGAGGAAGAAAATGAGAATAAAACACCCAAAAATTAAACCCTAATTTTCTTCTCATTTCCAATTTTGATGGCACCCAAAGGCTCCTCATAATGCACAAATCCTAATATTGGTGGAAACCATAATATTGCTGTTTAACTAGTGTAAACAAGGACTGTCCAATTTTCTGGTAGTCCTACAAACTGAATGGACTGCCAGAAAACTGGACAGTCCTAAGTCACAACATGTGAAACAAAGGACTGCCCATTTTTCTGGCAGTCCTTACTGTATGTTGGACTGCCAGAAGAATGCGCAGTCCAACTCACAGCATGTGTAACTTTGGACTGCCCAACTATCTGGCAGTCCAGTCTGTATGTTGGACTGCCAGAAGAATGGACAGTCCTAAGTTTCACATGTTGTGACTGGACTGTCCAGTTTTCTGGCAGTCCATTCAGTTTGTAGGACTGCCAGAAAATTGGGCAGTCCTTATCGACGCGGAGTTTTTTCGTTCGTTCATACTTGGATTTAATTTAAATGAGTAATTTTCCACTCCGTATGTAGTTTAATTCATTCAAATGGGCTACAAAGAATTGAAATAAACAATGTAATTGATGCTTGAATTTTTTAAATTAATTTCTAGGATTTTGGAAATAAATTGAGAAAGAATTTGGGTGCTTGAATTAATTTCTTCAAAAGAGGAGGATGGTGGAGAAGTGGAAGATGTTGGAGATTTAGGAGTTGTGGATGAGAAGAGGAAGATGTTGGGGATTGAGGAGAGGTGGAGGAGAAGAGGAAGAAGAAGAAGAAGAGAGGGGTGAGGGTTTTTGAAGAGAGAGAGAAGGAATTTTGCAAATGAAGGAAAAAAATGGGTTTGGGTTGGGGGGGGGGAGAATTTTGGGACATCCAAGATTAAAAAATTGGGCTAGCCTTGTGAAAAACAAAAAATTTTGGGCTAGCCACAATCTGGGCTAGCCATGATCATATTTGGATGTGCCCATATAATTAGCCTTAATATTCTTCTCTTTTTGTAATGAACAACAACAAAATCCTTTATCCAGAAGGTTTTGTTGTTACATAATCCTAATCATATTATTGTCCTTCATTTGCTTTTTGAATTCATTCTTTTGAATTTCTATTTTTTTAATCCTTTTGATATCATACTTGTTAAGATGGGGCAAGAGGAGATTAGTGCAAGCGGAACGTCTTATCTGAATAGAACTGAAGCTGCAAACGTTGAAAAAATTGTCACTACATTTTTAAGGAGTGGTGTTCTACCTAGCCAGGTACATGGTCTCTTTCGGACTTAACTTTTGCTGTTTTTATCGATTGTACTCAATTTCTTCTATGTTTGGTAATGCAGATTGGAGTTATAACACCATATGAAGGACAAAGGGCTTATATTGTAAATTACATGTCAAGAAACGGCTCTCTTAGGCAACAGCTTTACAAGGAAATTGAGGTCTATCTCAAGCTTAGATTCTTTCTTTGCCATTTGCTAGATAAAAGCAGCTACAACATTGTTTAAGTTCATCACAGGTTGCAAGTGTTGACTCATTCCAGGGAAGAGAAAAAGATTACATTATTTTGTCTTGTGTAAGGAGCAATGAGCACCAGGTACCAAATGCTATTTATCTTAAAAGGTGTCTTGGACCAAGAAGTCTTTCCATATAATTTTAGACCTAAGGTTGTAGATATCGGATGTCGGGTTCATGTCAGATGCTAGATTTCAGGGACTATCAAACATCCATACCATGCTACATAAATATATACCTTATATACTAATCATTGATAAAACTAATCTTAATACACTCTCAAATGTCCTAATATCAAAGTTCGTGCTGTCGGTAACAGAAACAGTTTCAAACCCTTATTATGAGTATAATTATCAGCGATTTTGGAAGTTTTCAACAGTTCTGGATTTGAGTGTTGGAGTTCTTGGTTTTGAAAGCCAAAAGATAAAAGAAAGCTATTAAAAAAACTAGACAAGTATTTTATACATTTAGGCATGATTTTTTGTATTTTTTATGTTCCCTTTACTTTTGAGTGGAATAAAATTTTACATTGTTGAATTATTTACCCATAATAGACATTGTTAAGAACATTGTGAACTTGTACTACACAACATCAACAAATAGTAATTATTATATTGTGTCAACATGAAATTTTATCGGGACACTAGACACATTCAAATCATTGTGTCGACATTGTTTTTTAAAACCATAATTCTCTTTTTCTTTTAAGTTTTCTTTGCTGAATTGACCATATAAGAGCCACAATTTTGGTATTGGCTGGTATCGGCTGCGAAAATTCCAAAACCGATACAATATTGCTGATATTTGTCGGTATCGGCCGATATGGTGAACCTAGCTAAATATCCTAACACTAACAATAATATATTTACTTATAATAATGACTAACATGTAAATTGCACATAAATTAAACAGTAAAATTATAAAAAGTGATTCATGCTTGAAAATTTACCACTTAAACAATTTGGCATGAGTAGAACCCATTTGAAATGAACTTGGTTTGAAGTACGAACAAAACCTTAAGAGGGAATTGCTTCTAACTGAACCTATTAAAATGAATTGGGTTTGAAAAATAGAATTGAATTTGGTTTAAACCAAGCCAATTTAAAATCGATTTGGTTAAGAGCCAAACTCGTTTAAACTAAATTTTGATCGCACTAAAGCCTTAAAGCAAACCCATTTGAAATAAATCTAGCTTGTACGGTTGTACCAAAGACCGAACCAACCCATTCCAAATAACTTTGGCCTAAACAAAAACTTGAACCAAACCATTTAAGGATGTGCTTGGCAGCTCAAGCATAACTACGTTTAAATCATAATATATATAAACTTCAATAATATTTCGGCAGGTATCAGCACGACCCGGAATCGTAAAATTGATTTATCTAAATGCCAGATGATTTCTACATATCGGGTATTGACCTACATGTTCTTTTACAAAAATAACATTATATCAACTCGTGTCAATTTCATGCTAAGACCAACATGTCGGCCGGCATCTATCTTTCTTTGGACTATTTTATAGCTCTATATCATATGTAATTTGGGTGTGGTTTATTTTGCATTAAAAAAGCATAGTGTGCATATAAAGCTCAGATTATGCTCATACAAGAGAGATGTCTCATCCATTTGGTGGAGGTGACCTAGTGCTTAATGTTGCGCCCAAAATATTGCTCCCGTCGATATGGATTCACATAACCGTCTCCGGACCGGAGTTATGTTGGAAGCTTCCAGAATGTTCTAGAAGATGGTGGAATCCTCCAGAAGATTCGAGATTTTTCTAGATAGACTAGAAGCTTCCTTGTAAATATCTAGGCTCTAGAATTTCCTAGAATAATCCCTGGATTATGCTGATTCAAGAAGCATTTTTTAGGTCCTATGAGGCATTATAAATAAATGGGAGGCTCATTTGTTCCTCACCACCAAAACTTGTAAGCATTCTCCAAGTTAATGAACGAGTTGTTACAAGTTTCAATATTGTTCCACTAGTCTCTCAATACTTAGCATTCTAGCTAAACGTTTTTGGGAAGGCTTGCACTAGTCTTCGAGTAGGAAGAAGCTTGTGCACCGCATGGGTCGACTAAGATGGCGTGCATCACGAGGTATGACACATGATTTTTTAGTCATGCCGTTTGGACTAACGAATGCTCCTGCAACGTTTCTACTTTGATGAACAAGCTTTTCCACCCATATCTCGATTGGTTCGTCGTAGTCTATATTGACGATATCGTCGTGTACTAAAAAATACGATGGAGGAGCACGTCGAGCATTTGAAGTCGATTTTCCTGAGAAAAAACCAATTTGTCAGCAGGAGAAATGTTCCTTTGCTCAAGAAGAGGTATTGTTGTTAGGGCTCTGGATCGGACATGATAAGATATGGATGGACGAGGTGAAGGTCAAGTCCATATGGAAATGTGAGGCTCCTACCAGGCCGACGAAGCTGAGATCATTCCTAGGCCTGGCGAACTATTATCGGCGGTTTATCCGATGATACTCCGCCATAGCAGCACCAGTTACCGAACTGTTGTTGCGGAAGGATCAGACATGGAGTTGGACGTCTAAGTGCGAAGAGGCATTTGACACACTCAGGAGGGCCGTGATGGAGGATCCAGTCTTGTCATTGTCGGACTACTCCAAGGCGTTCGAGGTGCACACTGACATATTCGACTTCGCCATTGGTAGGGTGTTGGTACAGGAAGGGCACCCCATCGCATTCGAGAGCCGCAAGTTGAATGATACAGAGTGACAATATACTATGCAGGTGAAGGAGATGACTGCAATCGTGCATTGCTTGAGGACGTGGCGACATTACTTCCTTAGTCCCAAGTTTGTGGTTATGACGAACAATGTTGTCACGAGCTACTTTCAGACTCAGAAGAAGGTGTCCCCTAAGCTAGCGAGATGGCAAGACTTCTTAGCCGAGTTCGACATGGAGCTTCGATACAAGCCGGACAAGGAGAATCATGTGGCCGATGCACTTAGCAGGAAGACCGAGTTAGCATCGGTTTGCTTGCTCAAGGGAGGCATTCTTGACCGTGTTAAAGTGGGTGCGGCCGAGGACCTATTCACATAGGCGCCGGTGAAGCTTATTCGCGAAGGCAAAACGTGAAGGTTTTGACTGAGAGACGTGCTTCTCTACACAAAGGGCGACATGGTGGTCGTGCCTAAGTGGGGTGGCTTGTGGAGACGGCTACTTAAGGAGTGCCACGATACCAAGTGGGTCGGACATCCGGAACAGAAGAGACATTACCACTGCTGGAGGTTGCATACTATTGGCCTCGCATGCGGGGGATGTCGAGGACTTGTCTTATTGGTTTTGGCAATCATCTAGTACACATTTGTTGCTGGAAATAGGTTCCTTCTTTCGCCTGAACTGAGCCTTTTTTATTTTACATTAATCTTCATAGCGAAACCATAGTGCATTATTATCTCTATAATATCCTTTTCTGTTGAGTCTTCTTCAAGGCTATGTTGCATGGAAACTAATATAACATGACACAATACAGGCTCACAATATGGATAGTATACTGGTCTTGGCACATACTAGTATCTTTTGGCGTGTCCATGTGGTATAGGATACATATCTAACACAAAACACGGAAGTACATGGCATCAATTTTGGAGTACACATGTTTCCAGTTGAGGAAATCCCACATGGATTAAGGCAATAAAGGAAAAATAGTGAGAAGCTGGTGCTGATTTCAATTGAGAATAAGACAAGAAAATTATCATGGTTTGAGAATGCGTGGTGGAGAGAGATGCAACCATCAGGAGTAATTATAGGAATTTTGTCCGAGTTGCCAGTTGTAAGGACAAGAGTAAAAGCAAAGTACGGTTGTTTCTTATAGAAATACCAATATGGATAAAACTATCATGCATATACTTAAATCACAATCAATTACTAAACCGGATAAGAATCTGGATATAGATGGGATAATGCTAAGGATTGTAAAGAAATTAAGTTTAACGTGTTATTTTAAAGATTCGTATATTATTTGGATATTATTCGGGATCTTTGGATATAATTTGGATATGAAAGTACAAACCATATCCATATTGTAAACAGACGGTTTCGATGGTGTTACCTGTTAAAAATTGGATACGGCTTCTAATTTGGATCGGAGTATCCTTATTTTATGTCGAAGATACATCTTTAAAACAAGGTTCGCAGTATCGGCTGATTCTGATACGTATTAACTATATCATATCGTTTTTCCTGTACAAGAAAACTGGCTGATACGACCTTTTTTTGGTCAATTTAGCAGAGAAAATTTAAAAGAAAACAGAGAAATGTACAAGAAAAAAAAGTATTGCCTCTATGATTTGGGCACTTCGAAGACCAACATGCTATAATGTGTTGATAAGATTCATTCCCAACACAGTATAACAATTATCATTTTATCGAAGTTGTATATCTATGACTTCACTATGTTCATCAATTATCAAATTGTTCCATTGAGAACTCCCTAATTATGGTTGTACTCTTGTCTAAAACAAGCAAGTGAGAAAACTATATATATTACGGTGAATGATTCATCAATGTAGAATTCCATTCAAATTGAACAAGGAACAAAATATAAAATACATAAAATTATGCCTAATATATTTCTAGTTTCTAAATCAATATTTATTATTTTTGGTTTTCCAAACCCGAAACTCCAATCCTGAACCACTGAAACTGTAGAAACCGACGAAACTATACTCATAAGAAGGGCTTGAAACCGACTCCGGGTGAACCTTGTTTGATATTGGCTATATGGAGTTTTTCGTTCTTCTTAATGTTAATAGGCACATTTTGGACCAAATGAGCCTATAAAGTGAACTTGTGTTCCTCTCTTGTAGTTTATTACTTGTTTACCCTTCAAGAGAGAGCATTTCAGTTTATTCTCAAAATATTTTAGTCTAAATAGAGGGGGTTGCACATATTTGACATCTATCTGGAGTGCTTACTATATGTGTTTCGACCAAAGGTACCAGGATCCATCATACAAAGAACCAGGATCGTATGGTTTGCGATCTGGATTGCTACATTTAACGATCCAAAGAAGATGTAAAATAGATAAAGTCTAGATGTCTTGTATTAACTTTAACATTTTTGTTCTTTGTTATGTTTTTGCTTTTAATTTAACATTTCTATCATTTTCATGTGTAATCAACCAACTCTAGATGTCTTCTATTAAAATTTTGGTTGTGCTCTATGTTTTTTTTTTCATGTTTGTATGTCATGAGTTAAGTATTCTACTGAATGGTAAAACTGAAGTAATATGTTATGAAGTCTTCCTAATTATGAGTTTTTGCCTTATATATTTTTTTTTTACTTGACTCAACAATCAAATTACTTAATTTATAGAACATTATTAGTGAACCAAGTAAAACATTAATACTTACCACGATCGAAAAATGACTATCCAACTAAACCTACCCCATTGAACCATTGTATTACATGAGTAACGTTTCATATACCTGATCTCGTATGTCGAACCAAGAGGTACCACATTCCTGGTAAGTATGGGTTTGACGAAATAGCTTGTCAAGTTGTTATGGGAGAGAGTGGGCATTGCAGTCTTGCTTTTTAATGAATCAAAATCTTACCAAAAGTTGGACAACCAATGAGCCCTTTGACATGGGGAAGGGCGGAAAGGAGAGCTCCTGGGTTCAAATTTGAGAGGGACGTTAAAAAGACTGGACCTTAGTCTAAAAAAATAAAGCAGAATATTTGTATAGCTATCTTTACAGAATAGTTGGCTTTTATTATTTTTTCCCCTTGCAAATTTAGTACAGTACTACTGCCTATTGGAAAATTTAAATAAATCTTCTATAAAGAATGACATCATTCTGGATGTTAAGAGCTACAATTTTATCAGGTAGCTACTAGCTAGTTTCCCTAAAAACTTCCCATTTGGAATAGTGACTGGCGGATTTGCCAGCTACTTGAGTATAGTAGGATAAGGTCTTAGTTGAATGAGTTCCTAGAATTAGTGGAACAAAGATGATAATGGGTCACCCTAGGTCAACTATGATCTATACCTGCCCAAACTCCATTGTGAGTCTTGTGACCAAAATATGAAGTCCAAACCAGCCATAGTTTTAATATATCTAGGCCCCAACCTGTCCCTTAGGCCTGATACAGGTTCCTTGTGTTTATGCTGAGATTTGGCAGTAATGAGTGACGATGGAGCTTAATATAGTGGTAGGCACTAGTGGAGCAGCTCAATCCAGCGGGCTTGCATCAAAATGCCTTGTTTCAAATCCATTATCATGTCAGTATCTGAATCCGTTGTGTATAGATAGAGGTCAATGGGAAAGTTAAGTAGGTTTGATCCTGTCTTCTTGTTATTGGTGGCATGTTACATTTTAGTCATAAAAACTTGCTAGGTGAAGTTGTTACCAGTTGACACAATTAATTATTTCCACTTCTTCATTTGCACCCTCCACCTACCTCTGACATGCCGCATATTGATGTCAGAATCCTCAATATTACTCTGCTTATCACGTACCACTATAAACATTGACTAAGGACTCAGCAAATTGTGCTTAGCATGTAGGGTCTTTTTCTCTGGTTTACGATTTGATGCTGCTTGTAGCCAATGAAGGATGATTAGTTATCTTATTTCAGTTCAAGTCATCTTTTCATATAGTTTCTGCTGTAATGTGAATGCAGCGTTCTTGTGAATATTTTTGTTGAAATTTTACCTGCTACCTGTTTTTCAGGGTATTGGATTCCTTAATGATCCGCGTAGGTTGAATGTTGCACTCACTCGAGCTCGGTACGGCATTGTCATTTTGGGCAATCCGAAAGTCCTAAGCAAGCAACCATTGTGGAATGGTTTATTAACACATTACAAGGTGCTTATTACTTTCTTTGTTGGTACCTCTACTAAATAACTTCACAACTAGGATATGTACTGCCAAATTTTTGCTACTCTTGATTAGAATTCTTTTCCTTGGGCCTTGACTCATATGATATTATCCTAATCAAGCAACTATTGTGTTTATTAACACATTATAAGGTGCTCATTACTTTCTTTGTTGGTACCTCTACTTTATAACTTCACAACTAGTGATATGTACTGTCGAATTTTTGCTACTCTTGATTAGAGTTGTTTTGCCTCGACTCATATGATGTTATCCTAAGCAACCAACCATTGTGGTGAACTATATGGATGCAAATTCCAAAGTTTACTGATCGCAGTATATGAAATTCATGTTATCTTTAAAAGACTGAAGATAGAGTCAGCGACGAAGCAAGTTCCCTTAGGATTTTGGGGGGCCAAACCTTTACTTGTCATATGTATAATCCACTGTATGCCTCTACTCTTTCGTAAAGGAGATACTTATCATGTAGTTGTGTACAAACTCCTAGTTGAAAAAAGAGAGACATCCGATGGTGAGATTCGCAAGATCACGACCACTTTAATGTTCTACAATATAGTCGCTATGAGATAGTTCTACCCTATAATATTGAGGGATGAGGATACAGTGGCCTCTATATATGTATATATTGCATATAGTGGCGAAATAACGACAAAGATTAACAACGTATGACACTTGCAATATAATTCGCCGCCTTCAACTCTAATCTAACACCATTAGGGGCTTGTTTAAAAGAATGAGACGCATAATGAGATGCTAGACTTGC
The DNA here is from genome assembly GCA_029216955.1 of Iris pallida. Taxonomy (NCBI): domain Eukaryota; kingdom Viridiplantae; phylum Streptophyta; class Magnoliopsida; order Asparagales; family Iridaceae; genus Iris; species Iris pallida. The sequence goes on from JANAVB010017050.1 coordinate 58,304, forward strand.
ATGAGGTGCTTTACTACCATCCTCTATGGGAACTTCTAAGGCTAACCATTGAAACAAAAACAATACGTTAGACACCACATAAGTAATTTGAAGAGAGAATATGAAATAAAGTGCAACATGATATACTGTATGGTATATTGCATGATGCTGGACCCCATTCAATAATCTTGATTTTTTTTATGTAGTGTTTGTTCAAAAGTTCTGTTTCGGAAACCTTCCTATGAAGTATTGGGTTTCGGCAAATTTGAGGAGTTCCAGCAGTTTTGAATCGGTTGGTTTCTGTAGTCTAAACGGTTTTGGATCCTCCAATTCCTATTCAAAATGTATCAGTCTTGGTCAATACTTAAAACCTTCACTTCTTGGTCATGATTGGTAGGGTATGTTATTAGATTTTAAACATATGTTTCATATAATATTTAATTATAACCCTCTACTGGTATGGCTTAATGTTTCACAATATTGTCCACAATTATTGTCTGATATCCACTATATGCAATGGCAACACCCAACTTCTATGTCGCAGCTATCATTATCTGAAACATTGAAGGAGTTGTTCATCTACTACCTCTTATTTGACGTCTACACATGACCTCCTGAAGTACGATGGTTGATTGGGCATTTTCTGAGAAAGGGGTACGATGTAACACGTAGGTTATTGTGGTCATGGTTTACTTTCAGAGGATGGAGTTTGAATTATCATGATGATACCACGTAATTGTATTAATCATGTTAATCTCCACTCTAGTGATTTAGGCTGTCATGAGATAGGAAACCATGTGATTTATCAAGATATGGAGTATTTTTCTTATACACACTGTTCCTATTGTATATGTAAAGAGAGTACTATTATTCAGAGTTGTAGTGAAGTAGCAAGTCACCATACGTTCTAGTGGTCAGACAAATAACACCCCCCCCCCCCCCCCCCCCCCCCCCCCCCCCCCACAACTCCCTCCCCCCCCAAGCCCCCACCACACACACGACCAAAGAAGGATTAGTTTATAAAAAACCCAACATGGTGATTGATGGTTGTCTAATTCATTTTTTTATTATGAGAGGCCTAGGCTCGAGCCTAAGACCTCCCCAGTAAGGCTCACCAGCCGTTGGGCCACCCCTAGTGGGGACAATTACCTAATTCACTTGTACCATAATTTCCTTTACCACACACGACCACATGAAGTGCAAAGGTTGATTGGACATTTTCTGAAACAGGTTACAGATTTAATGGTTAGTGGTTAATGGGGTCATAGTTTTCTTTCAGAGGATGGAGCTTGAATTATCTTGCTGATACTACATAATTGTAGTAATCATCATACGATCTCAATCTAGTGATTTAGGCTATCATGGAGGAAACCATGTGATTTATCAAGATATGGGGTAGTTTTTGTATGTGCTTGTGCGTGGAGGATCATGAAACGTCTAAGAAAACTCTTTACTGCAATTTACTATTTTTTGTATTTCTAAAGAGAATAGTATTATTTGGAGTTGTAGTGTAGTACTAAGCCAGCTTGCATCCTAGCGGCCAGATCAACCACCATCCCATCGCCCACTTCCCAGCTGCAATTGGTTAAGGGTGTCTTGTGGTCCCCGTAATTGAATAACCGGTCTTTGATGAAAAGTTCAATTAACTTTGGAACTCGAAGAAGCCTATGGTGAAGCTAATTATGGTGGACCTTTAATTGACACTGATTAATTGGGATCCTCCATTTCTCATACTTTAGACATGTGAAGCCATGAGTCACACATCACGTCCCTGACACTATCAGAAAGCAAAGCTCAAAACATTGTGTTCCAAGAACCCGTTAAAAGAAATATCTGGATTAGAACAACATAGGCAAATTATGGAAATGTGATTGTAATAAGGAAATTTGTTTCATCTTGGAGGCAAAATAAAAAAATAGTCGAAGCAGAATATTGAACAGTCCTTTATTGACAATCTTTATTGTTTTTGCTTAGTTTGTTGTCCAACTCATCTTTGATTTGTGTGACTTCTTTCTTGTAAGGCAAAATACTGGAGCTGTCAACATGACTTGTGGTGTCAAACTTATTAGGCTGATCTTGCTTATTACTTTTGTCAGGAGCATGAGTGCCTTGTAGAAGGACCTTTGAACAACTTGAAGCAGAGTATGGTGCAGTTCCAAAAGCCAAAAAAGGTTTACTGACGACATTTCCTTGTTACATTTTTGTGGCTTTATATGTTCTTTGGTCTATGCAATGCCAGGAAATTTACCTTAATCCAAGGTACCTTGGCTTGTCAGTAGCATCCTCATGGATGGTCTTTGTATGTTGAGCAGGTTTACAGTGAACGCAGACTTTTCTTTGGGGCTGGCCCGGGGATAGTTCCTGGTGATGGTTATGGGCTTATTAATTCATCAAACCCACATTCTGATAAGAGAGTCGGACGTGTCAAAGGTATGATGTTTCAATTATTTGTGAACTAGATTTAGAAAGTTCGTGCATCCTTGCTTTCAGTGCTAATGTTTGACTTTTACCCTAAATCAGGTCAACCGTACATGCCTTCTGGTCCACAAAATGGTGCTCACAAACCTGCTGTGCATCCATCAGGATATCCATTATCTAGAGTACCTCTCCCTCCTTTTCCCGGGGGCCCTCACTCCCAACCATATGCAATTCCAACTCGCGGTGCTCTACATGGACCTATTGGAACCATTCCACAAGTTCCTCAGAGTGGCAGTAGGGGTTTTGGAGCTGGTCGTGGTAATGCTGGGGGTCCTATTGGTGGTCATCTAGCACATCAGCAGAGCTCCCAACAATCTGTTGGTAGCACTGGTTCTACTTTTAACTTCTCTGCTTTGGAAAGTCCTAATAGTCAGCCCACTGTTGGTGGTCCATTAAGCCAAACCGGATTTATGAGTCAGGTTTGCTGCTATGGTTCAGTCTTGTGACATTCAAAAGAATAAATATCGTGATCTTTGCTTACTCTGTTTTTCTTTATATGTAGGTACCTGTGCAAGGTCTTAGTCAGACTTTCCATGAAGGATTTTCTGTTGGTGGCATGTCCCAGGTATCTTTGCCCGAGTCATGCAATTCTTTCCTCTCTTCTTTTTCTCTTTCATTTTCTTGGTTATGGCATTTGGTATTTTATATGATATGCTAAGTTTCTCTCGGATTTCCAGGATTTTCTTGGTGATGATTTCAAAAGCCAAGGATCACATGTTGCATATAACGTTGGTGAATTTTCTACACAGGTGGGCATGCCACCATTCTTCCTCTTACTTTTTACTTCATTTCTCTACCCAGGCAGCATATGCATTTTCGGAACAGTACTTTTATTGAAGATCAATATTTTCAATGTGGAATATTGCTTCTCGGAAGAGATCATAGATAGTTAACTCTATCATGTCATCACTCTATATATTTCTGTAGTCTTAGGTACACATCATTATCAAATGGCTTGTCACTAAAGTTACTAGGATATTGGAACAATCTCATGTTGGAAGAAGATCATACAGTGCAAATAAGTAGTTATCTTGCTTGCCTATCAGAAATTTATGGAAGTTTCTGCTATCTGTGTATTATAGTATTTCTTTAGTGTTATTATATTTATCTGGTGTCATTCTCGACGTACTGTTGTCTATTTGCCAAGCAAGCACTTGCAGTACCTTAATTTTCCACCAAATGATTGTGTTGGATCTTACTTCAGTACTATCAGCTATTTTATATTTTGTGCAGCCCTGGCTCTTCTGTGCAGTCTCAAAACTGATGCATGTTCCTGCATGCCCAAGGCCAATACATGAGCCTCTGTTGAATTATTTTATGTTAATAAGCCATGCCAATATTTAACGTTGTTATAAGTTCAATCACTATTGTTACCATGTACTCTGAAGTTTAAACATAGTCAGGTTAGAAGCTAGGTCTAATAGGAGTTCTTAGGTCTCTCTTGGAAGTCTTTTTGAATCAATTTAAATCGAAAGATTAGGAAGGACGAAAGTGTAAAGAAAGTCATGCAGATCAGTTATCTGGATAATTTATCTTTTCATAGTTGCATGATGGAATCCCAATTGTTTCATTGCCTGACATATCTGTCTCTTTCTTTTCCTGATATCTATCTCTACTATGTGTTTCCCTTAGTATGGTATCTGCTTTTTTCTGACACTTTATGCTACTCGACTTGCTGGTCTCTACCATGTAGTGATAACTCTCACCCTGCATTTCTACTCAGCCATAAAACCAACCATTGTGTAACAAAGTTAGAGCTTCATATATAGTTGACTGAAGGCCGAAAACAATGCACAATATTTGTCCTTATTTTCAACTTGAAAGATCAATATTTTTTTTTTTGCAGATCAAGATATATGGCACATTGCAAGCCAACGTGGAATGCAGCATGTCGAATTTTATATTCTATAGTGTACTATGAACATAGTACTATAGAAGTCAACTTTGAGACGTACAGCGTATCCATGTCCAAGCACTGTAGGCATCCTTACAATATAGGAGCATTTCATAAGATGGTCGAGGTCATTTTCTTGTTATACATATCCTAGATGGTGCTAATTAGCTGGATCTTACGGTAACATTTATTACCCTTGTGTCCTGGAGAATGGGTTGTCGAGTCATAGAAACAATCTCCATTAGATATGTCTAATACTTGCTCTCTTCAAATCCTATATTAGCTTGTCTCATGCCTCGAGAACTTCTAAAATAATCAGTTGCAACTTGCCTTCAAACCTCGTGGAGTTGCTGGTCTAGTAACTCTAGTTTGTTATCCGCCATATCAAATGCTTTCTTGTGATGACTTGTATACTATAGTTGATCGCTTTCTGGCTTGCTTCTCTTTTGGTTGCCTATTGATGCTTCTTTTCAACTGATGGAAAAGCACAAACAGGAAAAAGCATAACTCTTATTTTCCCAGTAAGCTGATGCAAACAGCAATCTTAGTTACTAATGATAAATCTATGAATCATGTCATATCTCTGTAAACTGTTGTGAATCTTCCTGTCCTGCATCTTCCCCTTGTGCTAGCCTATGGAAAATTTGAAATATTTATTCTAAATTTCCAGCATGTGACGGGTCTTTGAATTTCTACTAGATATTGTTTATTACGGACCGTCAGTAGTTTGTACTTTGTACATATGCATTTAAAGCTCGTGTCTTTCTCAGGAGAAAGATTTAATGCTTACTGATTAGTATAGTACGTGCTCAGAGCTGCCTTGCTTACCTATGCTTGAGTTACCTTAACATAGCTCCTTTTGCGTCATATAATGTGATCAACCTTGCACCATTTAATAGTGACTGCAAGCGAAGTTTCCCTATTCCTATTGCTGTAACCTATGTTTACCACCCATGTGGTCCGACTAAAATTAGTTTGTTAATGCTCACTACAGGCTTCTCAAGGTGGATATGGTCTTGATTATAGCCCTCACGGACCTCCTCAAGCTGGATTTCCAGGAAGTTATCTGAACCAGAACTCACAGCCGGGATACTCCCATTTGGGCACAGGAAATGATTTCATTTCCCAGGTAGGCCGTCTCATAAGTGGCCATGCTGTTGCTTTCTGATAATTTCGTAAATTTTGTATGTGCTTTATTTTGTAATTTCATTTGTCTAACGTGTCTCAACCATTTTACTTAGGACTACATGCCTCATGGATCACAAGGTCTCTTTACACAAGCAGGATTCAATGGTCCTTTTGGTCTGTCTGGAACTGGCCATCTTCAGTCACAGGTTAATTTTTATTCCTTGTTGTTTGTTTTGCCTAGAAAAGAAGAGCTAACTTTTAGTAGTTGTACAGGGCCCAATAAACCCTCTATATTCGCAACCATTCACTCAGTACAATTCCCAACCTATAAATATGCAACCACCACAGCAGCAGCAGAGTCAGAGCTCACCAAAGCAGAATCTTCACTACACTGGTTAGGCAGTATTGGGCTATTGTGAATGTGATGGGTGGGTATATTCCTTGCATCCAAGTTGTGCCAGTATGCTTTTGTCTATACTGTGGACAAGACGACAGGTTTTGGTGGCCAGCTTCTCTTCCTAATATTACAGTTCACTCATCAGAAATGCTGGTATGGTGTGCTTGGTGATTTTGAGGGAGCAGTTGCTACCATCTTGTACAGCCTGAGCTGAGGAAAGGATTACCCGTACCAGTCTTACACAAGTACAACACGTTTTGGGAGAAATCAAGGTATTTAAGGACTACGTGAATACAAGGGCTTTCGTCAAAACATGGGAGCTCTACGAGAGGCATCGGAAAAAAACACTTTGCACCCATAAGGAGAAACATGAGGGGCCACTGGCAATATTCCCATGGCTTCTCTAAGCGTGGCAATTGATATAGGGGTGTTGTACAGAGAAATTGTAGAAGGTTGATGCTCTCTCTGATATAGAAATACTGGCTTGAATATGGATCCCAAAAGTCTAGTGTTAGTCCGGAGTGTTCTATACATGTGATATTTTGTAAACCAAGTTGGTTTTTATACGTTGTATTATGTCATGTATCATCGGTCCTCAGTCATGGTTTCTCACGTAAACTGTTTCACAGTTTGGTGTTTGTTGAGTGTATGGAGAAATTATTCAGTAGGCTGGGCTCACCACGTGGCAGTAGCAGTGGCGGTGAGTCCTAGCCCCATCCAATAGTATAATGATACATCACTGTCACATGGTGAATTTTATGCAAGACTAAATTAGAGCATGTGTAATTATGCCATTGGAGGGGGGGGGGGGGGGGGTTGGGGGGCTCAGTATACTGTCATGTGCTACGAGGTGAGTTGAGTCTGACCCACTGAATAATTTCTGCTACCTTTTATCTACAGGCTGTGCTGTGTTTTGAGCATGGCTGGTGGCTTTTCGTGGCAAGAACTTTTGGATTACACCAAATGACTAAAAGCCCAAATAAATTTTGTTGCTATTAGGCATGTATCCCAATCTTATTATGTTAAAGTGTTATAAAGTGCAAGTGGAATATCGAAAATGGGATGAGCTTAATTAATTAAAATTAGAAACCGCTTGTAATTGTTTGTTATTTTTAAAAGTTGTGACATCATAATTCATGTTATAGCAGAATATAACATATAAATATATATATTTCAACTTAATTTATTTATAATTAGAAATAGTGTTAAATGGTTTATAATAAACTGAAGTACATTAGGAAAGCTTGGAGTACCTGCATCCATCATGTTATAGCAGAGTAAACATTTGTCATAATATTTTTTTTTTTATTACAACTGACACATACCTACATGTTTTAACGGTTGAGGAACTCGAACAGTACAAGTGTTCGCGCTGCTCTGCTTTCCGGACTAGTCATAATGGTTGAAAACACAAGTGTTACGGGAAACTATGTAGGCTTTTCTTTGGTCCAAATAATGTATAAATTATTGTAGTTACTATACGATTGTGCCAATCGATATTATATAAATTATTGTAGTTAGTTATATCTTACTACTATAGGATCACAATCAATATTATATAAATTATTGTATTTAGTTATGTCTAACTACTATATGATTGTGCCAATCTATGTATATACCTTTTTGTTATATGATTTTGTTATTTCTTGTAACCAACTTTGTTTTCTATATAAACATAGTAGTACACCTACTCTAGGGTTGTCTATATTAATCAAGAGAGACCTCTCTCGTTTTATCCTCTTCTTCCATTAGAGTTTTCAAAAAACCGCTCACAAGTTTATACTACATGTTATCAGCACGGTCTAATACAAAGGCTACATGATTCGTGATCTTCCGAACAAAAGAGTAAGTAGATCTTATATTTTCTTTCCAGGTCAAATTTTTGTTCTTCTACAACCATCGTGAAATCATTTATAGGCAGCGCACAAAGTTCTTTATGAATTAACGGGGTCATCAGAAAAGGGGTCATCAGAAAAGGGTTATTCAAGATGGATCATTCGGGATCAAATCTTCCGCAAAGGCTATCAAAAAAAATCCTTTGTGATCAAATTTATCCCGGAAGAAATCTGCCAAAAGCAGAAGCTGCGGGGGGCAACATGTCGGAATTAGACGTCGCGAAATGTAAACTTCGCAGAATGGAGAAATCTCGCGAAAACAAACTCCGCAAAATGGAGCATTTCTGTGGAACCTAACTCCGCTGAATGAAGCAGTAATACGGGGCCTATACCTGCAGGAACTAGTCCTACATGAACTATTCCCGCAGGAACTTAACTCTGCTGAAATGTAGTCGTTCATGCAGGAACTTAACTCTGCTAAAATGGAGTCATCCCCGTAGGAACTTAACTCCGCTGAAATGGTAGTTGTTTCCGCTGGAACTTAACTTTGCTGAAATATATTTGTTCCCACAAGAACTTAACTCCACTAAAATGGAGTCTTTTCTACAAGAACCTAACTCATGAAATCGTGAATGGAGTCATTCCCACATGAACATAACTATGTTGAAATAGAGTTGTTTCCACATGAATTTAACTCCTCTGAAATAATGTCGTTTTCGTAGGAACTTAACTCCACTGACATAAAGTTGTTCCCGCATGAACTTAATTCCACTGAAATGGTTATCCACTAAACAAGCTTCTGCGAAACCACTTAACTTCGCTGAAATGGAGCTTAACTCCATTGCACACGACAAATTAGTTTGCATGAAGTGAACCAGACCATAGGTTCTGCGCATTTAGCGGTTCGACAAAAACTCCACAACAAACAAGTTTGTCCGAAGCAAACTAAACCCTAAAATTGTATAGGTTTCAGGGGCTTCACCCCCGCTTGCTAACCTCGCGCACTGCTCATAACCCCCATTAATTGACCTAGAAAATTGGGGGGGGGGGGGGTTCAAAATTAAGCCATGTTGTCAGGAATTTACCAGAAGCAAAATTTGGCGAAGGCATAGCCCCATCATGACAGCCCTACAGAGGCTTATAATATGACCTGAAGTTCACCTTGTAACTGAAATTCATAAGTGATCCTGAAGTTCATATTGAGCCATAACGAATGAAATTAAAAGTCATCATCACATATGAAGTAAAAAAATTCATATAATTACTCCAATTTTTCTAAGAACCCGAAGTTCTAACATCTTGTCTTTTCCTACAATATATTGTCCAACCTGGACAAGCTCAAATTCACCTCATTGGAAGCCTCCGAAAAAAACTATCTAAAGTGGGTATAAGATGTCAAACTTCATCTAACTACAAAAAAGCTGAGAGAGACCAATGAGCCTAAAATTAAAGCAGATAAAGCTTCCAAGGCAACAATCATGATATTAATTTGCAAGCATATGCCAAATGTATTGTACATGGAATGCCTCACTGAAGAGGATCCAAGGGCTCTCCGGATGGTTCTCAGAGATCGTTTTGACCATTAGTGTCTCATCTACTTACAAGAAGCAAGACACCACTACAAAACCTTTGCTTCCATGTTTTTAAATCCGTGAACGGGTACAATTCTAAAGTTTGTCGCATCTGGTCACTCCTAAAATTCTGTAAGGACTTGAATGAGAAGGACCTCATGGAGAAGATCTTCTCAACCTTCCATGTCTCTAACATAGTACTCATACAACAATATATAGAGCGAAAGTTCACTAAGTTTTTGGAGCTGATTACTCTTGTGTTGCTTGCTAAAAAGAACAACAAACTTCTGATAAAGAACTATCAAACCCGCCTCACAGGCGCAAATGCTATCCTATTTTCTAAAGCGAATGCATGATATTTCGGACGTCAAAAATGAAAGAATCGGAATAGGGGTCACGACAGGGAGGGAAAACCTAACCACGCGAAAAGAGAAAGAAATCAAGACTGCCAAAGGGGACACCACGACAATAAAAATGCCTGGTTGGCTCCCAAATCTGACAACTTCAAGAAAAAGAAGAAGAAGAATTATCATGCTTCTACTTATGATATTCCTAACTTATTTTTATCGTTGTGGTGGGACAGACCATTGGTTTCTTACCTGTCATGTAATTGCCTACGTAGTAAAAGTGTACCATTCATGACCACAACAGAGATACCAATATTGTCTAAGCAGATGATCGATTGGACACTACATTTGAAGTTGGAGACTTCCACCAGCAGATGAAATAATAAATAGACATTTATGAAATCATGTGTGTCATGTCTTATGATTAATAGGTGATGGTTTGTAGCTTCAATTTTATTTGGATAATAAAAAATTTTAATTTAATTATTTTTTTTCACATGTGACCATAATTCAATTAATCTTTACTAAGTGGGAAAGTTAGATGTTTGGTAGACAATGCGACTACGCACACTATTCTTTGTGAGCAAAAATATTTTTCTAACTTCATCCCTAAGCAAAACACTCTAACAATCCTATCAGGTTCAATGAACCTGATAGAGGAGGACAAAATAGCACAATTTATGTTGTCCAATGGTACCGAACTTACCATTAATGATGCCTTATATTCTCTCCGTTCTAGAAGGATATTTTTGAGATTTAAGGATATCCAGCAAAATATAATTACTATGTTGAAACCACCGAAGAAAATGAATTAGAGTATTTTTGCGTAACTTTCAATGCATACGACCAAAAGCGTATCTTGGAAAAGATGGTCAGCCTCCCGAATGGATTGTATTCTACAACCATTCAAGCATTCAGCGATATAGGCTCATCACGTGATCGACCATTCTTCGGCCAAGATGAGCACGTTTATGCTTAGGCATAATCGTTTTGGTCATCCAGTCAAGATTTGATGTGTCATATCCTTAAATCTACATATGCAAATCGCCCTACCAGCAGAAAGGATCTTGTGTATTTCAATACGCTTTGCCAAGCATGTACTTTAAAGAAATTGAATATAGATCATCCCCCACAAACATATATCCTCCCTCTTTTCTACAACGTATACAAGGGATATATGTGGACCGATCCAACCACAATGCAACAATTTAAATATTTTATGGTACAGGTTGATGATCGACTCTTTAGTTAAATGTATGTCTGTTATCCACAAGAAATAATGCATTTGTAAAACTCATGGCACAACTAATAAAGTTACGGGCCCGCCATCCAAATTATCATATAAAGTCCATAAGACTTGATAGTGTCATTGAATTCACGTCAAATTTATTTTGACTATTGCATGTCCTTTGGGATTGAGGTTGAGCATTGGATTCCCCATGTTTACACCCAAAATAGTCTCACAGAAGTATTTATTAAGTGTATACAGTCGATCACTAGGATTTTGGGGATACGCAACAAACTTTATATTTCTACGTGGGGCTACGCAATAATGCATACATACATATTGATATGACTGAGACTCCCTGCCACTGTCACGTTCCAATTCGATAAATCGTTCGTTCTCGCATCGATTTAAGCCGAATCGATCGTCCTCGTTGGGATGTGATGCCGTACGAGTCTGGAGTTGCACTCGTACAAGGCAAGAATATTATATTTGATACATATTTTGAAACATCAAGTTAAAACTTCACAAATTGCAAAGAATTGAGCACGTAGCTAGTATAGGAAAATAAAAATATGCTTTCCATTGATAAGCTTGCAATGAAGTGCAAGTCATAATTATATTGGATATGCCGTTGTGGCTACATTTGATTGAAATAAAAGAAAACACTCGACAAGCTGCCTGAAATAATACTTGTTGATCCATACATTCACACTCTTTTATACATTGAAAGCCTTCGATGAATTGGCTTCAAAATACTTCAAAATAGGAAGAGATTCAAAATGCCTCCCCAAACTTCAGCTTTGGCCTAGCACCGTGCACTCCCAGAGTTCTCGTCACCTATGGGGTTGGAGGATTAGTACACTTGGTAATGCACTAGTGAGCATGACGAACCCACTCGTCTAAACCGACTCTGATTATTAAGGTAGGCATGCATTCAAGTTTTCTTGCTATTTAGAACTAGATGAATTCAGTTTATATCGATAGCCCTGTCACGCCTCAGTCCCAAAATACGTGGGACCAAGCCACGTGTCATGACCAGCTATGTATTCAACCAGACTCTAGTCCGACTCAATTACGTATAAGCTATAAAAATAAATGGTGTAACTATCACTATATCAATTCTATATCTCAATCCATATAATAGAAGTATAAGAAGAGGAAAATATTAATACTAGTCTGTAGCCCAATAATCATACTTGCCCGATTAGACTCGAAAAGAATAATATGAGTCTATAAACATTAGGCTACTAAGCATATACAAATAACAGAAGATGAAACATATAACCCCGAAAGAGTGAATACCTGAAATGAAATGAGTACCAACAACAATCCAGTAAGGAGCTATACAAACCTATTCAACCAACCTGGAAGGAAACTAGGTCCTCAGCAGGACGTAGCAAGATACATAATATACATGCTTATATGAAGTACAGTAAATATTATGTGAGTGTAGTAACAGGTGATCCAAATACTAGATATGTGACCAAAGTAATAAATCGGTGATCAAGTGACACTAATACTAGGTAAACCACTAGTCTGTGTGATATGCAAATGGGGACAACTTTCGACGTGAGGGCTTTCCAAATATAAAATCCGTAGCTCTGGTATAGAGTCTCCCGGGATGCAGGATCGTAGCTCCGATAATAGTCACACGATAAACATAGTCGTAGCTCCGTTAACAGAGTAACACAATAAATATGAGAGGCATGTATCTCCGTTTACAAAATCTCTCGATGAGGATGTATAATAATAAGTACATAGTAATATATGCGTAGTAGCCTTTACGCCTAGTAACTGTCCTCCCCATCCAATGCTACTACCCGTGTCGCATCCGCGACACGACCAGTCTGACTCTACAGGTAACCAATCTATCATGTATACAGGTAAATCCATCCATAAGTAATAGCAAAGATCATGTACTCGTCGCCTATATGCCATGCAATACGAAATCGTGTATCATGTCTAGTGTGTCAGCATGTAAAATCATGTAATAATTGAACAAGGAGCAAGTGAAATCATGTAAGACAGATAAAGAGCAGGTGAAGCATGTATCAGTATATCCTGAGTGAATGACTGATAAAAAGGTACTAGAATGTAAATACTGTAAATCAAAAGGCAATGTATACTTGCCTGGAGTTGTCCAAACTGTGCTGAGACTGTAGGTAACGAAAGCACATCCAAGCCTAGGTACAACTAATGCTGCTATGATCCCCGTAAAAATCTACCAGAGTCCAACAAACCACCATGAGTCATTATACAGGATATACATGCACATCCCTATCTTGAGATAAGTCCTTATTAGGTTTTTATTTAGAAAGTCATTTCCTTTGTATAATACTTACATGTTTTTAATAAATCAATACTTTTGTAAAATTACATATGAAATCTATATTTATACAAAAATATTAATTCTTCTTATAATAAAACCTATATGAAATTAGCTAAACATATGTAGGTACCTAACTTATGAAAGTACATTTTAGATTAGTCATATATATAAGTAAATGTATTTTGAAAATCTTAACCCCACATACGCATATAATATCAACGTACTTATACTCATAATGCATATATATATATATATATATATATATATATATATATATATATATATATATATATATATATATATATATATATATATATATATATATATGCACACAAAATAATTCAGGTACATATATTTCATACAAAAGGGTATGTATTAATTCCTACGTCATACATATATAATATCAATAAACGATTCAGATACGAATAGGCTTATAATATGAACTTAAGCATTACATGTAATTGTGTATAGATAAATCTAAAGTCTTACACTTATAGGTATAAATAAAACAATTATACGAATAAATATTTATATAACTCTCTAAAAAATGATAATTGTAAAATAATCTTTTATAGAAATGTTACTCATAATACACTTACAAATAATATTATCTATACCTATATAACATTTGTATATATATTACATATATATACATATTGTGCCCCTATTCACGAATAGATATATATACGGTAAATATATTATCAATCATGCTTATGTTATTTTTTCTACATCAATGAATAACCTATTCACGCTTACATATAGGTGTAACCAGTATGGGAATTCAAGAGGGAGGGCCAACAATAATTACCTATTACATTTGTAAAGGACTGTTGGCTATTGATGCTGCTATGAATAGGGCACGAGAAGAAGAACAAGCCTACTGCTTCACACAACTCTAGCATGGCCATCTCCGGTCGATGGAAATGTAGCCGAGGGAACGATGTAGGTGGTCGCGACTGGTTCGAGCAAACGCCAAGCGCCGACGATGAGAGGTGACACTGGTGTAGGCCACACGCACGAAAGGGGAGGACCGAGGTCTGGCCTCGACGTGACCGGGGGTGTGGATGTCGATGGTAGGTTTTCGACCTTCGATCTCGACGTGGCGAGGACGAGCGCATGGCCGAAGATGGTGTACTGCACTGGAAGTAGCGTGCGAGGGAGAGTCGACATGGTTCTGTTGGCCCATTGCCTAATGGTCATACCTGATTTTGATAATCAACGACGACTTAAGTCGATACGCAAAATATATGAATTGCTACTAATGTTTCAGGTCATTGAAATCAATATCAAAAGAACGTACTACATGTACAACAAGCATTCAAGTTATCATCCAAAAGCAAATTGTAACGGAATCCAGATCGAGTCATTTTTATATTTCTTCTATATTTTTACCTTTATTAAGTCTAGGATATAAAAAATATAAAATCGATCAGATATTACTGGCTTAGGTTATCTCCGGTCCACCTTTCCAAAAAGCCTACCCATATCTCAAAATACACATATCCAAAAAGCCCAAAATACCTATGCAATTTGGTTTATTCAAATTTAGTTCTGAACTATCAGAACTCTGGCAGAACTCTGACCAAGTTCGGTCCGAGTTCTGACCGAGTTCGGTCAAGTCAAATTCGAAATTCAGTTGCCTCCAAATATGCATCCAATGTTCATTTGCAAGATCTTAGCATCCGAACTCTGTCCGAGTTCGGTCAGAAAAAACACCTATATATAGAGAAAATTTTCACATTTCTAATCACTCATTCACTCTTCTCTATATTCATTCTTTAAAGTATTTTTCAGTGATCTAAAGCTTTTAGACTCCACCTATACCTCTCTTAGCCAAAGCCAGTAGCATCTTATTCGATTTAGAGTCTTTGGTTTTGTGAGACTCGTCTCACAGTATCGGTATTTATATACTGATACGTACTTTTGTACTGTATTTTGTATTTTATTGGTTTTCAGAATATTTTAAAATTTTCTCAACTTATAGATTTTCTCCTTGTTTGGCATATCGCCAGTGTACCATTGTTTGCCGACGGCATGCCTGTCACTCCTATTTTCTGTTATATGTATTTTCAGTGTACGTATACGGAATTATGGTCCTTGTCAGGTGACCCGTATTTTGACTTGTCTTCTTAGCCTTGCTTTGGTTTAATTTTGACTTGGTTTAATTTAGTTTGGTTCAACTTGGCATGACTTGGTTTGGGTTGGTTTTATATGAGAAGGGTTTTATATAAAACCAACTTCTCTCTCTCTCCTCCATTATTTTCATTCTCTTCATCTTCTTCCTCTTCATTTTCTCCTCCAACCTAAGGCAAGTACATCTTGCCAAATGTTGGACAAATGTTATTTTGTTTGTTCTAAACTCTTCCTTACATGATTCTAAGCATCTTTAGAACTTGGAGTTTTTGATTTTTATGGGTGAATTCTTGTAGATCTAAGTTTATAATATTTTTGGTTTTTCCTGGTTTTGATCTATCAAACTTACTTGTTTTCGAAAACTAATTGTTCCATGTGGTAGAGAATTTGATTCTACAAAATTTGGACCTTTGAAAAGTTAGATTTTGACTTATTTTGAGGAAGTTATGGCCAAATAAGATTTGGACATCTTCTATGTTCATCTGTCCTGGTTCTGACAGGGACGATGAATATTGCTGCCGCATAGTGCTGGCCGCATAGCTGCATAGTGCTGGCCGCATAGTGCTAGCCGTATAGTGCTGGCCGCATAGCTGCATAGTTCTAGCCGCATAGCTGCATAGTGTCTGGCCGTATAGTACCAGTCCGCATAGATACATAGTGCCTGGCCGCATAGTGCCAGTCCGTATAGATGCATAGTACCTGGCCGCATAGTGCCAGTCCGCATAGGTGCATAGTACCTGGCCGTATATCTGTATAGTGTCTGGCTGCATAGTGCCAGTCCGCATAGATGTATAGTGCCTGGCCACATAGTGCCAGTCCGTATAGCTGTATAGTGCCTGGCCGCATAGTGCCAGTTCGCATAGATGTATAGTGCCTGGCCGTATAGTACCTATTTTGGCTATTTTTTGCTGTTTTATGCCCTATTTGGCTAATTTGTGGCCAAAGTTTCTTTCAACTCCCAATATGAAAGTTGTAGATCTTTGTCTTGGCTTCAAGAGTCTTCTTGTTTCACTTTAATTGGAGTTCATATGTGATTGATGACTTCAATGATAGTTTTGATCTTTTTGGCATATTTTTTGTACTTGATGTTTTTGAGGTTTTCTTCGACTGTAATAAATTCTTATCATGATTAGATAATTTTGTACAGTTAGAGAATAATTGTACCCCCTTATATTCTTAACACTAGCATAAATTTAATTATTGTTTTATGTCAAGTAGTACTTTTATTTATTTCTTCTTCCATGCCATGATACGTCTTTTATCTAATTCTTTCTACATGCGATCCTGATTGTCATATTTGCTTATTCTTAGATAGTGGCCCGTTGGGGTGCACTCATGGTTTACGTCTTTTCTTTGCTTTGTATGCACTTACGTTACATGTCACTTCTTTGCTTGCATGATGGTGGCCCATCGTGGTGCACTCATGCTACACGTCTCTTCTCTACCTATACTAGATAGTGACCCGTTGTGGTGTATTCTGGTATATGTCTTTCTTTGTTTACATAATGGTAACCCGTCATGGTGCACTCTTGAACATGTTTTTACATGCTAACATGATAGTGGCCCATCGTGGCGCACTATTAACAAGCAACCTTAACATGATAACTTTTGATAGTGGTCCATTGTGGCGCATACTTGACATGACAAGTAAATCTAATCATGACATGCTTAATCAAGATGCTGTTGTGACGGCTATTTCCCCTTGCTAATGTAACTCTTTTGGACACCGTGGTTGAATTCATTGTGTATGCGTGAACAAGCTACGTGTCTCGTCTTGCATCATGCCTAGGACATGGATTCATAATTACCACGGTCAGAGATTCATACTGAATCTAACTAGGGTAATAAATTGATTGATCAAGTAGTTCATAAAGAGGTTTTTTAGCTATAGACAGTCCCATTATCTGGGCGCTTTAATTGGACTTGTAGCCTACCGTCGAGTAGGGCACATTTCCAGTACACTGTCATGTGTTGCACCCCCAAGTCACCTAATCCAACTCTCTCAACTTGCAACTGGATAACCTGGATTAAGTCTGCAGGACTTGTGGCTGTTGGAATATCTCATTTCATCTTGTTAGTAACTAGGCTTGTGATAACCCTAATTAGCTAATGTATAAAGCCATACTCATTGCTTGGCCGTGACTGATGGATGGAGTCAGTCCAGTCCAGTCCAGTCTAGTTTTATCTAGGCAGTATACGTATATTTATTTCAGTATATTATTGTTTATGCCTTACTTTTGTCGATAAATGATCGAAGGCTGAGTTCTGTTCAGGAGAAGGGTTACAACCCCAATCCTTATTTGGTTTACGGTTTGTAACTTGGATTTCAGAATAGTTCCTAAGTCATCTTGTCATTTGTCGTCCTATTCAGTACCCACACGCTATACACGCTTCTTATGCTAAATATTGATTAGAGATTAAGTTCTGTTCAGGAGAAGGGTTACAACCCCAGTCCTTGTTTGGTTTACGGGTTGTAACTGGACTTCTGGAATAGTTCCCAAGCCATCTTATCATTGTCGTTCTATATAATTATCACAGGCTCTCATGCCCTAGTTACATAACATGCTCACAAGTCTCAGTTATCTACATGCTCACAAGTCTCGGTTATCTACATGCTCACAAGTCTTAGTTATCTACATACTCATAAGTCTCAGTTATCTAACATGCTCACATGTTTCACTTACCGTACATGTTCGCATGTACCATTTCTCTTACATGGTTTAGCTACGTCACAAGTTCTCTATTTAATTCACAAGTCCAAAGTTTATATTATGTCACATGTTAATTACTTATGCTCCAAGTGGCTTACTTATTATCTTTTCTATTTCTTGGGATGAGTTCATTGGTAGTGCACGAGTCTCGATCTGCATTTACTTATTGCTTTCTCTAACCATTGCTATGTTAGCTATTGCTGGTTTTAGTCCATAGTTTGACTTTCTTTGTGGTACTTGCTATTTGGGGTCCGACTCTACTGGTTTTGTTTGGCTATATATGATAGAGGAGCCCAAGGGATCTTTCGCACCATCTACTCGACGGTGACCATCCGAAGCACCAGAGTACCTGAGTGGGTTTCTTATTATTCTTTCACTTGATATGTACATTATTTTTTTGCGGCATTTAGCCTCCGATCACGTGTTTAGCTCGTGTTTTGGTTCTTGATATTTAGCCTACGGACCTAAACATGATGTGCGTATTCTAGACTATAGCTAGAGCTTATCATGTATGACTATTACTCTTGCTAGTTCTCCATTTTGTATTACTAGTTTCATGATCATCCATGTATATATGGTTTGGGACGCTTTACTATTGTATGTATGATGATCATACTTCTTGCTCTTTGTGTAATTATCTGCAATTGAGATACCTAGGAATGTTTGACCTAGGATCGACTGTTGGCTTGTAGAAGTAACCCCCATGTCTTGACAGCTTATACGTGATTTCAGAGTACTGGCGTACTCTGGCATTACGTAGCTGGCCTTGTCCGTCCCCACTTGCTAGTATTCTGGTTCTGGGACGTGACACAGGTTTTAGTGGTGGTCCATGCAGGTTTGATTTATCAGATATGTGAGGGTTACTGATGTTTAGTTATCTCAATCACAATTATCTTTATTGATATCCTTCGAATTATTCTATATCTCTGATCCTTTGATCTGATATCTGCCTTGATCGTTGATCCTTCTTGTTTCCTCGATTTGATCATTGTGTTCTTTAACTTTCAGGGATACTGTTCCTAATTCTTCTGATTTCCTTGTTTGGGTTCTGTCGATGGCAGGTCAGCAATCTTCTGTTAGGCCAGTTGTGGAGGATCAGTCTCAACATTTAGATACAGAATCGAGAATTGACCCGAGTGCAGTGATGTCAGTCAATCCCGATCAGCCAGCTGTACAGTCAGCAATCCGAGCAGAGATGGTTCCAGATCAGCCCGATGTACCTGCACTCATAGGAATTATTAAGGAAATGATGGAGTCACAACAACGACGAGATCTCATTCTCCATCAGAGTATTCAGATGTTGATAGACAGTAGTATGCAAGGAGTACCAGAGGAATTTCAAACCGAGGACTTACAGCCAGAAGGAGTACAGATTGGAGACAGGCGGTACCAGTCATCTAGTCATTTAGTATATCGAGCTCGACCTACCATAGAGACATTACGTAAGCACGAGTCTATAGCCAGGAGAACCATATCCAGAACTGAGGGTCGTAGGAGGCACCATGCACCCGTGTTAGGCTTTTCACCTCGACATCCCTCACCAGTATCAGTATCCAATCATCCATACCAACACCCGGAGTTACCAGTCGTATGTTCCTTCTGTAGAAGGGAAGGGCACACTCATCTTACTTGTCGAAGGGCCAACTTTCTATATTTGTCGTACGGATCACCAGACCACATGATCGAAGTTTGTCCCAGGAGGAGTCCGGCTGGATCGTCATCCTTCCAGTCTTCCAACCAGCAGGCACCAATGCCAGTTCAGCAGAGGCGAGCTCAGAGGCCTTCATCGACACAATCCCGTATATTCCATCAGGAGAGGCCTCATCAGTATAGGAGTTCCAGGCTCAGAGGCATCAAGAATAGCACCAGTATCAAGCAGAACAAGTAACATGTACCTATTATGGTAAGATAGGGCATCTCAGATCAGTTTGTTGGACGGCCAATAGGCAATACTTCCGCTGTGGAGCTGAGGACCATTCAATTAGCACTTGCCCCTATCCGACATCTCGAGGATGACCATCTACACCAGATATACCGCCATCCTTTCAGTCACCTCCGTCATCGCCTCTAGTAGTGGACGAGTAGTTATGACCAATACTAGATGTTCAACCATTGGCATAATACCCACCGCCATCGCGAGCTCAGAGGGTCAGACAGTTCAGAGCGCAATTGAATGCACAGTACCAGGAGCAGCTGTAGTATCAGTATGAAGATAATACCTTGGGAGTCTCATGTACCATCTTCATGGTCTTCCTTCAGTTATGACCTTTGGATCTGTCTTTCAGTAGCATACAAGGTAGTGGCAGTATATCTTGGGTTCTTGTCGACGACTTGGTATTCTATCTATATATGGAGTACAATGGTCGGCTTGACTTATTCGATGAGTGAATGCGGGTTTCTCGTCCCACTCTTCTGTCTTCGTATCTTGAGATACATGATATCTATCATATGTCTCGACTACGAAGATACGTCATGGGTAGAGTCATATCTTAGACTAAGTTATTGGTACCGACTTACTTTGAGACTTGACCTTTATCCATTTTTGGAGGCAGCATAGGCCAGCGAGGACGTTGGTCCATACTCTGCTGACTCAGGAGACATATCTATTCATATACCTCCAGCCCTTCTTGATTGTGGTTGTGTTACTGCTTACGCATTTATTTATATTAATGTTGCCTTCATTTACTCATATGTCATGCTTCGTTTTACTGAGATGATTGTGTTTTCTTGAGCTTTTGTTTCGGTTATCTTGCTTGACTAGCTTTAGAAAATTTCGACGACGGAATTTTTCTAAGGATGGGAGAGTTGTGAGACTCGTCTCACAGTATCGATATTTATATATTGATACGTACTTTTATATTGTATTTCGTATTTTATTGGTTTTCGGAACATTTAAAATTTTTCCCAACTTATAGATTTTCTTCTTGACCGGCATATCGCCAGTGTACCATTGTATGCCAACGGCATGCCTGTCACTCCCGTTTTCTCTTATACGTATTTTTAGTGTACGTATACGGAATTTTGGCCCTTGTCAGGTGACCCATATTTTGACTTGTCTTCTTAGCCTTGCTTTGGTTTAATTTTGACTTGGTTTAATTTGGTTTGGTTCAACTTGGTATGACTTGGTTTGGGTTAGTTTTAGATGAGAAGGGTTTTATATAAAAACCAACTTCTCTCTCTCCTCCATTATTTTCATTCTCTTCATCTTCTTCCTCTTCATTTTCTCCTCCAACCTAAGACAAGTACATCTTGCTAAATGTTGGACAAATGTTATTTTGTTTGTTCTAAACTCTTCCTTACATGATTCTAAGCATCTTTAGAACTTGGAGTTTTTGATTTTCATGGATGGACTCTTGTAGATCTAAGTTTGTAACATTTTTAGTTTTTCTTAGTTTTGATCTATCAAACTTACTTGTTTTCGAAAACTAATTATTCCATGTGGTACAGAATTTGATTATACACAATTTGGACATTTGAAAAGTTATATTTTGACTTTTTTGAGGAAGTTATGGCCAAATAAGATTTGGACATTTTCTATGTTCATCTGTCCTGGTTCTGGCAGGGACGATGAATAGTGCTAGCCGCATAGCTGCATAGTGCTGGCCGTATAGTGCTAGCCGCATAGCTGCATAGTATTGGCCGTAAAGTGCTGGCCGTATAGCTGCATAGTGCCTGGCCGCATAGTGCCAGTCCGCATAGATGCATAGTACCTGGCCGCATAATATCCGTCTGCATAGATGCATAGTGCCTGGCCACATAGTGCTAGTCCGCATAGATGTATAGTGCCTGGCCGTATAGTGCTGGCCGCATAGCTGCATAGTGCCTGGCCGTATAGTGCTAGCCGTATAGCTGCATAGTGCCTGGCCGCATAGTGCCAGTCTGTAACTCCTCTTCCCGAAAATTTTTAAAAATATTTTTTATTATTTATTTGATTTAAATGGTGATTTTTAGATTTTTAGAAATAATTATTTAGTTAATTATTTTGATCGATGACCTTAGCCATGGGTAAGATTTGGAGTACAAGATGACTAAGAATCATGGCACGGATAGTGCAGTGGCGTATTTTGACTAGTGTATTAGTGATGTCCTAACTAGAAAAACCAGGCCAAGTTACGACTTAACTCCTATAAATGTTTTAACTATTTATTATTAGATTGTTGACTATTAGGAGACCCGACTGTACCATTCTAGCCCGGGCTGGACCCGAAACGAGTCCAAGTCCATGTGGTCGTGTAGTGCGACCAACAGTGTCCATGTGGACATATAGATGTGTATTTAACCATAGCACATTTTATAATTAAGTGAGTGACTTTTAGACATGATATTTAATGTATTATTTGCTATCTATTATATATATATACTTTTATTAGTTTTCGAAATGTGATAATATTGTTGGAAATACCATTTCTGGAATTGGGATATTTAACTAGGACAATATGTGTATTTATATATTGATAGTCCCTGTTATAGTCTTTTGAGTAATTTATATAAATGATATATTAATTATAATATATGCACTAATTTCTAGTTTAATATATTTACATAAGTCATATAGGTATGTATATATACATGTGTATATAATATATATATATATATATATATATATATATATATATATATATATATATATATATATATATATATATATATATATATGATAATATTTTGATGTAAATATTCTAGAAGTGTTATAGCATTTTATTAAAAATATTTTCTAGTTTTTATTAAATCTGGAAGTATATTAATATTTTTTTTTGCTTCGAGTATATATATATATATAGAAGTATACATGTATGTATATGTATATATACGTGAATGTATATATATAAATATATATATATATATATATATATATATATATATATATATATATATATATATATATATATATATATATATATATATATATAAAAATATATATATATATATATATATATATATATATATATAATAAGCTTTTAAAAAAAAAAATATATATATATATATATATATATATATATATATATATATATATAATAAGCTTTAGTGAAATAAATAAAACCCAAGTGTTGCACTATTCACCAACTCATTCCTTCAAATTGAATATAGCAAGCCCACAGCACAGGCCAATCCCAGACCCGACCCTTGACCCTGTATATATACTAACGGGAGAGGGAATTCCTCGAAGAAAACCCTAAAACCTATCGCTCGAGCAGCCCCACGACACCCAAGAGGTACGCTCGAGGCTGGGCGACCCCCCTTGGCCTCCACGAGCCGCCGTCGGCCACCTCGACGCCGTCGCACCGTGCCAAGGTCGACAGAACAGAGCAATGCTCTGCTTCTTCAAACACACCCAGGTACCTCCCTAGTCGACCCAATATCTTCTTATATACTAGGTCATTTGACCCTCTCGAAGTCCCCACACTCAGTTTTGAGGCGAATCGATCCATCGATCCCGAAAAATTGATGTTAACATCAAGGAAAAACTGTTTCAGAAACAGTTTATAGGTAATCCAATCACCCCTGTTTACTGATAAATTCTTGGCAAACCAGTAACTGCTTAGAAAATCTATTTGAAGACAGTTGTAGACAACATATACAAGTTCAAAATCCCTTTTATAGAATTACTTTTCATCCACTGGACAACAAGTAACCGGATTTCAAAGATTAGAAAAAAACTATTTTCAAAATATTAGAAAATCATAAAACTCTTCGATACGACGTGCGTCCCGCCAATCCGGACGATGTAGTCGTGAACCGAAAGCATCGAAAGGTGCGTATCGGCTTCGTGGACGTATGGACTTTGACAAAATTCAAATTGGTTGTGTGTGCGAGACGAATTTGATGCGTATCCGTCAAAATTTACCGTATCGGCCTCCTTGCAAATTTTCCAATTACTTCGTGCACGTTCGTCAGATCAAGACGAAACTTTTGCCAACAGGACCGTATCATTTTTTAGTCCTGTATGCCATATTTGGTCCAATTCTGAGACAGTTGATCGGATCGCCGTTTCGCGGGCCCCACGATCCGATTCAACGGGCAATTTTGTGCACGGCCCACCGGAATCCAAAATCGGACATACCGTTTGGTTCGTATCATCAAAACGAATCCGTAGACATATAGTTTGACGACTTTAGAGACTATTGACTCTGGTACGCTTTTCGGTGCAAAGCGGGTCCAACGGCAGACACCGTTTTGGCCCGAAATAATTGTTTTGCCCCTGTGTCCAGAATTAGACTTAAGGACAGGCAATCCTAACTAATTTTACTATTTTGAGAATATTGGAAATGTCTATTTCAGCTTTCGGAGACAGTTGTGAGATTTGGACTTATTGGCTTACCAGTTGACGGTATATTATCGGTTCTTCGTGCTACCACCAGGCAAGATACCTTACCTCCCTCTACAGTTTAATTTCATGTTTATATTTTTCATGTTGTTATTGTATTATCATTAGATACTCTATTTGCTATAGATCTTATATGTTATCATTAGCTTTCTAGTTGACTTGATTTCTCTATTTTCTACATACCATGTTCACCAGTTTATTGTCCTGCTTGACTTGATAGTGTAGTTATACTAGATTTGTTCACTTTATAGTTCATGCTAGAGTTGTCCTTACCCATGTCTTGACATGATTTGTACCTTGTCTCACCTGTGCCTCGACTGAGTCGTATCTTGGAACGAGTACGTGTAATTAAACTGCAACTTCCTGTTATCGTTCCTCAACCAGAGAGTCCACACTCGGGATGAGGGTTGACCATTTGCACCAGAGAGTCCACACTTGGGACGAGGGTGATTGTTTGGATCTGTTTACATCCGTGAGTCTACACTCGGGACGAGGATGTTGACTTATTTATTTGCACCAGAGAGTCCACACTCGGGACGAGGGTACCTTGCCTTGAACTAACCAGAGAGTCCATACTCGGGACGAGGGTTAGTGATTAGTTCAAACCTGCGAGTCCACTCGGGGCGAGGGTTTGGTATTCCATTGATCTCGTGTTCACTTGTTCATCCAGCAGTTCAGTTACGTGTAGTTGTTCTTATGTTCCAGTTCATAGTCACCTGTCAGTAGCCACTTGTCGATAGTCACCTGTTAGCAGTTTTGGTCGTAGTCTCTTGCCATGTGTACGTCTCGTTCCGTATTTACATCCTGTTTATAATTTATGTATGATTAAACAACTAGATAGGCATGTTTTTATGTATCTTGCTATGTCTCCTGAGGACCTGATGATCTCTTCAGGTTTAGCGATTGTAAGGAGTTATTTAGCAATTCTGGATGGCGGATGATTATGACACTTGTGGGTTTCAGATGATTATGATATTGCTTGCGAGATTCAGGTATTGATATCACGTTTATTATCCAGCTCGTGCTTTCCTTCATTTTTATGCGATATTCTATTTATTGATTGAGTTAGAGACTCTTGTTATATTCTTTGGAGTCTTATCGGACATTTATGCTAGTGGGCTGCAGACCACGACCCATACTGTTCATTCAAGTTTCATACATTTATTGTGGATTGAGATATAGATTTGGTTTGCCATGATTTGGCAGTATACCATAGCCTTGACAGCGTTTACGTATTCCTGTTGGACTGGAGTCTGCTTGATGCGTAGCTGGCTTGTTCACGCTCTCGCATCCCAAAAGGCGGGTACGGGTCATGACACAGTCCACATAGATGCATAGTGCCTGGCCGCATAGTGCCAGTCCGTATAGATGTATAGTGCCTGACCGTATAGTGCAAGTCCGTAAAGATGTATAGTGCCTGGCCGCATAGTACTGACCGCATAGTTGTATAGTGCCTGGCCGTATAGTGCCAGTCCGTATAGATGCATAGTGCCTGGCCGTATAGTGCCAGTCCGTATAGATGCATAGTGCCTGGCCGCATAGTGCCTATTTTGGCTGTTTTTGGCTGTTTTATGCCCTATTTGGCTGATTTATGGCCAGAGTTTCTTCCAACTCCCAACATAAAAGTTGTAGATCTTTGTCTTGGCTTCAAGAGTCTTCTTGTTTTACTTTAATTGGAGTTCATATGTGATTGATGACTTCAATCATAGTTTTGATCTTTTTGGTAAATTTTCTGTACTTGACGTTTTTGAGGTTTCCTTCGACTGTAATAAATTTTTATCATAATTAGATGATTTTGTATAATTAGAGAATAATTGTACCCCTTATATTCTTAACACTAGCACAGATTCAATTATTGTTTTATGTCAAGTAGTACTTTTATTTATTTCTTCTCCCATGTCATGATACGTCTTTTATCTAATTCTTTCTACATGCGATCCTTATTGTCATATTTGCTTATTCTTAGATAGTTGCCCGTTGGGGTGCACTCATGGTTTATGTCTTTTCTTTGCTTTGTATGCACTTACGTTACATGTCACTTCTTTGCTTGCATGATGGTGGCCCATCGTGGTGCACTCATGCTACACATCTCTTCTCTACCTATACTAGATAGTGACCCATTGTGGAGCACTCTGGTACATGTCTTTCTTTGTTTACATGATGGTGACCCGTCGTGGTGCACTCTTGAACATGTCTTTACATGCTAACATGATCGTGGCCCGTCGTGGCGCACACTTAACAAGCAACCTTAACATGATAACTCTTGATAGTGGTCCGTTGTGGCGCACTCTTGACATGACAAGTAAATCTAATCATGACATGCTTAATCAAGATGCTGTTACGACGGCTATTTTTCCTTGCTAATGTAACTCTTTTGGACACCGTGGTTGAAATTATTGTGTATGCGTGAACAAGCTACGTGTCTCGTCTTATATCATGCCTAGGACATAGATTCTTGATTACCACGGTTAGGGATTCATACTGAATCTGACTAGGATAATAACTAGATTGATCAAGTAGTTCATAGTGAGATTTTCCAGCTATAGGCAGTCCCGTTATCTGGGCGCTTTAATTGGACTTGTAGCCTGCCGTCGAGTAGGGCATATTTCCAGCATACTGTCATGTGTTAAACCCCCAAGTCACCTAATCCAACTCTCTTAACTTGCAACTGGATAACCTGGATTACGTTTGCAGGGCTTATGGCTGTTGGAATATCTTATTGCATCTTGTTAGTAACTAGGCTTGTGATAACCTTAGTTAGCTAATGTATAAAGCCGTACTCATTGCTTGGCCGTGGTTGATGGATGGAGTCAGTCCAGTCCAGTCCAGTCTAGTTTTATCTAGGCAGTGTCCGTATGTTTATTTCAGTACATTATTGTTTACACCTTACTTTTGTCGATAAATGATCGGAGGCTGAGTTCTATTCAGGAGAAGGGTTACAAACCGGTCCTTATTTGATTTACGGGTTGTAACTTGGATTTCGGAATAGTTCCTAAGTCATCTTGTCATTTTTTGTCCTATTCAGTACCCACACACTATACATGCTTCTTATGCTAAACATTGATTAAAGATTAAGTTCTGTTCAAGAGAAGGGTTACAACCCCGGTCCTTGTTTGGTTTACGGGTTGTAACTAGGCTTCTGGAATAGTTCCTAAGTTATCTTATCATTGTCTTTCTATATAATTATCACAGGCTCTCATGCCCTAGTTACATAACATACTCACAAGTCTCAGTTATCTACATGCTCATAAGTCTTGGTTATCTAGATGCTCACAAGTCTCAGTTATCTACATACTCACAAGTCTCAGTTATCTAACATGCTCACATGTTCCACTTATCGTACATGTTCTTATGTACCATTTCTCTTACCTGGTTTAGCTACGTCACAAGTTCTCTGTTTAATTCACAAGTCCACAGTTTACATTATGTCACATGTTAATTACTTATGCTCTAAGTGGCTTACTTATTGTCTTTTCTATTTCTCAGGATGAGTGCATTGGTAGTGCACGAGTCTCGATCTGTATTTACTTATTGCTTTTTCTAACCATTGCTATGTTAGCTATTGCTGGTTTTAGTCCATATTTTGGCTTCCTTTGTGGTACTTGCTATTTGGGGTCTGATCCTACTGGTTTTGTTTGCCCAGATCTGATAGAGGAGCCTAAGGGATCTTCCGTACCATCTACTCGACGGTGACCGTCCGAAGCACCAGAGTACCTGAGTGGATTTCTTATTATTCTCCCACTTGATATGTATATTATTCTTTTACGGCGTTTAGCCTCTGAGCATGTGTTTAGCTCGTGTTTTGGTTCTTGATATTTAGCCTACGGGCCTAAACATGATGTGCGTATTCTAGACTATAGCTAGAGCTTATCATGTATGACTATTACTCTTGCTAGTTCTACATTTTGTATTACTAGCTTCATGATCATCCATGTATATATAGTTTGGGACGCTTTACTATTGTATGTCTGATGATAATACTTCTTGCTTTTTGTGTAATTATCTGTGATTAAGATACCTAGGATTGTTTGACCTAGGATCGACTGTTGGCTTGTAGAAGTAACCCCCATGTCTTAACAGCTTATACGTGATTTCAGAGTACTGGCGTACTCTGGCATTACGTAGCTGGCCTTGTCCGTCCCCACTTGCTAGTATTCTGGTTCTGGGGCGTGACAGGTTTACAGAGTTGTAAAGAGGTTGCAAGTCAGAAAACATCTCAGTTTTTGGAGTCGGTTGTGCGCTCGCTACCAAGCACAGTGTTGTGAAGTCGGTCGTGCACTTGTCGCCAAGCACGGTGTTGTAATGAAACGACAAGCTCTCATTTAGCTTACAAATAGTGGATTAACAGCAGGCAAGAGTACTCGCTACTGGATTAGTCCTCTCCGAGGAAAACCAATATATATCGCGGTGTTCACTGAGTTTGATCTTCCATCTCTTACTGCATTTTAAATTACTGTCTTTTTATTTCTGCCATAGTTTATAACTGTTAATTTTTAATTAGTGATTATTTCTGCTGCACTCGCACACACTTTATTCATCCCTCTCTAGAGGTGCTCAACGGTCCTATAATTGGTATCAGAGCCGATTATATTCTAATATAACAACCCTAGAGAGTATATAACAGTCGTGAAATCAATATTCAACAGTGAAGGGCAATCCACAAATAGACCCCCAATATTTGATGGAACAAACTACTCATATTGGAAAACACGAATGACTTTCTTTCTAAAGTCTTTTGACTTTGATCTTTGGTCTATAGTTGTTGACGGTTATAAGAAATCGAAACCTATAGTGATTGAGGGCGTACTTGTAGACAAGCCACATTACAAATACATAAACGAAGACAAGTCAAAGGCTTGTCTAGATGCACGTGCCATCAATGCACTATTCTATACAATTGATAAGACGAAGTTTAATCGTGTTTCTATCTGTACTACGTCTTATGATATTTGGAGACTTCTTGAGGTAACTCATGAAGGTACTTTCCAAGTGAAGGAATCCAAGATTAGTAGAGTAACACATGAATATGAATCATTCAAGATGAAACCCGACGAGTCAATTACACAGATGTTTACTCATTTCCTAGATATTACTAATCATTTGCAATCCCTTGGTAAAGATTACAGTAATCATAAGACGATTAGGAAAGTGCTACGGGCTCTAACCAAGAATTGAAATCTAAAGGCTACTGCAATTATTGAAGGAAACGATCTCACCACCATGACTCTGGAGACACTCATAGGCAAGTTGATGACCCACGAGCTGGACCTACAAGAATTTGAAGAAGCAACCCCTAAAGAAAAATCCATCGCCTTCAAAGCACAAGCCAAAAGAGTTGCATGTAATGATTCTGATGAAGAATCATCAAGTAGTGATGAGCAAGCCCTGCTAGTAAAGAACTTCAGGAAATTATTAAAGTTTGAGAGATCAAACCGAAGGAAGAAAGACGTCCACGAAAGCAATGAAGAAGAAACAATATGCTTTGGATGCAAGAATTCAGGGCATATGAAGAAGGACTGTCCACTGTCAAAGAAAAATAGTCCATATGATAGATCAAAATCAAGCAAGAAAGCTTCAACTGGTCGAAAATATGCAAATACAAGCATCTAGTACGAAAGTGATGCCAGTAAATCGGAGGAAGAGGACAGACCCTGCAGTACTGCTAATGTCTGTATTATGGCATTTGATAAGGTATCAGCTAACCCTTTATATGATAACTTTACTCTCGATGAGTTAGAAAATGCTTTTAGCGAACTACTTGAAGAACACAAAAATGTGTTAGACAAGTATAAGCAATCTCGTAAAGAGGTTAAGGCATGCACAACCGAAGTAGCAAGATTGTCTAATCTTTTCGAAGATATTAGAGAGACATCTACTACCGGTAACACGGATGAGTTAGCCAAGCTCAATGTAGACTATCATGAGGCTATCCTCATCATTGAAAAGAAAGAAAGAGACTATGTCAAGATACAAGAGCTTTATGACATAGAGAAGAAAAGGCACTTAGTCACAGAGCAAAGGCTCGCTGATATGACTGCTAAATATGAGGAGTCTTGTGCGATCTCTAAAATGTTAGAGATCAAGTTAGGCAAACAGGCCATCCCTGTGACACAGTCTAAGGTTAGTCCTAATGCTAAGCATACAACTAAGAGGACTAAACCACATAAAGCACACAAATAACACGTTTATCATAATCATGCTTTCCTTTATAGGTTTTCAAAGAAGACACAAATACATGTCAACATAGAATCGAAGAGCACTTTTTCAAAACTTACTTGCACGTACTGTAGTACTCACTGGCACATATCACAGTATTGTCTAGCAAGAAAGCTTGTTGACAATCAAATACTTGTTTGGAGACCTAAGACTAATCAAAATGGACCCTTCAAGAAATGGGTACCAAAGGATTCATCTACTTGTTCTGTAGGTAGACCCTCAACCCTCTCATGCTAGAAGCAAGTGGATCCTCAATAGCGGATATTTGTGACACATGACTGGTGATGCATCTTTGTTCGCTACGCTATCGATGAAGAAAGAAGG
This sequence comes from Iris pallida, assembly GCA_029216955.1. NCBI lineage: Eukaryota > Viridiplantae > Streptophyta > Magnoliopsida > Asparagales > Iridaceae > Iris > Iris pallida. Next base: position 89,199 of record JANAVB010017050.1, read on the forward strand.
ATACTTCTCCTTCAGAAATAACTTGAGAGGTGATATAATTGGAAATGGCACTGTTGGTATGTCTCCTTACCCAATAATAGAAGACGTTTGTCTAGTTACGGAGTTGAAACATAACCTACTAAGCATAAGTTATTTGGCAGATAATTGTTATGGCATCAACTTTGTAAAAGATAAATGTACTATATATGAAATGTCATCTGGTAATCCCGTATATGAAGGGATTATAGAAGACAATATTTATGTTTACTTTTTAAAGATTACTAACAATGTAGGAAGGTGCCTAGTAGCAAATTAAGATGAAAGCTGGCTATGGCACATGAGGCTAGGACATGCCAATATGGATACTATCTCACGAATATGTACCAAAAAGTTGGTAAAAAGACTCCCCGAAATCACATTCAAGAGAGACATGGTATGTGCTGACTGTAAAAAGAACAAGACAACTAGGTCAACTTTTAAATCTATCAACGCTGTAACTACTTATAGACCCTTGCAGTTAATTCATATAGATTTATTTGGCCCTAGTAGAGTCTCTAGTCTTGGCAGTAAGCTCTACGCCTTCGTTATTATTGATGATTTCTCTCGTTTTACATGGGTTTACTTTTTATCAAATAAAAGTGATGCATTTTTTGAATTTCAGATATTTTGTAAAAAGGTACAAAACGAAAAAGGCTTCATAATTACTCGTATCCGAAGTGATCATGGTGGCGAATTTGTAAATGCTGATTTCAAAAAGTTTTGTGATGATAATGGATATTACCACGAGTTTTCTTGTCCTAGAACTCCCCAACAGAATGGTGTCCTGGTCCTAAATAATAATGAGGGACAGAAGCTGTTAGTACAGCCTGTCATATTTTAAATAGGGTGTTAATTCGATCTATCTAGAAGAAAACACCATATGAACTTTGGTTTGGAAGGATTCCTAATATTTCTTATTTTAAAGTTTTTGGATGTCGTTGTTTTATCCTAAACACTAAGGACAACTTGAGAAAGTTCGACTCTAAAGCAGATGAAGGAATATTTTTCGGATATGCTGCTAAGAGTAAGGGACATAGAGTATTTAATAAAAGATCTATGATTGTTGAAGAATCTATTAATGTCACTTTTGATGAGCTCAATAGTCACAGATCTAGCGACAGTGATTATGAAGATGCACCGGTTAAATCCAAGTCATCCAAAGATACTGCTACCAGAGAGCCCTATGGAAGATCTAACAGAGAGATTCAAATCTTAGAAATTCTTGCCAGATCATCTAGAGACGTTCATCATAGGAAATGTATCAAAAGGTGTAAGTACACGTTCTTCTAATAAAGACACTGATATAACAGCTAATATAGCTTTTATATCGCAAGTAGAACCTAAGACAGTAGCAGATGCTTTTAATGATGAATTTTGGATTGATGCTATGTAAGAGAAACTTAATCAATTTGAGAGAAACCAAGTTTGAGAACTTATTTCCTGAACCAATTGGTCAATCGATAATTGGTACCAAATGGATGTTTCGCAATAAATTAAGTGAGGATGGGCAAGTTCTATGCAACAAATTACATCTAGTGGCACAAGGTTATAATCAAGAAGAATGTATTGATTATGACGAGACATATGCTCATGTTGTTAGACTAGAAGTCATCCGCATATTTTGTGCATTTGTATGTTTTCACAATTTTAAATTATTTCAAATGGACATAAAAAGTGCATTTTTAAATGGATTTTTGAAAGAAATTTTTTTTTGTGAAACAACCCCCTAGTTTTGAAGATTTTCAAAAATGTATTTTTAAATGGATTTTTGAAAGAAGAAGTTTTTGTGAAACAACCTCCTGGTTTTGAAGATTTTCAAAAACCCGATCACGTCTTCAAACTTAGAAAAGCACTATATGGACTCAAACAAGCACCTCGTGTTTGGTATGAACGCCTAAATGCCTTTCTACTTGAAAATGGTTTTTTCAAAAGGAAGAGTTGATACTACTTTATTTATCAAGTCTTTAGATGATAACATTCTTCTTGTGCAAATTTATGTAGATGACATAATATTCGGTTCTACTAATAAAAAACTTTGTCAAGAATTTGCTAAGTGTATGCAGAGTGAGTTTAAGATGAGAAATTTGCTAAGTGTATGTAGAGTGAGTTCGAGATGAGTATGATGGGAGAGCTGAACTACTTCCTAGGACTTCAGATCAAACAGCACTCGCAGGGAACATTCATCAACCAAGCTAAGTATACGAAGGATTTACTAAAGAAGTATAACTTTGACAACGTAAAGCCTATCGGAACTCTAATGGCTACATCAACCCGGCTTGCCATTGATGAAAGTGGCAAACCAGTCGACCAGCGTAAGTATCAAGGTATGATTGGTAGTTTATTATATTTAACTGCTAGTCGCCCTGATATCATGTTTAGTGTTTGCATCTGTGCTAGATATCAAGCTAATCCTAAGGAATCACACTTATGCGTTGTTAAGCGTATCTTTTGATACCTTAAGAAAACTTCTACAGTCGGCTTGTGGTATCCCAAAACCACATCTTTTAACCTAATCGGTTATTCATATACGGATTTTGCAGGATGCAAAGTAGACCATAAAAGTACCAGCGATACGTATCATTTCCTAAGAAAAGTTTTAGTCTCCTGGTTTAGCAAAAAGCAAAATTCTGTAGTGCTATCAACGACTGAGGCTGAGTATATTGTCGTAGGATGCTGTTGTGCTCAAATTTTGTGGATGAAGCAAACCCTAGAAGACTACAATCTGTACTACACGAAGATTCTTACATTCTGTGATAACACTAGCACGATTAACTTGACTAAGAACCCTATTTGTCACTCACATACAAAGCACATAGTGATTCGTCATCACTTTTTACGTGATCACCAACAACACAGGGATATTTGTTTAGAATTCATTGACACAAATCATCAACTAGCATATATTTTCATAAAACCGTTGGCTGAAGACCGTTTCAACTATCTGCGACGTGAACTAGGCACACTTGAATTTTCGGATTCATGATGCATTATGTTTAATAAAAACTCTTATAACTTAAAACTTTGACATTTATTAATTGAAGTTATTTTGGGTACAAGTCGAAATGGTCCTTCTGTCAAAAAGACGTAAAAGTCTAAGCGACATGGTGCCAAGTGTCTTCGAACTACCGCTATCTAGAATCCGGCCCCTACAGCTAACCCAAAGTAATGAATGTTATTAAATTAAGAAGTTTAAAAGTTATTAAATTTATTTATCATTCATTATGCATAAATGAACTGGGAATACAAGTGGCAGAACTCTGGCAGAACTCGGATTGAGTTCGGTTGACGTCGGTTCAATTTCCAGAATAGCAGCAACCAGCCCTAGCTCCTATTTATACCCCATCTTCTCCTTCATTCTTCTTCACACCCGAACATAAATCCTCCAAAAAACCCTAGTTTCATCTTTCCAAGCTCTCCTCCTCTCTAGTCCTTAGTTCTACGAAGCTCGAAAGGTGATTTCCTTAATCTATTCTCCACTCTATTAAGGTATTACTTCTCATTTCTCTTTTCATCTATGGCTCCTAAACAAATTCATAAGAGAAAGAAAGTTGCTTCCACAGCGGGTTCATCTTCAACTTCGGAGTATGAACCTGTGAACGCATTTAGTCCCGCTCGTCCCTCCGACAAGAGGATTATGATGCTTCACTCTTTCTATCTATGGAATTTTCAAACTATCGGTTTAACTCATTCTCTCTTCGGGAAATATGTCTCGGGAGATCTGTTAATTTTACTATTTTTTCGGAGTTCGCCAACACCTTTGATAGACTTAGTCTTCGGGATTTCTTTGCAACTGCTGATAATATTTACGATAACACCGTTAGAATGTTCTATTGCAACATGTAAGTGAAACTCGACGGCAGTATCTACTCTTGTGTCACTGGATACTAAATCAAATTCAACTCAACTGATATCAGTGAGTATTTTCATATGCCTGATATTGGCGAAGCGTTAGTTGATATTCATCGAGTTCGGTTTCCCGAAGATATGACCCTTGACTCCTTTAAAGTTACAATGTGTCATCTTAACCCTGTCCCTCGCAGTGGTAGGATATTTGTAAAATACCTCAACCAAAACTTTTATGAGTTACATCGTTTTATTTTCTCTGCTTTGCTTCTCAAGATGGGATCTTCTGACGAGATCACGTTTTATGAGATGTCTGCGATGAATCATCTTCATTTCGGTGTTCCATTTTCTGTCCCTAAGACCTTTATGTCTTGGATGATCGGTTACAGACGAGTGGGGCGTAACCTTTTGTACTCCATGCATCTGGCAACTATTTTCAGAAGATTTCAGATCAACCTTTCTATTTGTCCTATTTTTTCATCATTTTCTGAGCTGACTAGATCTAGGAAATATCTTCTGCCTCCACCTCCTCCTGGTGCTGCTCCTGTTGAGGCTCAGTCTGATCCAGATGTTCCTCTTCCTGCTCCTGCTGCTCATGCTCCTGGTTTCGGCCTACAGTTCTATCAGCGCTTTGATGATTTTGTCACCCTCTCTAGGTAACGTCATCAGAGTTATGTTGACACTGAGTTCGGTCATACCTCACAGGCTCAGGTATTGAGGAACAGTATTGCTGATCTACACTGGAGTCTGCTGCATCACCCTACTGCTCCCGTTCCGATGATCCATCATCCTGCATTCCATGGACCGAGGTTCGACGACCCGACTACTTTCGAACACCTTGATCTGACCACAGCCGATTTCGACCCTCAACAACCAGCTCCAGCCGATGATAATGATGCTCAGACATGAGATGAGCATTCGATTTAGTGTTTTTGAGATTTTTTTTTCCTTAGTGATGATCTATGTAGTTGCACTTGTAGCAGTCCAAACTTTCACAGTTGGACTTTTTATTAGTAGTTCTTTTCAACAGTCATAAATTCTTTTAGTTATGACTTTTGTGGACTTATGATGTACTTTATTCAGTTTTAGTTCATGCTAGTTGAGTTTATAATTTTATTCCACTGCTGCTAGTTCTATTATCTTGTTACTTGTATATTGTGGATATTACTCTTTTTCTTTCCTTGTCTGTGTATATATTGTTGGCCTCACATATTGCGGGGGAGCTACTCATTTTGTACATGAAAAAGGGGGAGAAAAGAAAAATACCAAAATCAAATTTCAAACGATCAATCAATGAACAAGTCAGGTATATTATTTTAAAGTTATTTTTAGCTATATTTTGGTATAGACTCAAGTTTGTCAATTATCAAAATGGGAAAGATTGTTGGCCCATTGCCTAATGGTCACACCTGATTTGATAATCAACGATGACTTAAGTCGATACGCAAAATATATGAACTGCTACTAATGTTTCAGGTCATTGAAATCAATATCAAAAGAACGTACTGCATCTACAACAAGCATTTAAGTCATCATCCAAAAGCAAATTGTAACAGAATCTAGATCGAGTCATTTTTACATTTCTTATGTATTTTTACCTTTATTGAGTTTAGGATATAAAAATGTAATATCGATCGGATATTACTGGCTTAGGTTATCTCCAGTCCACCTTTCCAAAAAACCATACAGCAGCCCGGTCCCATCGAAGGAACTCTTATATAGAGCTCACTCGTCGAGACACAATCTGCTGCATCTAGGACTTATTCCAACAGAAGTTGTTCTATTAGTTGTATCGATTCTCGTAACATTCGTCCAAATCGATTTATTTGATGCCACAAAGTGTATTGTATACCAAGCCCAATGACGGATTCAGACTAGCCATCTAAGTTTTCGACCGAGTCTAACTCGCCTGTAACCACCACTTTTCTAAAATGAGGGTAATTTTGAACTTTTGTAAAATTGATTATTAAATAATAGGTTTAAATTATGTTATTAATTTATTGGTAAATTTTGATTATTTTAATATCATTAAATTAGTATTTTGTGATTTTGTTCTTTGGCTAGTGTAACCTTAGAGCTGCTTAGCCTAGAGACTAACCATGACCATGGAGGCCTAACCCATGTGATTAGATTAGCTAATTACCACTTTTTAGGCTAAGGGTATTTTGGTCATTTTGTAACTTTTGAATTATTTAGGATTTTGATTAATTGATGAATTTTAGATTATTTTAATAATATTTAAATTGATGTATTATGATTTTGATCATTTTTCATATTTTAATATTTTAGGAATTTTTATATTTTAATATTAATTTTACGGAATTTGTTTAGTCGGGTTTGAGTTTCGTTTCGTTCTGACTTGTGTTAGTGACCCGGATAGCTTAGACTCTAGACGGAACCCCAAGATTAGTTAGTCTTGGCCCACAAACCCTACTAATTAAGTTAGTAAGTTTAGACTAATCTCACTTGTTAGATTGGTTAAGTTAGAGGCTTAAATTTAACCCTTTTGATCCCAAACTTGAACCTAATTTAAAATTAACCAAGAGGATTAGTTGAGGCCTTAATGGGCTTTCCTCCAAGGCCCAACATGGTTTAATGTCAGCCACTATAGGTAGGTTAGCCTCCCTTCCTTTCATTTCATTCCATCTTGTCTCTTTTCCTTCACAAAGTGTTCTTCCCCAAATTAGAGAGCTTTTCTCTTTGATTTGATCTCCAAATCTTTTCATTCCTCCACCAAAACTTCCATCCAACCTTCTCATACTATCAAGGGAGGGTGCTAGCAAAGATTTGGAGCAAAGTGTAAGGAGGAGTGTCCATTTTGGAAGGATCTTCGTATCGGAGCCGTGTCCTTGAGAGTATAATTGGGATCCCACTCCCAATAGGTAAAACCAACCCTCTAAATTGATTTTCTATGCATATTAGTTAGTTTTGAATCCATAGGATCCACCCCCATGCATGTACCCCTTTAGATTCAAGTTTGAGGCCATTTGGAGCTCTCTTGAGGATTTTAGATATGTGTTTTGTGTCCTACTTGATAGATCCCAAATTAGGACACCCTATGTGTTTGGTTTATTGCCTAATAGGATTAATTGTGTTTTAAATTCAGTTTTAGAATGGTTAGAGAGTGGATTGATCTTAGTTAGGATGGTTAGAATGAGTTTCATTTGGATACCTATGTTGGTATCCAAGTATCTTGGCCTACATGTGTTTCTTTTGTCCAAAACAACCAAAATTCGTCATAATTTCATCCACGTTTTTAGTAACTATAGCAACTTAGAAATGTCATAATTTTTAGCTCAGAACTCCGATTAATCTCTCCTTTTTTTTAAAAGAACCGTATCGAAGTTAGCTTTCCAAATATATATTTTAAAAGCCAAAGTCATTCTAGAACTTTCTGTAAAATTATTTGAGTGTCAGCTGTCCGAAAGACAAATGTGTTTCGGTGTTTTCTTAATTTCGGGAGCTTCTAGATACGAAAATGCGATCCGTTTAAAGTTTCGAAAAGCTAACACGAAGAGCTACAACATACTTTAATTCTAGAATTTAGTGAAGGCCCAATTGGTATAGTATTGATTTTAAGTAGAAGAGTGACTATACGACATAGGCATTTTGTGTAACCTATGAGCCTATGTAGTATGGATATTAAGTGAATGTAGGTATCATAGAGTATATGTATGATATAATACATATATATATTATTGTTAGGTAATATTTGTTAGTTTGAGTGTTAGTTAGATAGTAGAAGTTAGTATTTTGTTAGATATTTGATATGTTGTTAGATAGTTTGATGTTAGATATCTAGTTTGTTAGATATTGATATATTAGTAGGTTATGTTAGTTCTAGATATTGGTATGTTAGCAAGTTAGTCTCTATAGGTTATATGTTAGATATTAGTTAAGAAGTTATGTTAGTACATTAGATAGTTAGTTAATTAGATAATTGAGGGATATCTTGGTATCTCATGATACCAAGTTAGTATCTTAAGGTAAATATGAATTACCTTTACCTTCAAGGTAAATGATTAGTTTACCTTATGACCAAGGTATGGTATCAAGGTACCAAGGTAAGGTATCAAGATATCAAGGTAAGGTTAGGTTTACCCAAGTTAAGGTATTGGATTCCAACCAAGGTATTGGTATTGGGATGCCGATATGACCAAGGTTGATATGGTATCCTAGTGTTAGTGGGTTAGTGTCTAAGTGTTTGAGTTTGAGTAGGTGATATTAGATTGTGGAAGGGTTATATAGGTAGGTATATATATTTTTGGGTTATATAGTATCTATATATATTATGAGAGTATATAGATATAGGTTATGGTTCATAGTGAGGATATGCATATACTTTATATATGATATCTATATGTATGTGTTAGGGTGGTACTATATGGATAAGGATATATGTGGTATGCATATATATTAATATATCCTAAGTATCATAGATGTTGACCACTAATCTAAGTTTGACCAAAACCCTAGAAGCTTAACCTTGACTCCTAGTTTGACCCAAGGTGGACCAGAGTTGACTTAGAATTGACCAAGAGTTGACTTGACCTAGATTGACTTAGAAACATGTAGATTGCATTGTAAATTTCTATCATTTCAAATTGAACTCTTTATAACATGTGTTGCTCTAATTAGGACTCTGTGACATTAGTTCGGACATCTATTCATATCAGTCATTCAAGGTATCAGGCGAGTACATTCTCTGATAGTTTCATTATGTTGATATATCCTGTGATGGATGTTATATTAGTGTTCTATCTTGATTCTGACACGATGGACTCACGGATTGGTATTTTATGGATTCCTTGACTTGAGATACATGGTTTCATGACTATCACGAATAATGTAAATCATGACTAATGCATCTATCATGAACAATGAAATGCGTGTCGAAGAACCTGGATTTCATGTATACTAGTCGGGCGGGGAAATACCTTGGAGACATGTGAACATACCCATTCTATCACGTTGATCTTGCGTGAATAATAGCGGCCACACACGTAGGTGTATGGTTTGCTGGATATCTTTCTCTAGCCGTTCATATGACAAATTGGTATTTTAAATCACTGGTCAAAACATTAATCCTCTAAGTTGTCTATTACATACCTTGCATGACAGGTTTACCATTATTATATATCTGTCTGTTTTCACATTTTGCATGTTCTTTATACACTCGTCTTTTCCATGTACATTATCTTTATAACCTGATCGTCAAGAATTTCATTATTATTACATACTCATAGCGCTTGTCAATTATTTTGAATTGTTAGAGGTGATGTGCTCGTTCCATCCTGACTGGATATGTTGACAAAATATTACAGATGATATAGATGATTGTCCCCACTTTCTATGAGGCCTACGAGGGTGGCACACAAGAGCCAGAGGAGGATCTAGTCCAGTAGAGAGTGCCTTAGTATTAGCTTAGAACTTTTAGCTTTCAATTTGTATTGGATTGTTTCGAATGTTAGTAGAGACTTATTTATATTTTGGGTATGTATTATTTGTGTTGGACATCTACTGTGTGTGTTGTGATAACGCTACTTTATATTCAGTTTCTTACTTTTATCTGATTCCATATCGTGCTCTATCTTCCTTAGTCTTGTGATTGAGATGATATAGTTGAGATGTTATATTATACCTCCGTGCGGAGATGACAGGTTATATTTTCTTGTTGTTAGATGTTAGATGTTATAGATGACCTATACAGCGTTCTACCGCCGACACTGCGGCGTAGGCTGGACGTACCCACATTCTCGTACCCCTAAACAGGGTGCGGGTCGTGACATCGCCGCAAGCATATTACATAGTTCGTCGCCTATCGGGAACGGGACACTACATAATATACCACTAAGAAAACGTTTCATCCCGAAACTTAAGAATAAGGGTTTGACCTTAAATTAGACAAACAATGAAGGGTATTTCTACTTCATCTCTGTCTCCATCTCCCATGTCGATTCCTCAACTGAATGGTTACGCCACAGCACACGAACTAAGGACATCGACCGATTTCGCAAGACCTTTTCCTTAGGGTCCAAAATTTGAATGGGCTCCTCCGAATAAGATAAGTATGTACGTAGCTCCAACTGATCGAAACTAACTACGTGACTTGGATCATGCACGTATTTTCGAAGTTGTGAAACATGGAAAACATCGTGCACTTCAGCCAAGGCAGGAGGTAGTACGATCTAATAAGGAACAGTTGTAACTCTCTCGAAGATCTCGTAAGGGCCTACAAATCTCGTACTCAATTTACCTTTAACACCAAACTACATCACGCCACGCATGGGTGTTACTTTCAAAAACACATGGTCCCCGACCAGAAATTCTAGCGGTCGCCGACGAAGATCTGCGTAACTCTTTTATCGACTTTGTGCGATGTGAAGTCTGTCTCGAATCAAGCGAACCTTTTCGATGACCTGCTCCACCAGTTCCGATCTGAGCACATATCGCTCTCCGACTTCATCCCAACATATCGAAGATCGACACTTCCTCCCGTAGAGTACCTCGTAGGGTGTCATCTGAATGCTCGATTGATAACTATTATTATACGCAAATTTTGCTAGGGGCAAGTGCATATCCCAACTAGTCTTTAGATCGATCGCACATAGACGCAACATATCTTCTAAGATTTGATTTACCCTTTCCGTTTGACCGTCTGTCTGGGGATGGTATGCAGTACTAAAATTTGGTTTGATCCCTATTGCAGCTTGCAGGCTTGTCCATAAATACGATAGGAATCATCCATCTCTGTCCAAAACTATTGTGGCCGGTACCCCATCTAGTCGAACAATCTCGTCAATGGAGATTTGTGCTAACCGATCGACGTTCCATGCTATCTTGATTGCGATGAAGTGAGCCGACTTGGTCAATCTATCAATAATGACCAAAATTGTATCATTTTTCTGCGGCGTCTTCGAAAATCTCATGATAAAATTTATTGAGATGTTGTCCCACTTCCATTCTAGAATGACAAGGTTCTGCAGCTCCCCGTCTGGACTTTGGTGTTCCGCTTTCACTTGCTGAGAAACCAAACACTGTGATACAAAAGTAGCCACGTCCCATTTCATGTCGTGCCACCAAAAGTTTGTGCGCAAGTCCTTGTACATCTTGGTGCTCCCAGGATGCAACGAGTACTTTTTGAGTTCGGCATTTTCAGGAATGAAGAACCTTTATTTTAATCTCATCGACCCGTTTTTGACCTCCTCAAAGTCGATCGTCCATCCTGTTGAAATCAGCTCACGCATCTTAAGGAATGGATCGTCCTTCTCTGCGGTCTTTATTTTATCTTGCAGGCTCGACCCAAGCTTCAACTGAGCTAGGTGTCGATATCGATATTGAATTCCGACATCGATACCTATCGCTTCTAAGTCTTATCGTATGTTATTATTTAGGGCCAGTGATCCCATAAGCATTATGCTCACCGCATCTGCTACGACGTTTCCCTTGTATGGCGTATACTCGATCATTAGTTTGTAGTCTTTTATTAGTTTGAGCCAACATCGTTGCCTCAAGTTAAGTTCTCGTTGGGTGAATAAGTATTTAAGACTCTTGTGATCCGTGTAGATTCTATAAGCCATACCATAGAGGTAGTGTCGCCTGAGTTTCAATGCAAATACAATTATCGCAAATTCTAGATCATACGTCGATAGTTCTTTTTGTGCTGCTTCAACTGTCTCTAAGCATAGGAGATGACTTTGTTCCACTACATGAGCACACACCCTAGGTCAGTTTCCGATGCGTCGCTGAATATCTGAAACTCTTTTGGCCTATTTGGAAGTGCATGAATTGGAGCTGAGACGAACCATTGTTTCAACTCTTGAAAGCTGGTTTCACAGTCGTCACTCCATTCAAATACGATTCCCTTAAGGGTGAGGCGAGTCAAATACGACACTAATTTGGAAAAGTTTTGTACGAATCTTCGGTAGTAGCCCGCCAAGCCCAGAAAACTCCAAATGTCGCTAGCCGAGGTAGGTCGTTTCCAATCTACCACCGCTTCAATCTTTTTTGGATCTACGACGACACCTTCAGCAAAGATAACGTGTTCAAGGAACGACACGCTACTCCTCCAGAATTCACATTTACTCTGCTTAGCATATAATTTATGTTCACGCAGAGTTTGCAACACCATCTCCAAATGCTCTGTGTGCTCTTCTCGATCATTCCAGTATATGAGGATATCGTTGATGAACATGACCATAAATTTGTCTATTAGGTGTCGAAAGACTCGGTTCATCAAATCCATGAAAGCGGCTGGGGCATTCATCAAATCGAACGACATGACTAGGAATTCGTAATAATCGTATCGAGTTTGGAATGTAGATTTCGATACGTCGTCGAACTTGATCTTCAACTGGTGGTAGCCTGAATGAAGAACGACTTTTGAAAATACTATGTCACCTTGTAATTGATCGAACAAGTCATCGATTCGTGACAGGGGTATTTGTTCCGCACGGTAGCCTTGTTGAGCTCTCGATAATCGATGTATAGAGGCATCGATCCATCTTTTTTCTTTTACGAACAACATGGGAGCTCCCCATGGAGAGATGCTAGGGAGAATAAATTCGCGGTCTAGCAACTCTTGTAGTTGCAACTTCAGCTCTTTTAGTTCTGCTGGGGCCATTCGGTAAGGCGCTTTCAATATCGATCGTGTATCCGGGAAGGTGTCGATGCTTAATTCTATTTCTCGATCCGGTGCCATCTCGGGCATTTCGTTTGGGAACACGTCGAGAAAATCTGCCACAACATCAGTCTGCACCGTGTTTGCAATATCCTTTCTCGTATCTCGAACTGATATTAAGTGTCCCGTACAACCGGAACGCAACATACACCTTGTCGATTGCCGATACCACCATGGTCGTCTTCGATACTATATCGCACGAATATGAGAACTCTGTCTCACTAGGAAGATGAAACACAACTCTTTGTCTGCGCACTCGATCGTTGCATAGCAAGCGCCCAACCAATCTATACCCAGGATTACGATATACTCCTTGATGTCTTGGATGATGACTTCCAAGGATAGATTTTTGCCTCCGATACAAATGTGGTCATCCTTACAAATAAAATTTGCAGGCATATCAACTTCAGACGGAGTGCAAACGCTAATGTTCATATCTAGCGGTTGCATGGCTAATTTATTTTCTTTAGCAAAATCTGCAGATATAAAACTATGCGTTGATCCGAATCGAATAGTACTTGAGCAGGTATATTTTTGTGGAGTAATATACATGTTACAACCGTATCGGAAGCGAATGCTTCATCTTAAGTCAGTGCATAGACTCGGCCTTGCGTTCCATGGCGTGGATTCTGCAATTTTACTGGCACCGCATTTGCGTCTTGAGCCAGAGTCACTCTATTCTGATTTGGAGTGTTCCTTGGAGGATATTGATTCGAAACATTCCTCGAAGGATTTTGATTTTGCCTCCCAACCTGACAGTAGTTACTCAGGTGGCCCATCTCGCCACATCTGTAGCAAGTTTTTGTAAAATAATCGATCGTCCGGTGCCCACGCTTATCGTGTTTGTTATAGTTTAATCCAGAATTACCCATATTATTGAATGTGTTTGGATGCTTTGACACTCCCGATCCTCCGGTGTCGTTAGGACACTTGTTGAAATTATTACGGACTACTGGCACGGTTCGTTACGACATACGGTCGAAGATTCGCTCTCTATCAAGAGCGATATCGTAGGACTCGCGATAGGTTTGGCTCTGTTGGTTCATGACGTACCTACGAAGCTCATCATTTAGACATTGCTGATGTAGGACCATTGAGCACCTCTAGAGGGGAGGGTAATAGAGTGTGTGCATGTGCAGCAGAATAAATCTCATAAATTTTTTTATATACTATGGCAAGTAAGATCAAATGTAATAACAGTAAATAACTTGCAGTAGAAAGAAGATTTAAGAAGATCAAACTCAGTAACATAGCGATATATACTGGTTTTCCTCGTAGAGGACTAATCTAGTCTCGAGTACTCCTGCTCGATGTTAATCCACTGTGGCACAAGCTTTAACTGAGTGCTTGCAACTCTTACAACATCGTGCTTAGGGACAAATGCATGACCGACTTCACAATACCGTACTTGGCGACGAGTGCACGACTGACTCCAAAAGGCAATTTGAAAACTGGAACATTTTTTAAATTTAGCCTCTGATATAACTCTTCACCACCAAACTCTAGATTAAACAGAAACCGTACTGGCTTAGCTAAGATTAGTGTAGGCTATATTTGAAAAATATAGCTCGTAGAAAACACTTACAAATGAATAGACAAGAGAATGAATGAGTTATTTGAAAATGTGAAAGTTTTCCTCTATTTATAGTATTTTGTGGACCGAATTCGGGCAGAGTTCAGGCAAAGTTCGGATGCAGAAATCTCGCATTCGAACGTTAGATGCAGATATGGAGGGAATTCAAAATTTTGTTGAAACCACCCTGACCGAACTCGGGCTGAGTTCTGTCAGACCTAGTTTGGGCCAATTGATAGGTTTTGGGCTAATTTGGAATGTGAACTTTGGATATGTATTTGTGGATAGGTAGGTTATGATTTTTGTGGACTAAGATTAGCTAAGACAGTACCGATCCTGATCAATCTTACATATTTTTTCTAGACTCAATAAAAATAAAATACAGAAAAAAAAATATAAAATCTTGATCTTGATTCCATTATTTTTTGTTTCTTGATGACGTTGAGACTTTTGTAGCTTGTAGCAGTAGTATGTGTAGACTTGAAACCTGTAAACCTATAGCAGAATATATATTTTGCGTATTGACTAAAGTAAACGTTGATTATCAAAATCAGGTGTGATCATGACCAATGGGCCAACAGCTGAAAGCGTTCACACCATGCTTCTTTGTAGGGAAGGAAGGCACCGACAAATTTTGTGAGTTTCGATAAATTTGAGTCATAATCGTCGACTGACATATTCCCTTGTCTCAACATCATGAACTCATCTTCTTTTTGAGACGGATGGTGACAAGCACGTACTGTTCAAGAAAGGCTTCCTTGAATATCTTCCAGGAAAGCTTGGTGTTGGAGTCGGCTTCATAGATTTCATGTTTCTTTGTTGCCCACCAGTCGTAGGCCCTCAATTGCAGCTATAGCTCTGCACATGCAACTCTCTTGGACCCTTTAATCTTGAGAAGATTACACAAGTCCTCAATTTCTGCCAGCCATCCTACAATCACATTGAGCTCCGCTCGGTCGTTGAATTTTGGCGGGTTAATCTTGTTCAGTTGCTTTGGACAAGGAAGAAGAGTTCATCGTTTGTGGTTGAACTTCTTCCTGGACTTCTTCCCTCTCTTTCGATGCCACAATCGTTGTGTTGGTGTTGGCCGCCATAGTGCTTACGATCTGTGTCAGGGCATCCATCCGCTTCTGTTGCACACCAAATTGGGCTTCGATCTACGCCTGAAGTTAATGCTGCTGCACCTCCATCAGGCGCAACATTCTCTCCACCGTAGTTTTGCTAGGACCAGCGTCCTCTGAACTAGCCGAACTATTCGCGGCGTTGTTTGTTGTGACAGTATTATTTTTCTTAGTTATCTCTACAAAATAGAGTAAACCGTTAGTATTTTAAAAATATCTACGGGCTTACCTGTATAGAGTAAACCGTTAGTATTTTAAAAATATCTACGGGCTTACCTGTATGAAAATATTATTTCAGGCGGCATGTCGAAAAATATTCAATCAAGTAATCACAACCAACATCCCAAATGAAATATTTTCCAAAAATTCAAGGAATTGAACCGTGCTCTGATACCAATTTGTCACATCCCGATTCGACAAACCATTCATCCTCGCATCGATTTAAGCCGAATCGATTGTCCTCACTGGGGCGTGATGCCTTAAGAGTCTGGAGTTGCACTCGTACAAGACAAGAACATTACATTTGATACATATTTTGAAACATCAAGTTGAAACTTCATAAATTTTAGACACGCAGTATAGGAGATAGAAATATGCTTTTCATTGATAAGCTTGCAACGAAGTGCAAGTCGTATATTGGATATGCCATTGCGGCTACATTTGATTGAAATAAAAGAAAACACTTGACAAGCTGTCTGAACATACTTGTTGTTCTATACATTCACACCTTTTTATACATTGAAAGCCTTCGATAAATTGGCTTCAAAATACTTCAAAATAGGAAGAGCTTCAAAATGCCTCCCCGAACATCAGCTTTGGCCTAGCACTATGCACCCCTATAGTTCTTGTCACTTGTGGGGTTGAGGGATTAGTACACTTGGGAATGCACTAGTGAGCATGACGAACCCACTCGTCTAAACTGACTATGATTATTAAGGCATTCTTTCAAGTTTTCTTGCTATTTAGAACTAGATGAATTCAGTTCATATCGATAACCCTCTTTGAACGGTAAAAGCATACAGTAAAACATAGCAGTTTGCTCATCCCTGCATGAAACAGAGATTATACTTACCACCTACATAAGATAATAGGTGAGCATGCTACTATCTTAGATGTGGTCACTGGTGTTACACACCACGTAGGACTATTATCATTGGTATTGCGATGCTACCCGTTCAACCTAGGTTGTGAGCCTTACTGAAGGTCCCGTAATACATCAGTGCCGAAGCACGATTATTCATTCCCTCCTAGGTCGATTCGGTTCCAGCGCCCCGGATACCGTTTCAAGAAAAACTGAACTTGTGCAAAAGTTGTCCATGACCATGCAAGTGCGTGAACAGTTTAATATTGAAACAGATTGCATAGAAGAATTAAGCAACATTATCATTTTGACTCATGCGAGAGTTCACTTCCTCAAAGTCGTACATTCTGATTTAGCATCCTGTAGGCACCAAATACCCCGAGGTACCATATGCCACAACCAACGTTTCATATTATTTTACAGTTCATGCAATAGTCACTCTCTTTTCTAGAACCTTAACTTTTCGCTTTTAGGTACGAAACTTATGTTTTTAGAATAAAGTTACTCTAAATCAATACAGTGATCCCGAGTCTTGATCTTAGTGATTTGGCATGCATTTAACTTGACATCGTCGATTGAATAAGTTCGAGGAAAAAGAATTCCATTTGCAGAAAGAAGTAAAAAAGAAGGGGTCGAACCACCCACCAAGTATTCGATCGTGCCGAGAGTCAGAGCGCTTCGCAATGTTCAAGCTTCAGTTACGCGAGCTCCTACAATGGCACCAACATTTTATCAGAATTCTTTCTTTAATCTTTCGTTTTAAAATTCTTAGAATGGATGCAGAAATTGATGCGAAAACATATTCATCAAAACCAAGCAGCAAAAACTTCAAGAAAACCATACAGCAGTCTGGTCCCGTCGAAGGGACTCTTATATAGAGCTCACTCGTCGAGACGAAGTCTGCTGCATCTATGACTTATTCCAATAGAAGTCATTCCATTAGTTGGATTGATTCTCGTAACATTCGTCCAAATCGATTTATTTGATGCCATAAAGTGTTATCGTATACCAAGCCCAGCGACGGAGTCAGACTATCCATCTAAGTTTCCGACTGGGTATAACTCGCCGCAAGCATATTACATAGTCCGCCGCCTATCGGGAACGGGGTACTACAACCACAACCTTATTTAGCATTACAGCTAGTTAATAGGTATGACCTGACATTTCGTATTCATGCATTTTTGGTTGAGCAACCTATGTGCCAGTTATGCCAGCACAATGTACTGAAATTGGCCCTCAAAAGGTACGAATCTATGTCGGTTATGATTAACCATCAATTATTCTTTATTTAAATCCATTGACAAGCGATATTTTGATCGCAAGATTTGCAGATTTTTACTTTGATGAGATAGTCTTTTTGTCGTTAAGGGGAGATGACAATGTCAACACTACTAAAGAATAACACGAATTGACGTGGTCAGTGCGTACTATTTCTCATCTCGATCCCCGTACCAGTTAGTGTGATAATAAAGTATGGAGGATCCTATATCTAAAGATGGTAACAAAAAAATGCAATATGTTCTCTGTCACGATCCGCACCCACTGTGAGGGTACGAGAACGTAACAACGCCCAGCCTACGCCGCAGTGTCGACGGTAGAACGCTGTCCTAGGTCACAACATCTAGCAATAGAAGCTAAGCTGTTTATACTCCCCGAATGGGGGTGACATAGCAGAAAATAAACTCAATCACAACTAAGAAAGAAGAAGCACGATATGATATAGAACTCAAGGAAAATACAGATGATCAAATAGTCTAAGATAACATCTCAGCAGATATCCAGAGTACAAGGTCTCAGCTACTGAATATGAAAGAATATACAACCCAGATCTCAAAGACAGAAATAAAATCTAACTACTAGTCTCAAGACAACATAAGTAAGATAAGGCCTAACTAAGCTAGTCTAGGCAGTAGGGTAAAGTCGTCAGCGAGAGCTGTCCCGTAGAAGGTATCCACACAGGCCTCCTCCTCGTCCTCTGTAATATTTTTAACAGGTCCAGTCAGGACAGGAGCGAGCACAATACATCTCAACAGTTCATAGAAGGTTAGAAAATATAATCATGCAGTAAAGTAAGATATAGATACTGAAGGAAATACAGTATGTAAACAGAGAGAGAGTTGTAACAGAGATATCTATTATAAATAGAACTAACAGTGGCTAGTGAGTCAGAGTACAATATAGACATATAAATGGCATAGGATGATTCTGATGCTACACTATGGAAGGATTCTGATGCTACACTACTCGGATATTATTCACATGTCTACTTCTACTCCCTCGTACCCCCAATCAATACACAAGGATCCAACCAGGTTATGTTATGATTCTATGTAACGGCCCCCGAAGGGTGGTACATAGTAGTCCCATAAATGGGGATTCTGGGAAACCCAATAAATAGGATAAGGATTCAAGGAAAACTCTGTGATCATAAGAGTATATGTCACAAGTGATCAAAGAACCAAAGAAGCATAGTGATACGTCATGTAAGTGAAACGCACAGAACATAGAGTACCCGATGCTCCCTGAAGGGATAAAATCTCAAGAAGGGATCCATATAGTACTAATCCGTGTGACCAACGTGACAGTATCAAGTAAAATAATTTAATGCAGGAAAATAATTCTAAGCAGGATATGAAATGATCAGAGAATGTACTCGCCTGTATCTGAGTGTCCGGATGAAATGTACTGTCCGAGGAGAGGTGTCTGGCTCCTAATCAGAACAGCACAAGTCACAACAAGTCTAAAATGATAACAAGATGCAATTCAATGTATTCTACATGAATCTAGGTCAATCTAGGCCAAAGTCAACTCTTGATCAACTCTGGTCAACCCTAGAAGTCAACTAGGTCAACCAAGTCAAACCTAAGTCAATCTAGTCTATAATAGTCTAACTAGTCTATTCTAGGTTTAACAAGACTACACAAGACCATTCTAGACTTACTAGGCAACAGACACACACATAGGCCATAGGCTATATCATGCCTATAAGCCAACCTATAACACAAGACTATATGACATTATCAATATCTAAAATACTACACACATTGATATGTTATCTAACACAACATAGAAATACACATTAGCCTATAGGTATACCTATAATATACATATATTATCTATATATATACATTACACAAACATACATATATAGATATTCATATATAATATATATACATACATGTGGTATGTAGGCTTAAATACCTAATACATATAGATATACATAAATAGATTATTTATATACATAATACATATTACATATATATAAATATGCATTCATGATATAATAGAGAGAGTATATGTGTGTGTGTGTGTAGAGAGTGAGTGAGGAATGTGTGTGTGTGAAGGGTGATACATAAACATGTGTGTAGAGAGTGAATGAGTGTTAGAGGGTGAATGAGTGATGTGATGTGAGACAAGTGTGGCTGTGTGTGTGTGAAGAGAGTTATGTAGGGTGTGAGAGGATACAGTGAACTATATTAGGCAAAACAGTGAGTGATCAATGAAAATCTGGAAAATACTTAGAAAACAGTCCAGTCCCATTGCATACACAAATTAATACATTGAATCACTTAACAGTCCACATTTCAGTTTAAAATAGTCCATTTCAAATCTCAGGTTTAAAGGAGTGTAAATCAATGAAGTGTTGGAGAAAAATCAGTTCATTGAGAACACTAAAATCAGTTTATTCAAAACTCAGTTTCAGTCCACACTGAATTCTCAGAATTAGAATCAAACAACCACCAAATCAACCCCAAATTCGACACACACTTAGCAAACATATAGGTGAACCAATATGAGGTTTTAAACCACACTATTAATCAGTATATAATGGTTAAAAGGCTGCCAACATTCATATATTCAAATCTGAAAAAAAAAAAACAGGAAATAAAGAACTGATATTAAGGTTTCAGAATTTAGGGGTAATGAGAATTGATCAATCAAATCAAGCTAAAATGCAAAAACAGTGGTTGGTAATGAATATACACATTGTATACGTGTCAAACAATATATTGGTGTCCACCCAAGTAGACACAATGTGTCCAAACTGATATAAAAACCCAATCGAATTCTAGGACACAGTGCAACATGAAACTCATCGTGCACGTGTTCACAGTATTCGTGCACTCGACACGACACGACACAAGCCTCGTGGTCGTGTCCAAGTGTCGACTAGGTCTAGGGCTAGGACTAGGACACACTGATATGTGTCCACGACACGTGTGCGTGAGATAGGACACGTGTATCAGTGCACGAAATCGGCTGATGTCGATTCAGTGTAAAATCGATGCAGGAGCTCGTACGTGTCCGACACGACACATGGGGATGTGAAATTTGGGGAGCCCCGTGTCAGTGTCAGCCCCGTGTCACATGTCAATTTTCACGTGTCGAGGAGTCGTGTCCAGTGAGTTGTGTCCCCCGTGATGCAGGGCACGCAAACTGCCTGTGCACGCGCGCGCGCGACAGCGTGTACACGTGTCTGTGCTGACTCGACACGACACGAAAATCACACAAAGACACAAGAAACACGTAAGCGACATCAAACCCTATTTTCCTTTTCAAATAGATTCCTAAAAATCACTCGAAATGTCCATTGGGGCATTTCATCAAACACTTGCACTATGACACTGATACGTGTCCAAATAGGACACGAAAAGGATACGAAATCTAGGGTTTCCTATTCCTACAGTTAGGTTAGGCCTAGGGCTCCCTAGATATGCAATAAAATTAGAATTCTATGGTGTAGAATGAAAGTTACCTATATGTATCAAAATCCCCAAAAAGCTCCAAGGAGAGGTGTTCCTCTTGATATCCAAACTCCTCCAATTTGCCCAAACTCCGAAATTACTCAATAACAACAGCAAGAGGAATAAAATTAGAACCTATTGCAATTGGTTTGGAGGAAAAAGGAGTTGAAATGGATTTTATAGGATTTAATGAAGATGGAGACTTACCTCTTTCTAAAACTTTGCAAAATTCCTAATGGAGGCTAGCCCTAACTTTGAGGAGCTTTAAATAGGGGGAGATCAATGTGGCCGGCCAAGTGCTATTAGGGTTAGGGTTTGGCTACATGGTGTGGGCCTATGGGATTTTAAGGCTTAAGTCATTAGCCATGACTTATGAAGTCACAAGCCATTCTAGCCTAATCAATTTCTAATCTCTCCAAATAAGTTCTAATGAGTTAATAATCACTAACTTAGGTCAAGCTAGGGTTACTTAACCTAACCAAGTGGTCATGACCTAGGTTAGTCTCTAGGTTAGTCTCCTAGTCAACACTAGTCAAAGTCAACTATAGGACCAAAATCAATTATACTAAAAATCACTAAAAAATCACATTAATTCTAGTAAACCTAAATAATACATAATAATTCCAAATAATTCCCAAAGATGACAAAAATATCCTCAAACTAGAAATTATAAATGAAATACCCTAATCACAAGTCATGATTTTAAATAGTTTAAAAAGATTAAAAAATCACCAAGAATCATAATATGAATTAAATATAAATAAATTATAATTATAATTACAAAATTTCAAAATTACCCTCTTCTGGAAAAACTGGGTGTTACAATCCTACCCACCTTATAAAAATTTCGTCCTCGAAATTAAAGGTGATTGTACTCCTTCTAGGTTAAGCCCCCAGCAATCATGGTCTCAGAACCTATTCAATCATACAATTTAAAAGGACGGCATACAGGGTCATAGCATACGGTGGTAGTGAAGTCTCATCTAGGTATACTAGTCATGCTAACCAAAACGGTCATAGGGTATCAAAACACACATGCATCTAGGGTGCTAAACTAGAAAAGATACAGAAATAACAATCATCACGACTGTAAGGCACTCTACCCTCCTATATGAAAACTGATACTTATAAAAAAAATATATATATAATAAAGATAACTATCAATTATCTATTAAGGGATACTATTTAAGAAAATTAGAATCAAAAGTTAAAGGATGAAAGTCAATTGCACGGAATCCAATCACAATATGTATATATAGAGAGTGTGTTAGAGAGGGAAAAGCTAGCATTATGTAAATATTTGTGGTTCATGTGTGTATGGGTGTATGTGAACATGTTCATATGGTTAGATAGTAGGCATGTATATAGGAGGATTTGGGTTTCAAGACAATAGCTATCAAGTTATACTACTCATGGCATATTGGTTAAACAATCTACAATACACAATCCCATTTGCTCATAACATGCATGGCTAACCATATATATATATATATATATATATATATATATATATATATATATATATATATATATATATATATATATATATATATATATATATATAGGTAGAGATTTAGTTATGTATCTATATACATTATAACATGTATGCATAAACTCTATATATATCTACACAGGTATATGAACATAACATAGAAAGGAAAGGTTAGGTTTACATGGCAGTGTATACTAAGTTAGGGTGTGTGTGTCCTTGTACAGGGTATAGCTTAGTATTGAAAGGTTAAATCCAGTTTTAGTTCGGCATTTACATACAAAATCTGAAAATAAGCTAACATTTAAACCATGGTAATATTAACATAATGCAGTTTCAGATTTTTAGGGATTTGAAATATCACAACTAACTCAATGCTCCCAACACATCCTAACATGATGGAAATGAACCCTAACATACTATCCATACATTTATCTATGCATACAGTTCAATATTACATATTAAATCTGAAATCGAACTAAACATTTGA
The DNA here is from genome assembly GCA_029216955.1 of Iris pallida. Lineage (NCBI taxonomy): Eukaryota > Viridiplantae > Streptophyta > Magnoliopsida > Asparagales > Iridaceae > Iris > Iris pallida. The sequence continues at coordinate 112,239 of JANAVB010017050.1, forward strand.
AATCAATGTAAAAATATAATCATGTATTCAGTTTTAAGATTTTGGAGAAATTCGAACAGCAAACCAACCCAATGTTTATCACAACCTAACATGTAAGAATATGAAATCTAACATTATATTCCTACATACAACAATGTATATAGCTCAAAATATTACATTTAAAAAAAATAGCAATTTGAACTAACATTTAAAATCCAGTATTAAGGGTTAATATGCACACAGTCTTAGATTTGATAAATTCAAACACAAAACTCAACCAATTTTTTTTGAATTGAAACCCTATGTATAACATACATGTGCAGTGATGTAAACATAACTAATAACATAAAATTTATATTTAATTTACGAATTTAAACAGGAAAAAGCAGAGAACCAGTCTATGATACTGTACTGTATCAGAATATTGGGGTTTTGAGAATTTAAACATCAACAACATATTAATATATATTTAGATAGGTTGGTAATCAAAGTGTAGCATGCATACGTATCAGGCAAGGGTCTGCATACTACCTGTAAAGGTTGATCAAACATGACTGAACTCAACACAAAGAGAACTTAACTAAAATAGAAAACTGAACCAAATATAGGCTAAACAACATGTCAATAATCATATACAACCATGACCTATAGATACTAACCAAACCCATATCCCATATGCCAATACCCTCTGCAATCTATCTATGTATATAGACCTCTCAGTCTTTGGTGCAGCTACAACTATACTCAAGGACAGGCTCTAGTCATGGGTGCCTTTCTAGGAAGGGTAAGGGAAAATAACAACAATCATGAAGGCTGTAAGGCATACTAACATCCTATATATATAACTGGTTGGTATTATAAATAACAGGGAAATCATCTACAATAGGTTACTATTCTAATACCAATGCTAACTATCATCTCTAGGGTACAGACCCTCTATAAGTCGTCGTATCATTTCACTATGAAGATCTACCAATGAACAAGCTCTACAAACCAAATATTCCTACTCCTAAGTTATTTACAACAACAGAAGGGTATGATGTTTAAAACCTTCTCAAGATACAACCTGTTAATCATATGCGTCTGTCCAAAATCATATTGTCCAGAGTCTTTATCATGCTAGTGAGCAAGGCTACGATAATCACAGAGTCCTTGACTAAGGTACGTACCCTTAGGTTCATGGTATTTAAAATTTTCGCATTGCCGCATGCGACGGCGAAAACCTTAAATTTCTATACCCGAGAAATACATCCAAAATCTGACTACATATCCTCACTATGCCAACTAACACGACCATCGAAGATTCTAGGTTCCATAACTGAGGTGACCTAGCCCATATGATTTTCTCAGAAAGAAAAAAAGGAAACAAACATAACAAAAGAGTAACATAACAAAATTAATCAATCAACAAGGAACAGATGGAATCGGATTTCAAGGTAGTTATAAAAGACAATTTTGGGAATGAAATTGAGAAGAACGGAACTTGCAGTAAGATCTCCAATGGTCTGTGCATCCTTGACTGTCCTGACGATAGCTCGCCCCTGCTGGTTTCTCCTGGTCTGCTGCTGATGCTACATGAACTGCTGCTGCTGAGAGAAATCGGAAATGTCGGGAAAGGGTCTCTGTACAGACGGAGGTGCACCTCCAATGTAGCAGAAACGCCAACCTGAGTCGGCACAACAGAAGCTGCGGTCTCGAGGCCCTGATGAACAGAACGAGAGGTGGCCAGCCTCTCGATAGTATCCCCGAACCGAAGTGATGAGATCATGTCTCCATAAACATCATGAAGACAGATCAAAACAAGAAACAATTTCTGAGAATGAAGCAAAATTTCAAAGAAGGACATTTATATTCAAGAAAAAAAAACAATAAGCAGCAAATTTAGATAAAAGGGATCTGATAAGGAGTTTTTCCTAATGTGATTGAGTACCTTCAAAAATATATATCCTAATCCTACTGCAGGCTGTAGTGATACTCTAGTTCGAATATCACTACATAAACTCGACCTGCATGGGCCACCACTAAAAACGTGCCACGACCCGCACCCACTGTGAGGGTACGAGAACGTAACAACGCCCAGCCTACGCCGCAGTATCGGCGGTAGAACGTTGTCCTAGGTCACAACATCTAGCAATAGAAGCTAAGCAGTTTATATTCCCCGAATGGGGGTGACATAGCAGAAAATAAACTTAATCACAACTAAGGAAGAAGAAGCACGATATGATATAGAACTCAAGGAAAATACAGATGATCAAATAGTCTAAGATAACATCTCAGCAGATATCCAGAGTACAAGGTCTCAGCTACTGAATATGAAAGAATATACAACCCAGATCTCAAAGACAGAAATAAAGTCTAACTACTAGTCTCAAGACAACATAAGTAAGATAAGGCCTAACTAAGCTAGTCTAGGTAGTAGGGTAAAGTCGTCAGCTAGAGCTGTCCCGTAGAAGGTATCCACACAGGCCTCCTCCTCGTCCTCTGTAATATTTTCAACAGGTCCAGTCAGGACAGGAGCGAGCACAATACATCTCAACAGTTCATAGCATGTTAGAAAATATAATCATACAGTAAAGTAAGATATAGATACTGAAGGAAATACAGTATGTAAACAGAGAGAGAGTTGTAATAGAGATATCTACTATAAATAGAGACTAACAGTGGCTAGTGAGTCAGAGTACAATATAGACATGTAAATGGCATAGGATGATTCTGATGCTACACTATGGAAGGATTCTGATGCTACACTACTTGGATATTATTCACATGTCTACTTCTACTCCCCCGTACCCCCAATCAATACACAAGGATCCAACCAGATTATGTTATGATTCTATGTAACGGCCCCCGAAGGGTGGTACATAGTAGTCCCATAAATGGGGATTCTGGAAAATCCAATAAATGGGATAAGGATTCAAGGAAAATTCTGTGATCATAAGAGTATATGTCACAAGTGATCAAAGAACCAAAGAAGCATAGTGATACGCCATGTAAGTGAAACGCATAGAACATAGAGTACCCGATGCTCCCTGAAGGGATAACATCTCAAGAAGGGATCCATATAGTACTATTCCGTGTGACCAACGTGACAGTATCAAGTAAAGTAATTTAATGCAGAAAAATAATTCTAAGCAGGATATGAAATGATTAGAGAATGTACTCGCCTGTATCTGAGTGTCCGGATGAAATACACTGTCCGAGGAGAGGTGTCTGGCTCCTAATCAGAACAGCACAAGTCACAACAAGTCTAAAATGATAACAAGATGCAATTCAATGCATTCTACATGAATCTAGGTCAATCTAGGCCAAAGTCAACTCTTGATCAACTCTGGTCAACCCTAGAAGTCAACTAGGTCAATCAAGTCAAACCTAAGTCAATCTAGTCTATAATAGTCTAACTAGTCTATTCTAGGTTTAACAAGACTACACAAGACCATTCTAGACTTACTAGGCAACAGACACACACATAGGCCATAGGCTATATCATGCCTATAAGCCAACCTATAACACAAGACTATATGACATTATCTATATCTAAAATACTACACACATTGATATGTTATATAACACAACATAGAAATACACATTAGCCTATAGGTATACCTACAATATACATATATTATCTATATATATACATTACACAAACATACATATATAGATATTCATATATAATATATATACATACATGTGGTATGTAGGCTTAAATACCTAATACATATAGATATACATAAATAGATTATTTATATACATAATACATATTACATATATATAAATATGCATTCATGATATAATAGAGAGAGTATATGTGTGTGTGTGTGTGTAGAGAGTGAGTGAGGAATGTGTGTGTGTGAAGGGTGATACATAAACATGTGTGTAGAGAGTGAATGAGTGTTAGAGGGTGAATGAGTGATGTGATGTGAGACAAGTGTGGCTGTGTGTGTGTGAAGAGAGTTATGTAGGGTGTGAGAGGATACAGTGAACTATATTAGGCAAAACAGTGAGTGATCAATGAAAATCTGGAAAATACTTAGAAAACAGTCCAGTCCCATTGCATACACAAATTAATACATTGAATCACTTAACAGTCCACATTTCAGTTTAAAATAGTCCATTTCAAATCTCAGGTTTAAAGGAGTGTAAATCAATGAAGTGTTGGAGAAAAATCAGTTCATTGAGAATACTAAAATCAGTTTATTCAAAACTCAGTTTCAGTCCACACTGAATTCTCAGAATTAGAATCAAACAACCACCAAATCAGCCCCAAATTCGACACACACTTAGCAAACATATAGGTGAACCAATATGAGGTTTTAAACCACACTATTAATCAGTATATAATGGTTAAAAGGCTGCCAAAATTCATATATTCAAATCTGAAAAAAAAAATAGGAAATGAAGAACAGATATTAAGGTTTCAGAATTTAGGGGTAATGAGAATTGATCAATCAAATCAAGCTAAAATGCAAAAACAGTGGTTGGTAATGAATATACACATTGTATACGTGTCAAACAATATATTGGTGTCCACCCAAGTGGACACAAGGTGTCCAAACTGATATAAAAACCCAATCGAATTCTAGGACACAGTACAACATGAAACTCATCGTGCACGTGTTCACAGTATTTGTGCACTCGACACGACACGACACAAGCCTCGTGGTCGTGTCCAAGTGTCGACTAGGTCTAGGGCTAGGACTAGGACACACTGATACGTGTCCACGACACGTGTGCGTGAGATAGGACACGTGTATCAGTGCACGAAATCGGCTGCTGTCGATTCAGTGTAAAATCGATGCAGGAGCTCATACGTGTCCGACACGACACGTGGGGATTTGAAACTTGGGGAGCCCCGTGTCACATGTTAATTTTCACGTATCGAGGAGTCGTGTCCAGTGAGTTGTGTCCCCCATGATGCAGGACACACAAACTGCCTGTGCACGCGCGCGCGCGACAGCGTGTACAAGTGTCTGTGCTGACTCGACACGACACAAAAATCACACAAAGACACAAGAAATACGTAAGTGACATCAAATCCTATTTTCCTATTCAAATAGATTCCTAAAAATCACTCGAAATGTCCATTGGGGCATTTCATCAAACACTTGCACTATGACACTGATACGTGTCCAAATAGGACACGAAAAGGACACGAAATCTAGGGTTTCCTATTCCTAGAGTTAGGTTAGGCCTAGGGCTCCCTAGATATGCAATAAAATCAGAATTCTATGGTGTAGAATGAAAGTTACCTATATGTATCAAAATCCCCAAAAAGCTCCAAGGAGAGGTGTTCCTCTTGATATCCAAACTCCTCCAATTTGCCCAAACTCCAAAATTACTCAATAACAACAGCAAGAGGAATAAAATTAGAACCTATTGCAATTGGTTTGGGGGAAAAAGGAGTTGAAATGGATTTTATAGGATTTAATGAAGATGGAGACTTACCTCTTTCTAAAACTTTACAAAATTTCTAATGGAGGCTAGCCCTAACTTTGAGGAGCTTTAAATAGGGGGGAGATCAATGTGGCCGGCCAAGTGCTATTAGGGTTAGGGTTTGGCTACATGGTGTGGGCCTATGGGCTTTTAAGGCTTAAGTCATTAGCCATGACTTATGAAGTCACATGCCATTCTAGCCTAATCAATTCCTAATCTCTCCAAATAAGTTCTAATGAGTTAATAATCACTAACTTAGGTCAAGCTAGGGTTACTTAACCTAACCAAGTGGTCATGACCTAGGTTAGTCTCTAGGTTAGTCTCCTAGTCAACACTAGTCAAAGTCGACTATAGGACCAAAATCAATTATACTAAAAATCACTAAAAAATTACATTAATTCTAGTAAACCTAAATAATACATAATAATTCCAAATAATTCCCAAAGATGACAAAAATACCCTCAAACTAGAAATGATAAATGAAACACCCTAATCACAAGTCATAATTTTAAATAGTTTAAAAAGATTAAAAAATTACCAAGAATCGTAATATGAATTAAATATAAATAAATAATAATTATAATTATAAAATTTAAAAATTACCCTCTTCTGGAAAAATTGGGTGTTACATTCTCTCTGACCTAACAAAAGTGAAGAGATCACATATACCTGTTGCAAATGTGCTTGCAAGGATAGACATAAAACTTCCTAAAGAAATGTCGTCTCTGAAGGACGGTGTAGTGTTGTCCCTAAAGGATGTTGTGCGACACAAGAAGTGCGACAAGCTATACCAGCTGCTAGCCAATCATCTGACTGCAGCCTGAAGTATAAAAAAACACTCGGTTCAAAGGATTCCCTCCCCAAGAAGAGAATGAGCTTGACACCCCCGAACTTTGCTATCTCAAACTTTTCAACTTATGAAATTATTCTACATTATGGAAGCGTCTTGAAAGAGACGAATGCATAAAATTCTAATATTCAAGAACCAAGAAATCTCTATATAATATGCGTGCTTCGATGAGTTGCGGAACAAAAATGAGAGAATCATCGATGATATTTTGCATATTCAATGACTACTAAAATAATAAAATACGATGATATTGAACCACATTCCGTTGAAGAATGTCAATATAAAACTGATTGTATAAAATTGAAAGAAGCAATTCAGGTCGAGTTAGATTCCTTACTAAAGAAAAAAGTATTTTTGACATGTAGTTCCAATACCACAAAATGTAAAGCATGTCAGATATAAGTGAGTCATCGTAAGGAAGCGTAATGAGATGAATAAAATAGTACAATATAAAGCACGCCTTATCGCACAATGTTTCTCTCAGCGCCCTGACATTGATTACGAGGTATACTTCAATAATGGACGTCATTATGTTCTGCTACCTTATCAGTTTGTTAATTTTTGGAAAACTGAATATGCATATAATGGATGTAGTTATAGCATATATGTACAGGGTTGTATATATATATATATATATATATATATATATATATATATATATATATATATATATATGAAGGTCCCTAAAGGACTTCATACGAATGATGAAAATATAGTTGTAGACTCCAGAACACACTCTCAATTACGTTGAAGCTTTCCTTTAGGGATAAAAACAATCTGATCAAAACCGACTAAAGTAAGATTTGATAAGTCAGGTATATGTGAATAACGAAGTATGTCCTTGTGTGTTTATCAAGAAATTATATTCCGTATTTACAATTGTAGTAGATTGTATCAATGACATGAATTTTAATGGGACTCCTGAAGAGCTTGATAAAATTGCCTCGCACCTGAAGTCAGAATTTGAGATGAAAGATTAGGAGGAAAGTCAATTATGCTTATGCCTACAGATTGAGCATTATATCGATATTATTTTGGTTCATCAATCGAGTTACACTCAGAAGGTGTTAGTCGGTTAAATATGGACAAAGCAAAATCATATCGGGTACACCAATGATCGTCATTTCTCTATATGCGAAACGAGACTGATATCGTTCTAAGAAAGAGGATGAAGAGGTAATGGAACCTAAAGTTCTATATCTAAGTGTAATTGACGCATTATTGTACTTAGCTCGATACACTAGACCAGACTTTTTTTTCCTGTGATTCTCTTGGCTAGATTTAGCGTCATGCCAGCATGCCGCCACTGGAATGACATTAAAGATATCATTCGATACCTTAAGGGTAATACAAATATGGACTAATTCTAACCCTATGCTAATCAGAATGGATCAAACCCTCTGATCCTTGGAATAATTGTTCGCCTTGTCGGTTAAGCCGAAGCCAATTATCTATCTGATCGGTGCAAATCAAGATCCCAAATTAGTTATGTATTTACCATTTGGGATACAACGATATCTTGGAAGTCTACAAAGCAGATCTTAGTCGCCACTTCTTCAAATCATATCGAGCTGATAACCCTTCATGATACCTCCTGAAAGTGCATATGGTTGCAAGTTGTCATTGAGCATATTCGGACTGCGAGCGAATTCTCTTATATCAATGATGTTCGACGATAGTATATGAAGATTACGCATGCATTGACCAAAAGGACTACATACATCGTGCTAAAATTTCTCTTCTCGCATAATCTAACATCAACAAAAAATTGAAGTCAAGCATATCCAGTCCGAGAAAGTCCACTTTTCAAATGATCGTTTATGACATCGAATTGTAGAGCCTCTCTGTATTTTAACACTCGTAAATTGAAATAATGCCAAAATCAGGGGTAGCATCCAAAAGTATACTTACTTGACCTTAATATACTCTTTTCCTAACTTAGGAATATTTTATTCTATTGGCAGCCTAAGAAGGTTTTAACGAGGAACCAACATCGGGTTGATCATACTCCTAGATATTTCCACTTTCTAAGTACATATCGATATCGACTCACTTTTACCTTAGATTACAATTTTTTCTACTGGATTTTTTGAAGGCTAAATTGCACTTTGATACCCTCAACTATTCCGCTTTTTCAAGTTGATACCATAAACTTTTTTACTCAACAACTTAATACCTCAACTATTATTTTTTTCGACTTGATACCTAAAATTTTAAAAATCTCCAAAATGCCCTTATCCCTTCCCTCTCCCCTTCTTCCCCTCCCCCCCCTCCCTCCCCCACTCCGGCGACCACCTCCCTCCCTTCCCTCTCCGGTGACCACCTCCCCCCTCCCCTCCCGCGGCGGCGACCCCCCCCCCCCTCTCCGGCGATGGTGGAGTCGGGAAAGGAAGGCAGCGGAAGAGGGAGGGGAGGGAGCGGGAGGGGGGGTGCGGGTGGCCGGAGGGTGGAGGGGAGCGGGGGGGGGGGGGGGGGGGGGGGGGGGGGGAGGGGGAGGGTGCAGGTGGGGCGGGAGGGGGGGAGGGGCGGAGGGTGCGGGCGGGGTGGCGGGGAGAGGGACGGGGGCGGGGGCGGGGGCCGGAAGGGGGGGTGGGGGGCTGGAAGGGGGGAGGGGTTGAGTGGTAGTTTTAATTTTTGGGTAAGGGCATTATTGTCCAAAAAAAATTTAGGGTATCAAGTTGAAAAAAAAAAATAATTGAGGTATCAACTTGAAAAAGCGAAATAGTTGAGGGTATCAAAGTGCAATTAAGCCTTTTTTGAATTATGATTTTGGTACTAACTACATATGTATATCCCTATAAACTCGTGTTAATCTGCTACCTGAAGACTGATGTTGATCTGCTATCTGAAGACTGATGTTGATCATCCCTGGAGACAGATGCCAATCCCTGAAGATTATTGATGATCACTCCTACGACTGATGCAATTTATAATTGAGTTGTGACTCTTAAAGGAGAGTGTTGTAGTTAGTTATACCTAACTACTAGATTTGACCAACTTGGTTTTGTATATAAACATTGCAGCACAACCATTCTAGGGTTGCTTGCCAATACGTCCCTTCTCTTATTTTCTCTTATCTTCTTCCGTTGAGTTCAGTTCCCGAAGAACTTCTCACTAGTTTATACTACAACATAAACTTGTATTCCTGTGAATTACAACTCAGCTATTTGTCTCTCAAATTGATGGAGTCCATATCCTCTGCAACCGATATCTGGCGAGATATTGGCTGCAATGATATTAATTGTCAGGGATGCCTTCATATATATATTGGTTGTCCAACATGTTATTGTGACTTGAATAACAACAGGACTGGAACCTTCTTAACGGAGTTCAATCCAAAAGATCCAACATATCTAAAATTCAAAGGCAACCATTTTTCGTAGAAAGTTACGTCGCATCTAAAGTACAATTCTACTCTCTTTGATTGAGCTTATAAGCTCAAGATTTACAAGCAGATAATCCGAAGATACATCTTCATTATCGACGTTAAGAAGGAAAGCAGAAAAAAAAAAAAAAAAAAAAAAAAAAAAGGCAAATGTAAATGACACTACAACAATTACTACGGAGCAATAAATTTTTTGCAGTTATAGAACTGCTAAAATTCTGACAGGTGAATTTCAAAATTTTGACAGTTCTACACATAATTTTGACAGCTATATATATATTCAGGACTGTCAAAATTTTGACAGTACATATAAATCAGGACCGTCAACATTTTGGCGGTCCTAAAATAACAAGAATTGTAAAAGAAAATTTTGGAAAAGCTGGATATGCACCGAGTCAAAGAAATGCCTTAGTCTTCTAATTTTTTTTTATTATTTGTAAAAAAAAAAGTCGTTTTGCCCCGAACAAACTGACATCTTCAGTGCAGTTTTGGGTAATGTTGCAGGTCAACTTGAAAATTCGTCCATCAAAGCGACGTAGTTATGTTTTTATTTTATTTTTACAATGTCCGGTATAACGTACGAAATTTTGTACACGTACACGATGCATTGCATATCATTTGGGTACATTGCTTCCAATTTTTACACACACACTGACACACCTCCTCTGCGGTTCAATTCCGAGACTGTCCGTTTAGCCAAAAAAATTATACTTCTCCTTGTTGATCACAAGAGCAAGATGGGTTCGGTAAAGCGACTTAGTTTGACAATAGCTGTTTAGAGTTCCCAACGATCCATAGTGATATAACCAGCTATTTTATATCCTCGTTGAATTGGATAGCTCCTACAAATTAACTTGAAAAAAATAAATAAATAAAGTAAGCATGTTCTTCCGGTCAATTATTTGATGCTCACTGTGGTCTATATTTGTCTACATTTGAAATCTAGTACTCTTTCGGAACCACTCTTCATTCCAGGCGGTCTAAAAATGAAATGAAGCATCAGGCTGTACAGTGCCTCTATTCCCATGAGCCTCAGCCAATGAGAAAAACAAAACTTTAAAAAGTCAAAATTATAACCGAACCCAAATTAACTATAACGGACCGACTGATTTGTTCGGATGGACTATTGTTATTGTATAATGAAACTAGACCCATAATTAAAGCGTACGTATGTTATTGTCTGTTTTTTCTTCCAAAATTTAATTCACCTTTTAAATGTATACCTGGATGACAAACCTATTTTAAAATACTATTTATTTTTGTTTGTGAATATTTATTCCAGTTGAAGATGTATAATTATTAGTAGTGTGAAGAGAGGTAATTTACATGTTCACTCATAAGTTAATTTAAACATATTTTGAGATACACTCATAAGTTAATTTAAACATATTTTGAGATATATATATATATGATTTAAAAATGACAATTTTTAAAACATAAAAGTTCCACAGTAACCTAACTTTTAGTATTAAATATAAGATAATTAAATTATATTAAAAAATAATACAACTTTTATACAAAACTGACTCAGCTGGACTTTAAAACACATACATAAAAAATATCACTTTCAAAATATACTCAAAATAGTTTCTCATAAAATATGTATAAAATTTAGAACATTTACATAATTACATAAATCTTATTCAACTGCCGATTTTAGAAAAACTCACAACCAAAGCCGAATAAAGAACTTCAATATTTTTAAAACCGAAACCAAACCCAAAAAATATCAAACCAGACCAAATCTCTTATTCAGTTTGGTTCGCGGTCCAAAAACAAATAATGCTCACCGACCAGAGGATGTAGCAAAAAGCAATAAACGTGTTATTTTCAGATAATATCTTATACTGTTCTTTTTGTCATTGGAATAAATACATAAAAAAGAGCAATTACATTAAAATGTGCATGCATGCTAGTAAAGCCAAAAAAAACACTTCCCAGCTGGCAATAATTCACACCCTCATAACCCGAATCCTCCGTCATCCCAATAAGACGGTACAAAAGTTCTTGCCCGAAAGGGCAGGGCAACTTGATGCTGGCAATAATTAAGTGCATGAACTGGTACAAATCTTCAACTATCCGCTTAATGATCATCTTGATAGTCTGGGTTCTCGCGCAGGATAACAAATCCTTCAAGGACTGGCGTTAGTGGTTTGTACCTATATAGGAAACACAAATGTGAGAAAATGTTCACAACCAAATTGAAATCAAGGAAACATTATAACTTTGTGTTGGAGAAAGGGTTTACTTGTCTGTCGCAAGTTCAGCACGGTCACCAGCCGCAAGTAGTACAGGAGTTGAATGCGTTTGAAACCCAGTGATGGCCTTCGGTCGTCCAGCCTGGCCCACCACATCAACTGCCTGACCAACCCGAACTGGGACAGAGAGTGGCCTCAGATTTTCATCAACAGTCATAAGCATCCTTGGCTGCAAGGTACAGTAGGAGAATGCTAAGCAAAAGCAAAAGCAAAAGCAAAGCAAATGATGTACCAATTTTACTAGAGGCTTCGGATCCAAACCTGCATGGCTAGGACAAGGATGTAGAGAATATAATGGTACTTCCCCATGATGATGAATTTTAGATCCAAACAAGCATGCAATACTGTTACTAAGCCAGCAAGTGCCGTCCTGAAAAAGCCAGCAAGTGCGGTCCATGATGAATTGTAGTTTGGAATTCGGGAGAGATCCTAACAGGAAAATAACTTACTGGGACAAGAGAAAACGATCAGAGTGGTAAGGGGAAAGCGTTAACAATCCTTTCCCCATGTGCACCAGACCTTGCGCAATCCTCACCTGCATACAAGCATTCTATCAGTTGCATAACTACAAAGAAACAAGTAAAATGCAGTCCACTAGTACACCATTAAATGGCATTCATGTTCTACAATTCCCACTCCCAAAGGGGACAAAACATCAGAAATATCTGTCCTACATGCCACCACCCCATGTTAAACTTAGAGAAAACCTTGAGAAAAATAAACCTTGCTTTTGTATGACGATAATTATGCTCATTTTAACAAAGCTCATTCCTTTGCCCCCTCTTTCTAACTCTTCTCGAGAAATATATCACTATCTAGCTAAGAAAAGAGAAAAATATGCACTATAACAGAGAAGGGACTAAATGGAATATACCAGCATATATAAATTAATAAATTTTGCTCAGTATCTTATGATACACAATCTATGTTGTGTAGCCAATATCCTTATGATACGCTACATATCTTCCTGGCACAGTGCGACACAACCTATAAAGGTGACAACTCATCGTATACACTTTCCTTGTTATCATACAATACACTTCCCTTACAGAATGATACGATAGTATCGCCTAATAGAAAAACTGTACACTTAACCTGAATCTAAACAGGTTAAACCTGAAGTGGTTAAGAATATAATGGTTTTATAACCTGGTATTGCAACTATAAACTCAACCTCGTAAAAATAATCCCCCGTAAAACTCATTTCAACTTCTTCCCCAACAACCTTCTTTCCAAACGATTCTACACCTCTGTAGCATTTCCGAGGACTCCAACAGCTGGTTTTCTCAAGCAAAGTTTTTTCTTTATCAATATTTCTATCAATTTTCTTCCTTTCTGATTTCTCGAGACTCACCTGACTTATTTAGAGTCTTTTCCAGATCAGGGAGCCATTTGACTCGTTTCAACTTCATCCAAGTAACCTCCTTTTCCAAGCGAACTTTCTCGACGAGGACCTACTCTTCCCTTGTCATCGACTTCAAATATCTCAATCAACAACATCCAACATCTCTAACGACAACATTTAGCAGTGTCCTTCAATCCAAACAACTTTTTGGATTATGGCTCTAATTTCATTGTTTTCCTTTTGCTAATTTCTACTGCATATCATTGTCTTTGTTCACAATATTAAAAGTACAACGTTAAAAATGTTTGATTTTAGAGAACCTATTTTTCGCATGTAGGATATGGTATTTGTTTACACACTTTATAGTCTAGGGGAACACAAAGGGTGCTCCTTGGTTGCATGAGCTTAAATTACAGATCCAAAAGGTAGGTTTACCTACCCGTCCAACAGGCCGTCTAAACGGCCCTCTCATGATCATGGCTAACTTGGCTAGGAATTTGGCACAAAAAGATAGGGTTGATGTCAGGTAGACAGCCGGCCACAAAAGGTTCCTCAAATCCTTTATGAAGCTTTTCTTATGCCCCATAAGCCTACCCCATTCTGATGGGAGAAGGCTTGGATGATGATGATTACAATATCAGTATTTGTTAATTGCAAAATGTATCACATTGCTGTTTATAACGTGAATAGGTAATGCTGATTTGTTGTTTATCGATTGCTGAATGTACGGGACATTATTTGATTGGTGAATGCATAAGATAGAAGAATTTGATTCTTCAACTATCAGTTACTTTGTAGACGAGGAAGGTCAACAAGTTGTACATTGTCTCGAAATTAGAATATGTATAACAAAGAAACTTTACTCACTTTTAGCAGTCAAGCTCCTACTGATGCAATTACACTAATACCACTAAAACAACAAAGCCTTTATCAAATGATGCAATGATACTATACTCATGACTAAAACCATATAATACTAAAGGCACAAATTTATTCCTTAATTATTGACATTAGGATGAACTTGTCACTTAATGCCTGATAATGCTTCGTAATTGCCAAACTTGGTCAATCCATGTGTTATTATTTTCATTTCTCGATTATTTCCCCTACTGAAAGGTACACAATATAGTACATGGTAATGCTAATAAGAAAATTCATAGATGATGCATCTCTCGTTCACAACGTAACTCGTATGTGTACTTACACAGAAGAGATGACCAGGTTCTTTGTAATAGTAACTTGAAAGGTTCCTCAACATGCTGGCAATCCGAGCATTATTGGTGCCAGAACCTATGAAGCCCAACGAGACAATGGCAGCCTGCAGTTCACAAATTAGACTGAAGATAATGACATGACAAAACAGTGCAGTTTGTAAGTTCACGTACCATAGAGACATCCCCATCTGCATCATGACTTAGCCTACTTAATGTGTCCATGACGTTTGCCTAGCAAACAAGAAACAATATCCAGAAGAAAACATAATTAGCTTCAAACTGGACACATGTGGCATGTGCCATGTTCTTTGCTTAGAAATAGGTAAACCCAAGCTTGGAACTTAAGTTTGGAGGCAAGGGTGACCATGTGAACTGTTGTCTTAACTGGTGCATTTGATGATTACTAAGGAATATGATTGTATTTGGGTGCCAACTTTCATATCCGAAATTGAGACCTCAAATTATGAGAAATACCTTTGGATTGGAAATGCAAAGGAGACCAAGAGCAAGAGGCACTGCTCGTCTAATGTTCTGCTCTCCATACTGTAAAAGATGCTCAAGCGACCGGATAGCCATATCAAGACCTAGTTCTTCGGCCATTGAGACTAGAGCAATTCCAAGGACAGCAGGGCCTTGATGGGTCTCTCCCTTCTCAAGATGCGAAGCACAATATCCCAGAAGTTTTTGAACCTGTGAGGAAGGGAAGTTAATCTCTCAACTGAAACTTTTCTACGTGCTAATTTAACATCAAGAGTAGAGTACTAATTAAACATTAAGAGTAGACCTTTAACACATTTCCAGTGCCAGCATATGCCATGGACAAGAGTGTAACATCACAGTACTTCCTTATTTTTTCATTGAAGGTTTTGGAAACCTCTGAAGTAGCCTCGACACTCTCCTGCCAAATGCAAAAAAAGAAAAAGTTATTCCCTTAACAAAAGAAATTAGTATGGCCAAATGCAGAAAAACAAATTGTACTGGTGCCAACTTCGGTACTCAGCGCTACGAACCCAACTTTGTAAATATGAAACTTACTTCCATTTCCTTCTGCATAGGCCTATACTTCTAGGCTTAAAATGAAAATCAACAAATTATGACGTGTCTTGGTAAACATTAATCCATCTTCCATAATACGACAACAAGAAAGCCTTGGCAAACATGAATCCATGTTCCATCCGTTCTCCCTGGTCTATAATTCTAGTTCTAGGGTTCAAATTAAAACCAGTAAACTATAAAACAAGGAAGCCTTTATCACAGGTCCAACTTCGTTTAGGCCTGAACTTAAACTAGGGTTAAAATTGTAATCAGCAACCCCGAACAACAACAATAAAGCCTTTATCCAAATTTCGAGCACCTATTTGAATTATTTTCTTTTAATCTGTTTTGTTAAGGGCCATTTCCCTCTAGCATAAACAAATATGATATTGTTTCATACAGCTTGAATCCTAAGTTTGAATTGGCCTACCACTACTACAAGCTCAATGCATTCTATTGCTCCTCCTAAGCGGTTGGTCTACTGGTCTCCGTTGCACATGTCCAAACGGCTTCAAATGATTCTCCCGTCTTATTATAATCTGCACCACCTCCAATTTCCCAAGAATACACTCATTTCTTTTCTTCTTTTGATGTATTGCAATAAGGATTCGTTTCATAGTAATCCAACAAAGCTTAACGCTGATTGTCGGCTGGAAACCAACAGTGAAAAAAAAAGACATTAAGCATAGTATAAGGGAGTAACGATCAGCGAAACAAATTATTTTTTTAAGAATTAACTGGATGAAAAGGGTTGGTCCTCAGCCAAAAAAATCCTAAATTAGTCTTGTAAGTCATTAGTGGAAAAATACAAGGCATGTTCTAAAGCAAGCTAGGTGATACACATGTTGCATAAATACCAAAAGACTAATCCAATACCAGATAAAACGAGTGGACAGATCAATAGAACAAATGTGATTCAAACATATAAATATTAGTTGGGTCTGAATACTTTTACCTGCTTTCCGAGGTACAAAAGGCCAAGAGCTACAGGGAGCAGGCGAGTCAGGGGATCACCCAATTCAGTCTCACTGCGTTCCATTATGGCCAAAATAATAGTTTGAGCAATCTCTTCATTACAGGAACCCACATGAACTAAACCAAGCGTGATGGCAGAAAACACGAGAACTTCAAGAGGCGTTTTTGGATCTCCCAAGATCTCGGTAAGAGGGATTCTAATCTGGTATCAGAGGGTTAGTCAGCACATACCAAGAGCATATAAACAAAACAATATTTGAGAGAAGAGGGGGCGGGGGGTCACCTCATCTTTCTGCGAACCAGCATATGCAATGCCGAGGCCCAGTATAGCTCCAATCCGTGTTACTGTATCTTCTTTATGAACGTACTCAATCAATAGTGCTAATGCCTAAAGGAAGTTGAATGGATTTTAAAAATCAAGAGGTTTAGTTAGTTTAACAAGACACTACCGTAAGTAGAACCCAAAAGATAACTCACAGGGTCACAGTCGTTCTTGATACCACAGTTGACAATCCCAACACCTAACAAGGCTCCCGCAGCAACATGATTGTCATTACTGTGCAAATATTTATCAATTTGAGCAAGCCCAGAGTCAACATCCCACAACAGAATCATCCCCTATTATCATGCACAAGATCAGCTCCTAATGTTCACTGGGATAATTACTACCACATCAAACATGAAAAAAAAAGGTATATATATACCAGACTAGCTGCTGCACTGGTTTTCCCATGTTCCTTATTTTTGAACAACCAACTCCCTGAAGATCCACTTGAAGATTCTGATGGAACAGTCATCAACTTATCCTGCATAATGAAAATAGCATGAATACAAGTTGTTGCTTTAGCATATAACTTTCAAATTGTTTGGTCTAATATGATTTTACTCGTGTCTACCTGGCCAAATCCTGCATTCACAAATGCATTAACAAAAGTAGCTGCCAAATTCTGTCTGGCTGAATCAAGACTGGAACTTGCACTTGTCCGTCCATCAATTAAGTGCGCCTGGAAGAAAGCATGTAAATCCCAAAAGAAAGAAGAGTACCAAGTCAAAGACTAGGAGATTTCAAATATAAACTTGAACGTGAAATCCTTTCTACTTGTATGTAATGCATATCGGCATTCTTCAGTCCAAACAATCTTCTCATCAACTATCAAAGTATGTAAATTGTAAATGCTGGTATTTCAACTGAACAGAAACACGACACTAGTATTTCAACTAAAGAATGGAACCAGAACATGTATTTAAGGAAAAGCGACGAGTAATAATGCACTGTACATTTAGCATATGAACCGTTCATAAGTGTTCTGGGACTCATACTTGCTACAATAAAGGCAGGTAACTGCACTAAAAAAAAATTTAGATGCTTTACTATTTATGGGTTAGTTATGGTATACAGTGTATGTAGGTGTCGGTTTGAGTAAATCCATTGAGGCTCATCCTCAACCCGGCCCATGTAAGGATGGCCTGTTTCGGTTAGACCTGAACCCTTTAAATCGACCCGTTTGCCCGTCTAACTATATGGGCCGTTTGCCCGTCCAAACAATCTTCTCATCAATTATCAAAGTATGTAAATTGTAAATGCTGGTATTTCAACTGAACAGAAACAAAACAGTAGTCTTTCAACTGAAGAGTGGAACTAAAGAACATAATTTAAGGAAAAGTGACGAGTAATAATGCACTGTACATTTAGCATACGAACCGTTCATAACTGTTCTGACCCGTACTTGCTAAAATAAAGGCAGGTACCTGCACTAACAAAAGTTTAGATTTTTTTTATTTATGAGTGAGTTAAGGTAATACAATGTACATTGGGGTCGGTTCGAGTCAATCCATTAAGGCTCATCCTCAACCCGGCCCATGTAAGGATGGCCTGCTAAGGTTGGACCTGAACCCTTTAAAACGACCTGTTTGCCCATCTAACTATATGTGTCGTACGGACCTGGGCCACAATGCAAATGAATGGATGAAGAACTCCTTTGTTACATTTGCAGATATTCAGAGCACAAGCATGTATACATGGTGGAAATGTTTTAAGAGAGAAAGCAGATATAAAATAACAATTAGCTTAAACATGTCATGCAAAAGCTTCACAATCACACATGAGATAAGATTACAAACAGTGATAATAGAATAGGAGATTTTAACGGGGTACAGTGAATATATGATAGAATAGGAACTTCGAATGAAACCCCGTCATAGATGCGTCGTTAAGCCCTTCGCATAAACTCCGATCTTCCTTTTCTTGCAAATATTTTCTATGATGTATCTGTACACAATATGCTTATGGACCAGGATCACAACACATAACTACCTATCAATTGAAAAGAAGATAGGTCAAACAACATGAATTGTGTGCAGAGGAGGTGAAGGGAAATAGATGGTTGGACGGATGCTGAGTTGGGTTAGTGTGGAAGACTAGAGATGCTTTGGTTGCCTTCTGTATAGGAAAGGAAAATGAAACAGACTTGGCGATGATAGTGGGTCAGGTCGGGTCTGAGCAATATCCAAACCCGACTCTAAAATATTCCAGGCCAAAATTTTGGCCCGACCTGGCCTTTTCCTTACAAAACCTGGGCCAGTCAACAATATGACCAAGATCACGACACATGACGACCTATCAATTGAAAATTAAGATCCATATCCAAATAGAAGGCCAAACAATATGAAATGTGTTCATAGGAGGTGATGTGACGGTGAAGGGAGATGGTTGGTGAACCAGTGATGCTGAGTTGGTTTAAAAGAAAATGAAGAAGACTAGAGGAAAAGGTGGAAGTGGCAACAAATGGGACTGACGAGGGGTCTCCCATTTTGCCTCAAATGCTTGATCTATGAGGACACTATATATATATATATATATATATATATATATATATGTGTGTGTGTGTGGGGGGGGGGGGGGGGAATGTACTTGTGTCGAACGCCTCCCACTGGATATCTCCTGACCACTTGGGCCGCATGCCTCACCACTCTCTCTCTCTCTCTCTCTCTCTCTCTCTCTCTCTCTCTCTCTCTCTATATATATATATATATAGCCGGAGCGGGCTAGCCGACCAGAGCAAAAAGCTGCAGTGCGTGCAACAGGGAGCAGGGCTTATGGGCCGGGTTGTAGCCTTCGGGCTGAGTTTTAATGAGTTGTACGTCCTTCGGGGCTGAGTTAAGTGAGCTGTAAGCCCTTTGGGGGAGTTGAGGACCATTCGGTGGCCACAATTGTAACACCAATTACCAGTTTCAATATATAAATGGATCAAACCAGGTCCAACAGGTCCCCACCCTTGTCCCTAAGGCACTAGCCTAGTGGTAGTGCGGAGGGCCGCCCGAGCACAGGTCTCAGGTTCGAATCCCCCCTTGGGAGGCTGGATGGCTTTGAGCCACGGCCCAACTTGGAGAAAGGACACCTCAAAAAAAAAAAAAAAACAAAGGTCACCACCCTTGACACGTACCCGAACCATTTATTAACCAATTTAGATGGGCAAACCTGTTTATATTTGAACCCGTCGACACGATTCAAGGTCCCAAATACCGCCTAAGAAGGCGGCTTGATGGATTGGGCTAGCAGGTCGATCCCAAATTGCCACCCAAAGTGTAGGGTGATTGAAGAGACCACGTATTTCCCATTACATGCTGAGGAAGTTACTTATATATTAACAAAAATAGTAACTATTGTCTACAGCTAATATTGTACAGTATCATGCATCCTATGCAAGCAGCTAGACCTGAAGCAGTATATTTCAAGAAGACCACGACATTTCAAAGTGCAGCAAGATGGTGAAAAATTACAGTGCAGCTCAGAAACCCATCAGAGTTAATACAAAAAGGTATAACTAAATGACAGTACCTTGTAGATATCTTCTGGAGATTTTGGTTCCATAACCTCAATATCACGAGCAAGAGTAAGATACCCTTCACTTAATTTGACGTTGTTGATTATATCCTGCAAGGCCTCTCTCTCGTCGTCATCGGCAACTATCTCGTGATCAAGCTCCACTACCAGTCCCTACAAAACAAGCACATCAAACTAATAACCTCATTGAAAAGGAAGAAACAGTGAGGAATAGGAAATATGCATCACGAGCCACTACTAAGACAAATACTAACATAATGGAAACAAATAAGATGATGGTACATGATTTCACTTTTAGCAAGGCACACAATATAACTTCCAGTGAAGCAAATATAACTCGATGCAACTGGTGAATTATGCAAATATAACTTGCATACAGCGAAAAGAATTATGCACAAAGGACTCTACATTAATAATATTTGATATGCCTTGTACTCACATGGCGTGCAAGCATATAAGAAAATTGCTTTTTCAGTAAGACATCTTGTGTATCTTTGTATACCCGCTTCACATGCTGTTACAGAGAAATATTTAAATGAATTTAGCATTGTGTACCAAAATTCTATCCAATATTGACAAGAAAACAAAACTAGATTAAGAATTTTAGAAGTTGACCTCAATATCTAAGAAGAGAGCAATGCGGAGGGCACTTGCGTAATCATGAAACTTCATATAAATGTTGAATGCTATGTCTAGTGCCAATATATCATCTGGCGCTGTGAGATACCTACAAGATGATCCAACTAATCGTCAGTCCACAAATGTAGCATAAAAATCGAAGGGATAGCTAACAATTATGCATAACAATCAAAATGATACTTGTTGAATGTATAACTACAACTCACGTCCATAGTCAAAAATACCGGAGCACACTGCATTACAAGAGCTTAAGAAGACAAATAATCACATCCTAGTTTAATAATGAATATGTTGTGCACCAAATAACAAACATGGAAGGAATGTCCAACGCAGCAAAAAATTGATAACTTAAATTGTAGATATCTGAGAACACAGAAGTTGTCCTTGGTCTTCAGGTCAGTATTAAGCAATAATTAAACATGACAAGGAAATGTAAAACTTGAAACAGTTCACCTGGATGATTGGTGATTTCATCGATCTCACGACCTAGGTGTACTATTAGTATGCAACACCAAAAAAGGGTGCAGGACCTCTATTGTAGGTGCTAGCAACCTGGAAGTGATCGGTAGTGCAGGCGGTAATCCAGTTTCAATACCCCTACAGACAGCACACCTTCACCCTCTTAAAAACAGGTGTGCCACTGGAGCAGAGCAGGTATACTGGTGGTATATCAAAAGTCTGGACCAGTATTCCAATTCCACTAATATTTTATCAATCCTCCATTTACATGCAAATAGATCATGAACTACTATTTTAACCACCTTACAAAAGTAAAAACAAGCCTAAAGTATGGACTAATAATTAATTGATTTAAACCCTGCCAACTTTACCAGCTGATATAAACTGTATATTGGTTTCATGGGATGGGGGAGGGGAATCAACATATAAGGTTGTTCAGGAAGGTAATGAACGCTAAGGTACAATTACATGGGGTCATAGAGGCGCTCTTACCCCATGTAAATTATCTCACTTTGTTCGTTCTTTTCACAATGTATTAGAGAGGCATCAAAATAAGGCTCTATGCAGGTTTTTATATTGAACAGAATTTCCTACCGATGCAGCGAATATTGTTCTGGATCGCACATTTTCATTCTACGGTCATGTTTGACATGCGTATTTGAAGTTTAACCAGTGTACTGCATTCCACATTCTAAGTAATCATGATTGAAAATTTGAAACAATAAGAAGGGAAAAAAAAAAGTTTGCAGACAAGGTGTTTGTTTCATGGGTAACTCAGATAATGTCATATTTGTTTAATTCTAAGGTTATAAATGGAGCAAGGTACTAAGAGGACGTAAATGATAACATATATCTGTTTTCTCTAATGTGTATATTGTTGTGCTAGAACGTTCACATTCATACTTGCTTGAAACAACTAGTACATAATGAAGGAAAATGTGTCTGTTAACAATGTTAGTGACATTCCTAAATAATTAAAGCTGAATGTACTTATGATCAGTATGTTTGCACAAATTATTAATGTTTGCACACAAAGATATATGAGAACAAAGCACTAAGCAACGGCTTAGGTTAGTACCCAAGAAATAGCTAAAGAACCTCATAATGGTGATCCACACCCACACAGGCATTCATACATAGATGAGAATAGAGCACAAAAGTGAGGGCTTGGATAACTTAATCAAGAAATGGTCATGAAAAACCCATGCCGGGACAAGCAAAATCATATTCCACAAGCCATCATGATCTTCATGCTCTAAAACGTGCACTACTCGAAATCATGTTGTTTGGAGATCTCTAAACCACGTTAAGTGAATCCATTTTAATGTTTTTTAGGTAACAGAACAAATGAGACCACTTTGATCCATGGTTTAGAAATTTCTAAATCACAAAACCTCTTGATCCATGGGTTATCTCCAAAATCCAAGCCACATGACTTTTAGTCCTATTTTGAAAATCAGAACTAAGTGAACGCCCTACCATGTGTTTTCATATAATAACTTGAATATCTTTTCACACAGAAAAGGCCAAACACTAATCAGAAAGACATGTTTTTGGTCTATGACGTAACTTGATGCTTCGTAGAAAATTTCTAAAATTGTGAAAAACCAATAAGAAAAATAAAATAGAAAAGGAACCATGTGTATTCTTAGTCTTTGAACAGAACTTCATTATACAAGGCCAAAAAAAAACATATAGTTGTGTTTTAGTTTGGAAGAAGAGAGCGGAGAGGAGAGAAAACGGAAGATCATGAAGAAAGAGTCATTTCTTCTCAAACATGTTTCTCTTTCTTTTCCATAACTTACTAATAAGTCGAACACAGCCATAAGTTTTCTAAAAAAAAGAATATTTTATTTTACTACTAGTATGACTATTTCAAAGGAAATAGACAACGAAGGAAGATCCAATCTGAATCGATAATGTCATCTAATTAGTACATTCCAAGTTTAACCAGTGTTCTAAAAATAGGGCTAGGCACCGTCCACCGCACCGAAAACCCCCTAGGCGGTGGGCTAGGCGGCTAGGCAGGCCTAGACGGGCAGCTGCTTTTTTTTTCGTTCTTAGTTGTATTGTGGATATTTATTTGGGTTTTAAGATAGGATTTGGATTTTAGAACACTGAAATTTCAAATTTTCTAAAATTTTCAAAAAAAATATATAGGCGGGTGCCTAGGCGGGCCTCCGCGGCACCGAGTCCGCCTAGCGATTTTTACAACACTGAGTTTAACATATAAAGTGGGATTGAGAATAACATATGGTTGTACTCTAGCTATGACAGACCAAGGTTGGTCAAGATTTCACCACCACTAAAGAAACTGATACGTGGTTTTGAAATCACAGAGTGGGAATACATCTTTATTTTGGATATTTTTAGAAACCATGTCCCGCTCCCAAAAGTTGAAAGATCTTACATGCTGCAAAGGTACTCCATTGGTCAACCGATAAATACAAGACATTATTTCAAGCTGATATTTCCTCAAATAAATAATTCCAAAATATCTGACAAATTATACCAAATATATGGTGCAAGCACTTGAAATCAATATATGAATTCATACCTAGAAGAACTAATAAGGTATAAGCACGGCCTCTTGTAATTTGTATCATCAACATGCTTGACTAGCAAATCAAGATCTTCGACCTGCAGCATCAATAACAGGTAAATGCTCACTAAAAACATCTTAATAATTTACAAATATGAACAAGGGTAAGGTCTCACCTCCATCAGAAGATCTACAGCTTCTGGCTCAGCATTATGCTGCAAATAAATTAACAAACCATGATGAGTAATGATCCATCTAATATATATATATATATATATATATATATATATATATATATATATATATATATATATGACAAGTTTCATTTCTTTAAGGTAGTCTTCCACTAATATTATATATAGTGGAAGACTACCTTAAAGAAATGAAACGTCAAAAATGAACAAGGAAAGTTTACATCCAAGCATACCTTCATAAGAAAAGCAACAATTTGTTGCACAAGCTCCATCAAATCATCAATGGGCATATCATCATCCTGCACGCGAGGAGAGTCGGGGGAAGCAAGAGAAAGATAATCAGTACATGCAGTTCAGATATTGTGCAGAAGGGTAAATCTGACCAATTTCTGATTTATTAATAACATGACAAAATTGAAAATGAGAAGTATGGGAAAGGATACATGTTTACTAACTAGCATCTAAGGTGAATATACTGTGGGTGAAAGACAGATATACGATCAAGAGCTCCAGAATGAGTAGGTATAGATATGAAGACTAAGCAAGCTACATTTAGGCCTCGTTTGGTTCACGGATTCAAGGAAGTAGGAAAGGAAAGTTGTTCCTTTCCTTTGTTTGGTAACCATAAACTTGGGAATCAATTTCCTCATAAGGGGGAAAATTGGAGGGAATATGGTTCCACTCATGACCCATGGGATTGATTTTCCCTCCTCCTTTCCCAACATTTATTACAAAAGCTATGACAAAAGTAACCATGTGTTATTGCTTATTTTACCATTAATGTTATTTTTTATAATGCTATTTTTATTTTATATGTAAGGATATTATTGGAACATTGCTATATTTTTGCTTTCCTTTCCTACACCAACCAAACAACGGAAAGGAAATGTGACAGGAATCCTACTTTCCCATTCCCATGGAAAATACAAGGGAATGCATTTCCTTTCCGTGAACCAAACGAGGCCTTAGGTTGAATGGTAAGGCATTATATCAAGGAAAAGGTCAGATCAGGATATAAATTTGACTATAATGCATTATTCATATATTTTTATCTGTTGCAAATATAAAACGCGCGTAGCACAGTTACTGGAAGGAAGGCTCAAAGGGAGGGCAGCCCCTGTTAGCCCCAAAGCTATGTTTTTTATGTGGGTTGGTTGGGCAATAACGATTTTAAGGCTCGCGCATGTGTATATTGACATACATGTCATCCAGATTTAAACTCAGATTAAGAATGATCTACGATACACCAGTATGGCACAAGGTTCATTGATTTGAAATCAATGTAAGACAACAAACTTCATCCATTAGTAATCCATGTTGCAATATTGTACTAAGTATCTACCATCATTTTAAGAAATCAAAGATGCAGTAGCCAAGTATTTGCAGAAAATGAGTTCCAAACATCTATAAAGAAGTATTGAAGATGTTATTCAATTCACTGGAATGACTTAGTCAGCAGCCTGCAATGAACACGGATATTTCAGCATTCCGATTAAGATATTTGACCATAAAAGGAATAGTTGCAAGCCAATCATATGGACTAACCTCTAACTGAACATGCATTGGGACTCGGTTGCATAAACTTAACTGCATGACCAAAATAAACTAGGTCAACTAGTCGCAGACTAGGCCAGTTCTTGATTATAGCTGTTGTTCCCATACTTAACAGTAATGTTTTAAAAGGCGTAGGCGTAGGCGCAAGGCTAAGTCCCAAGACGCAAGGCGTAAGTTTTTCGGGTATTAAATTTTTCTCTCTAAAATGTTATAATATATTTAAAATTACTGAAAAATAAGTAGATATGATCCAATGTCCAGACGGAAATTATCAAACATTGTTGACCATTCGAGTCTTAAGAGTCCAATACTACATATTTCCTCAAAGTACTAACCCGTTACTTATCGAAAAATCAAAGAAAGGTAGCTATTGCCAACTCGAAAGTATCAAAATAAGAAAAGATATGTCTGAATCCAAATCTTACTCATCTACCACGAATTAAATCTATAGGAACAGAAAAGATGAAAAAAGAAAAAGAGAAAAAAGAGTTGAAATACATGGATTGAGGATCTCGAGTAAGTTGAGTTAGGCTAGTGGAGGCAACAATGCCAAGATCTAAACATGGTTCGATGGGGGCCGTCAGTGCCCAAAATAAAGAGGGGAAGAAGAGGTTTTGGTGTTTGCAGCACAAAGGGAAAGAAGATATTGGATGTTCACAACCTCAAACGGAAAAAAAGAGGATTTTGTTGCAACCTAGGGTTGTCTCGAGTGGGCACCTTGGTAATTGGGCCCCTTGTTATAAATTACAACCCCAAAAAGCAAATTCCTATTGGGCGAAAGTTTTTACATGGGACGTTAAAAACATATTGTTTTATGTAACAAACTATGTAACAAACGTACTCCCCGATTAAAAAAACATATGCCTCCTATGTATATGGTTTAATTAAACAAGTCCCATGACTTTTTAAGGATGCCAAGAACGAAATGCTCCCTGAAACGAATCCCATGAAGGTTTCTTAAAACATTGCTTATGAGGTCAACATCAGTTTCAACTTTCACATCAAATGCCATAAGAAGTTTGGTCAATTCATTTATGGAGTTCAAATGGGAAACCGACCAGGAAAGATTATCTACAGTTTGATTTGATGAAAGTGGATGAAATAGTATTTTCTTTCGTGCTAATTGCATTAGGTATATATGTAAGCAAGAAGTGATATATAAGAAGTGATATATATATATATATATATATATATATATATATATATATATATATCAGATGTCCTACCATGGAGCAGCAGTAAGTACATGATCTTATCTTGGTGAGACAGGTCTGGCCCTCATAGCCTACAATTATAGACATTACTAACTCCACATCTTGGATGTCTCTTCTCAAATTTAACTGTATGTTTTCGAGAATATGATTTGTGGATGGACATTAGAAGTCAAATGAATGATGTTAATCAAATCAAAAAGAAACAAACACTATTTAGATTCACCTTTATGCTATAGTAAGAGAGTAGAAGTTTTAGTTCAATAATAAGATTCATTTTCACATGCTAGCACTAGATATAAGATGCATCTCTTTGAAGGTATTTATAAAATAAATAATAAATCAGATAATGACAACAAATATATAGAGTGATCTAGCCTAACCTGGCGCTTTGAGAACTCTTGTGAAATTTCTCCAGCAAGATTCCTGGTGCACCAACATCATTATTGGATAAATAAAATATAATTTTGAAGCTGAGTGTAAAAATGAAAATTGTTTTCTTCATACACAGTTATCACTGCAAAGCATGCACAAGTTTGCAATAGACTTAAAAGGGAAAGTTTGAACAAGGATTTTGTATAATTGTATGATTCTTTTTCCATCTCTCAACTGGAACATTAACCCTAAAGATCCATGCAAAAAAATTGATTGAAAAACTGCTATATAGTATGACCGGCCTTACTAATTCTGTTAAATCTTCTACTGGGAGTAGTTCGGCTTGGTTTGGGATAGCTTATCATGGATGCTTCTGCTAAAAATTTTATGTTTCCACAAGCAGCCCCAGAAATTGTTTGGTAACAGCAGGCAATGAATAAGAAATTGTGAATCCAGTTCAAATTTCAGCTTTCGAAAGTAGGTGGGACACTGCTGTCAAAAGCTGCTTCTGCTGCCATTACGAAAAGCAGCAGCAATCCAAAACCAAGCCTTAGTTGGTTAAAAAGCAAACTAAATAATCGAATAAGTGAACATTCAGGAAGACAAATGTGTTGCTGGCTTAAAAGAACGCAATGCAATGCAAGGAAAAAATCCGTGACTCATGCTACATCTTAAAAGTTAAAAAGGCATTTCCATTGCTTATCTGCTTTGCCGCGGGCTTACTAAGTTAATTTGTGTGAATAAACAAACAGTAATAACACATTAAAAATTCGCATGATATGAGTGCAGGTCAAGTGGTCAACTGGTCAAGGACAACCAGGATGTTTAGTCCCTTTGCTTTGTTATTCAGGTGCAAGTACGACACCATATGATCTGGACACGATGACATGGCATACATTTCTTTGTGGCCTAGTGAATGTAGTTTAAATTACTTGGGCAAATTTACTTAATATGTCAATTTGCATATGTTGGATAATGTGCTCATATATACAGCTATTTTTTACTTGGCTCTGATTTGGATAGCCAAATAAATACTCTAAGCTTACTAGATTCTAAGTGAACGGTTACACGCATGAAATAAAATTTGAAATACTTCTGCAAACACTTCTCCTTTAGAATTTATTCTGCATGACATTTCAATCCAAAATCATTTTTCAAATACTGAGGATTTTCATATTACTTTAAAATACTCAAATAGTATTGTGGATGCCTGCAATAAAAGTTACTTCAAATTATACTTAAGTATTTGATAATTGCACATATTGTATACGCCTGTAAGGTATACAATCATTTTTCACTTGCCCTCATCTGGGTAGCCGAATAGATAGTCTGACCTAGGCCTGGGTTGTGTGGTGGTGGTGGTAGGGGGGGGGGGGGGGGGGGGGGGGGGGGGGGGGGGGTCAATCAATCAGGATTTCACAAGCACAAGGTGTGATTTCAAAATCAAGTGTGAGTCGCCTGTGATTCCAGAATCAAGTATTAGTAGTTGGTGATTTCTAGAAGTGATTCCAGAATCAACCATTAGTTGGGCGAGGGTGTTAAATCTCAGTGCTTGGTGTTTTGAAACCGCACTTACATACATCCCATTCGTTTTTTCCATGTTGAAACCACATCCTTCATCCATGTGATTTCAAATCTCACCAAGTTTTCAAGTTTAACACTCTTCTTTCTCTTCTTCCTAAAGTTGCTCTAATAGAATAGAAGCAAGTGCACGATGTAATAGTCGTGGAAATGGTGATAATGAGAGAGATTCGATGTAATAGTTTAAAGTTTAACACTCTTCTTTCTCTTCTACCTAAAAGTTCCTCTAATGGAATAGAAGCAAGTGCACAATGTAATAGTCGTGGAAATGGTGAAGATGAGAGAGAATTGACGGATAGTGGTTAGTACATGAGATGCACAGCAGCCACCGGCAAAAGGGTAATTGTCGATGACATGAATCGAATGTGCCGCAAGCATAGGCAGCTGCAAACAGGGAACCACAAGCAGGGGCGGCTAAGAATACGGGCCGCGAGTGGAGACAAATGGGAGAGGGGGTGGCCACGAGCAGAGACATATACTAGAGTATTGACTGCAAATAGGGGTGGCCACGTAGAAGGCGGTTGGGAACAGAAGCATCTGCTAGTGAATGTATTGGATTGCGACGAAGGGATGATGCTGACGGTGAGGACAAGATCAGACGAGTGGAAGGAGGAAGAAGATAGAGAAGGGATTAAAAAGTAAAATACAAGTCATATCTTATTATAGACTATAAAATGGTATATTGATAAGAAAATTGAGGAATAAAAATAAAATAAGTCTAAATTTTAAGTTCAAAAATTTGAGACTTATCTGTTTTTCAATGATATTTGGAAGATAAAAAAATATAAAGACGTTTATATTCTACGGGACCCCAAAATTGACTACTAAAATTGAAATCAAAGTTAAATAAAACTATTGAAAGTGCACAAATATATTTTTAATTGATAAGTAAAAGGTTCAAATATATCTATATATATGCGCGCTAGAATATCAAGAAATACTATAGTATTTATATTGGATGCCACAGCGAAAATGGTCCTCTCTCTGAAATGGTGATTCAGAAACACAGTGAATTGTAGTTTCAGAATCACACTCACAGCAGCAAGCATTCTATAATCACCCTGTTTTGCTTGAAATCACTGTGCATGTGATTGTGAAATCACATTCATGTTGTGTTTCTTAAATCATATTTGACTAACCATCCCTAGTGGATTTTAAGTGGAGGGGACCTTAAAAATTGAAACAAAATAAAAATTAAATTACTTTTGTATAAAAGTGCATTCTAAATTACTTCACTTAGGCCCTTTCCTCTAGAATTATACAGGAAAATTATACTTAAAATTCATCTTTCAAATACTGAGTTATTTCACTTCATTTAAAAATATTCAGTAATTTAGTGCATCCAAACAGAGCCGTAAATTAATTTTATCTTCAATTCACTTCCAAATTAACACCCACGTTCTCAAATAGAATAGAAAGGGCAATTGATGGAGCATTTCAAGTTTACCATTCAGATCACTAATAAGCTTTTGGAGTTTAATAGAAGAAAAGTATTCAAACAGGCAATCCCAAAAAAGTGGTACAAAACACTAATAAGCTGCTTTAGCAATGGAAACATAAACCAGGAAGCCACATCGAATCCATCACGTCTACCACTGGGTCCTCCAACTGGCCCTTTTTAGTCTTAAATAGTAGAGAACCAGTATCATGATAAGCTAACAGGCCCCGGCTGATGTGGAGAAGAACTCCCTTAGTATATAGCTTATGACTCCAATTATATAAACGAGGAACTACAAACATGTCTACCAATAATTGATGCCTGAGAGGAAATAACAGTCGATGATTGATAATACAAAAAACAGTGGTGAACTAGAACAAATATATACTAGTATGCTTTATTGAGGATTTAAGATTTTGCTAGGCCCTCCCTGTTGTTTGTTTAACATAGCTGCTGCTGCAAATTAAGCTTAAAACACTAAGATTTACTTGTGTCAGTTCCTGGACCAGAACATGTGAGCTAGTCTCCGGATGAACATATCACTCACATAATTAGCAGCTCTAACAGAAAAACATGATAAGAGCTACAACCATATGAATATTAGCACAGAGAAACAAACTCGAGACGAAGTTCAAATAGAACAATGAAACCACAAACCATTACTTCATCGGGATTGCAACATATTCCTTACGAATAAATATTAATTAACTATGAACTTGATAAGAAATATATGTGACCGAACACATGTTATGTTGAGTTCACCGTTCACTTACCGTACATATTCATGACCCCAGGAACCAATATCGCCCTCAGAACCTAACAATCTATACTTCAAACTTTCCTGAAAAGAGGAACAAGAAACTATTATATTTGGGGTAAATATAATCCAAGGAAGAAATATACAAGTTCAACATGGATGGTACAGGTGTGTAAACAGGATACAGTTGTCCAAGTATGGATATGATTCAAACAGAGTAACTTGTTTTACTCCACATCCTGAAAGAGAGTGCAATGTACAGAACTGATTCGATCTTAACAAAAATTCAGCTCCTTATGGAGGAAAGATAAAAAAAAAACACATCATAGAAGTCGTAGGATGATTAAACATGGCAGCAACATACTGTGTGAAATCAAATAAAATGGTCTTATAAATAACAAGAAGCTAGAAGACACTATTCATGCTAAAATGAAAAACTAAATATTATATTGCAGTAATATGTATCAGGATAGTCATTAGTGACACAAATTAGTAAGAGAAAATTATTAGCGACAACATTTAGCTACATGACCATGTGAAATCCATTAATAAAAGGTTTTATAAATAACAAGATATCAGCAGACATTATTCATGCTAAAATGTAAGGGGGGGAAATTATGTTGCAGTAATTGGTATCTAGTTAGTTATTAGGGACACAAATATCAAGAAAAATATATGAGTGACACCTTTTAGCAACATTGTCTTTTCTTTCTATTATTTCGAGATCGAGTAACATTGTCTTCTTTTTATGTAGTCAATATCGTCTTTTCTTTTTACCGCAACCTATTTGCTCTCCCTTTACTCTAGTTCATCTTTTGTTTTTGATAGACCAAGGGGGGTGTTTGTTTTTTTCACTAATTAGGGGTGTGACACTAATTAGAGGTCTGGGTCTCACTTCACTAATTATAACCTCTAATAGTGATAAGTTGTTAGTTTGTTTCACTAATTAGTGGTATATATATATATATGTTTTTCAATGTCTAATTAGACATCAATTTACCTTTGTATCCTTATTATAAAGTATTCTAAAATAAAACATTTGCTAATGCTATGTTGAAAATTTATCTATGACTACTTTATTATATCAAAATAACTGCATTAAAAATTAAATGAAATGTCACATCCTAGACTATATCATGCAAGTTAAAGCAATTACCAAACATAGCATAAAGAACATTAAAAATAATATTTATATAAAATACAACAAAATAAATCAAATGAGTAATAGAACACTTAAAAAATACCAAAAGACATTCAAACTTAAATTAATGTAACTAAACCCTTACTTGGTTGAGGAATTAAAATATTGAAGTGTTAAGGTAAGGAGAAAATATTGAATTTTCTAGGGATTACACCGGTATTTTACCTCTCCCTTTACTCTAGTTCATCTTTTGTTTTTGATAGACCAAGGGGGGTGTTTTTTTCCACTAATTAGAGGTCGGGGTCCCACTTCACTAATTATAACCTCTAATTAGTGATAAGTTGTTAGTTTGTTTCACTAATTAGTGGTTATATATCTGTTTTTCAATGTCTAATTAGACATCAATTTACCTTTGTATCCTTATTATAAAGTATTCTAAAATAAAACATTTTGCTAATGCTATGTTGAAATTTTATCTATGACTACTTTACTTTAAACTGAATTTATATCAACATAACTGCATTAAAAATTAAATGAAATGTCACATTCCTAGACTATATCATGCAAGTCAAAGCAATTACCAAACATAGCATAAAGAACATTAAAAAAAATTGTCTAGAATACAACAAAATAAATCAATTGAGTAATACAACACTTAAAAATACCAAAAGACATTCAAACTTAAATTAATGTAACTAAACCCTTACTTGGTTAAGGAATTAAAAAAATTGAAGTGTATAGGATATAAGGGGAAAATATTGAATTTTCTAGGGATTACACAGGTCTTTTACCTCCAATTAGAGGTTGGGTTGCAAAGAAAGCAGCATGCTACAACTTTCTTTTTTGGAGCCTCTAATTTGCCGTCAAGCTCTATTACATCTAATTAGATGCAGAAAACAAACAGCATTTTATGTGGGTCCCCCTCTATATAGACCCGATTGTTATTGACCTCTAATTAGATGAACCCCCCCCCCCCCAACAAATAGCTTTCTTATGCTCGTTTTCAGAAACTCAAAGAACACTGGAAACAAATTGTTAGACTGCAGTTGAATCATCATCTTCTGAACCTAGTCAAAGACCAAGGAGGCTGAAATCTTATACCTTGCTTGCGACTGACTGGTGACGTTACTGGACCATTTCAGAGTCACAAAAGACTTTTTTTTCTTAAGATAATATGAACAGGAAAGAAGATAATAATGTTCACATTAAGTAGAGACATGGCAACAAAATTCGAGCCTTCTCCCACGTGCATCGTGGACTTATATAGCCGCCGAATACGCCAGCTATGCCTTTTGTGGTATTTATGCATAAGGATGTAAGTTCTGCATGAAATACAAGTCAGCTCTTCGTGACAACCCCTTTGAATCCCTACCCCCGACAGAGGAAATAACACTTAGTAAATCATAACAACGAACGGTTCAATAAAGGTTTGTTTTAGTGTGTGTTTCTCATATTGTGTAAACATGAAAACAATTGGGTACTCGACTTATTTCAAGAAAATGTTTATGTAAGAACCTAGAAAAAAAATAATACAGAATAGATACGCTAGTTTGGGATAGCTATGTTGCACGGGACAGGAATATACCACAACATGATACGGACATGGTGACACCAAATTTGGAGTGTCCTAGTGTATTTTGGAGTATAATGTTGAATATGTATTTTGGAGTATAATGTTGAATATGTGTCTAACATGGAGAGATCAATTTTAGGGTGTCATTGCGTCTTACAGGGATACGTGATATCGCTACTGTGATGAAGTTAAGAATTCTAGAGTAAAAGAAAAAAATTAAGAAAAGGAAAAGGAAAAAAATTGTAGGACCTGGCAGTATTCCTATAAATATTTAGAAATGTTTAGAAGAGAAAGAGCTAATTAATTTGTTCAACTGAAAAAGGACTAAGAGAATGCTTGATGAATGTGAAGGATCACCTAGGCAACTAGAGAGAGAGGGGGGGGGGTGAATAGAGTAAGAAGTCACAAATACAAACACCGTGATGTATATTGGTTTCCCTCGTGGAGGACTAATCCAGTCTTGAAAACTCTTGCTCGATATTAATTCACTATTTTGTAAATAGCATACACCACGTGCTTTGATCCGAATGGCACGTCAACTTCTTACAACCACAAGCTTTGATCCGAAGGGCACGCCGACTTCAGACACTACGAGCTTTGATCTGAAGGCTCGACGATTTCAACAACGAATTGAATCGTCACATGGAAAAACCAAACTTCACAACCCTTGAACACTTCTAAACGAGAACACACTTGGCACTTAGAAGCTAAGGGAGTTGTCTTGGAGATTAGAAGTTTAAGGCTCTTGGAGTAATAGATGAGAAGAGCGAAAGTGAATAAGTGAGTAAGAATGAAAAATTCAACATTTATTTATAGGCTTTTTGTGAACCAAGTTCAGGCAGAGTTCAGTTCCCTAAAGTTCAAAAATTCGAACGCTAGAGCCTAGCCTTCAAGAAGACCGAGTAATTTAGAGTTTCAATTTTGGGCTGACCGAGTTCGGTTAGAGACCGAACTCTGGCCGCGATGTCTCCCAATTTCCAGAATATTGGGTTTGAAGGAATTACGGACTTTTGGTTGGATTAGTATCTAGTTTTCAGTAGGTCTTATTTGAGTGGACTCGAGTGCTATCTAGTTGACAAGTGCGACTCAATGTACATTTGTCCTAGACTCAAATAAAAGTAAAAATACAGAATAAATAGCAACGACCATATGCAAACTTTAGAGCAGTCTTCTGACGTAGTAGCAGTGACTTCATAACAGTCTTGATCAGTTTGCGATATATCAAGTCAAGGTTTTGGTTTTTTATCAAAATCAGGTTGACTATGACCAATCGGACTAACAGAATGTAGTAGTACACTTCGGTATATGAATTATGAAGGCAAGGAGATACATAAAGTTGTACTAATTGTCAAGAAATCAAGCTTACGAGTCGTTCAATGGAACTTACAAGATTCTTGCAACGGAAAATGGAATAAAGACTAAGAAAAGAAGCTACAACAACAAGGCCTTTTCCCAAATTTTTGGGGCCGTTTGTCTCAATCCTTTCCTCTATTCGGTTATGTTTAGGGCCATGTCCTCTGTAACGTTAACAAAAAGAAAATAAGCTAGAGTCTAAAAAAATAAAAATAGTTTTACATCAGAGAGATCTATGGTTACATTTCCTTACTAAGAAGATTATGGAATATTTAGACCAGTTTACATATGATTTTTCTTGACTAAGGCTGGGTTTAATACAGGCTATTAGGGTTGCTTCTGCTTTTTTTAAGCTAGTGTATTTTGTGGACTTCTAAAAGCCAGTCTACTTTAAAAGCTGCTTGAAGAAGAGGATTTTTCTTGACTTCTGCTGCTTGAGAAGTAGAAGCAATACCAAACTGTCCAAGAAAATGCTTGTAACAGTATTTAGGAGAGAATATTGGGGTGATTTGGAAGAGCTGAGTGAGTTTGCATTAGCTAAATTGAGATACAAAGGACATTCAATGGAAGTTACAATTACCATGCAGACAACTGGAAGGAGAGACTTCACCATTTCTATCATTGTAGGCTTACAGCAAGAGTTGGCATAAATTGTCGCCTCTTTATGCAAGTTATGGATGAAATAACTGGACATATTTGGAATGAGTTTCCATGTATACAATGTTTGTTGGCATCACAATGCTAGCTAATGAGTAGATAAAACTTTGGAATCTAGAGGTTCTAAAATTTAAAGTTAGCGCAACGAAAACAAAAATATGAATTGCAACTTCAACCAAAGTCAAAAATAAATGGCCATATTGATGAACAAAAGACACCTAAGAGATAAAATTTGGTACTTGTGATCAATAATTTATCCAAATGAAGTGAGAAGGATGTTGTTAGTAACACCAATATAGAATGTTGGTGCTACTGGAGTGATCCGTGATCCCAACATACCCTTGAAGTTTAAAGATAATGTAAACAAATATAAAGCCAGACATGCTTTATGGATCAAAATGTTCAGACTTCAAACAAAATATCTAGAAAAATGAGTATAACAGAAAAGAGAATATGACAAATGGATGAGCAAAAATACATTAAGAGATGGAAAATAAATGAATATATTCTGAGAAGTGGAAGTTGGAGATGGAGTCAATTCAGAATAAGATGATAATTTACAGCCTCAAGTGTATCGGATGCGTGCAACATAAACCTATAGATGCATCATTGGGAGGAGCAAGGTTGTAGATGCCATATGTTTGGCTTCATGCCTGATTGGTTATGTAATGTCGGGTGTCAGATGTCAGGGGCATTTTAAAATATCGGATATCAATAAATACGTAATATTTTGTATATTATATATAACTATCATATCTAAATCTAATTTCTAACACAAATATCAAATAATTGAGAAGTAATTCAAATATGGTGTATACCTAGTGGAGCTTGGAGTGGCAAGAGTGGAGCCTGACCGACAAGTTTTTGGACAACAACAACATATCAATAGTGGATTGAGAGGCGTCATCAACAGCAAATCAAGAGAGGAGGGGAGGGGGGCAGCAACAACCACAGGTTGAGCGAGGAAAGAGACAGATTAGGATTTGGGGGGGAATTAGTCATTGATTACGGGTTTAACCCGTTTTAAAAATCAAACCCAACTAAAGAAACAATTTTCAAGTGTCAGTCACTTCTCTAAATACGGTATTGACCAGCATCTAAAAAAATATCGAACTACAACCAGTTTTACGGAACACCGTAAAGGACGAGGAGTATAGACGGAGGCGTAGATGAACATGGAGTGTGATTGAAAATAATAGGTTATAGTTTTTCATGTTACATAGGATAACAAAGCTTAACGGAAATATGGAAGAAAAGGTTTCAAATAGCTGACCTCAAAAATATAGGATAAAGGATCCGACTTTTTCATAGGTACAAATATATTATGGTTCTACATTTATCATCAGCCCAATTTTCTCCCATCATAATGATTCCTCTTGGCAGCAAAGCACAAGAAAGATCCAGAAAATTTCGATTACTGCCAATGTTTATCTTGGTGCAAGTTCCTTTTCCACAGAGCTATGAACAAGAATGGTCCTTGGCCCTTGCATAAAGTCTAGAAAGCTACTTGGAAGGTACCGACTCCCAATATAAGCTCAAGATACCGACACCCTCCAAGTTCCCCAAAATAAAAAAGGAGCATACACAAAGAAATAAAAGTAAAAAAAACAATTGCCTTATTATCAAATTAACACCAATTTAGTTTATGTAAGATACAAGTCCCACTTCACGTCAAAAAAAAAAATTATACTATGATTGTCAACATAAGACCAAGCAACATACCTCTACGTTTATGAATAATAATAGCGTCTTGGTGAAAGTTTCTCAAAATTATCTATTGTCTAATTTTCCATTGATCATCTACCCATCACCAACTATCTACTAAGATTTATCTGCTCAAATTCTAGCATGGTTAAGTAAACTCGGAAACAAGTAGCTTAAGTTGCACCGTCTTGAATAAGACACAATTCAGACACCGCAGCCAAGTTAAAGTGACCTAGTGTATTTGGATCATCTTTAATACGTGTCCGACACGACACGTCACATCTCAAACTACATATACCAAAATAGTACCATAATTACACTAACACATTAGGCCAACATTCTAAAACAGAAACTTTACATACCCTTTCCCCTTCCGCGGCCATGGTAAGGGCCAGCACCGAGAGTATATCCGCCAAATATTTCTGCAAGCCAAAATTATCAACACGAGCAATCAGCGACCGCCGCCCAAGTTAACACACATACCATCATCGTGTCAAATCCATAAGATCCAAGTACCTTCAAGTCCGACTCCGCCATGGTCTCGAAGTAGGCCTTCAGGGCCCCATAGTGCGGGCGGAGGAACTTCAGCGGCTTCGGGACAGACGTCATCGAGCTCGTCGAGGTCCGAATCTCGTGCCTAACGAATAATTAAATCGGCGTCAAGAAACAAACGACTGGCTCCACGAAACCCTAACAAAACAAAAAAAAAAAGTCGTCTCCTTTACTACCTCATGCTCTCGAGGGCGAGCTTCTGGACGCCGGGGTCGGAGTCCTGCGCGCGCTCGACGTAGAGCTCCAGCTGCTGCTTGAGCGCCAGGTCCTCATCGGACTGCGACAGAATCGAGGACTAGAGGTCAGAGACTAGGAATCTACAATAGAAAAGAAAAGGACGAGACTTTTAGGGGATCGAGAGGGTCACCAGATCTTCCTCCTTCTTCTCGTCCTTCTTCTTCTTGGGGTCCTTCGGCGGAGAGGGCTTCGGCGCGGATTGGTCGGAGGAGCTAGGGTTAGGGTTTGGATCGGCGGCCATGGCGATTGCGGACGAGGAGGAAAGAAAACCCTAGGTTTTGGAGAGGAGGGTGGTGGTGGGAAAAGGAATAGAAGAGGTAAAAAGAATTGAGAGGGGTCGGCTCTTTTACGCAGCAGTTCCGAGTCGGTATTGGAAGAAAAAAAAGTAGAGTACTGTTATGGGCCCTTGCTGGTTCCGGATATGTAGTCCGACACGGATACTGTTAGGACTTATTGGTAAAATGGATTTGGATTTGGATTTGGAAATTCAAATCCAAATTTAAATCATGGATTTCCAAATCCAAATCTAACTCAAACCAAACATAGAATTTGGTAAATTATTAATTAGCTATTATAATTATAATTATAGTTAT
Organism: Iris pallida; assembly: GCA_029216955.1. NCBI lineage: Eukaryota > Viridiplantae > Streptophyta > Magnoliopsida > Asparagales > Iridaceae > Iris > Iris pallida. Next base: position 151,114 of record JANAVB010017050.1, read on the forward strand.
GATTAATAATTAAATTATTATTATAATTAGTAAAATAATAAATAAATAAATTATTAATTAAGATATAATGATGATTAATAAATTATTAATTAAGATATAATGTAGTCCTGTCAACGGTAGCTTATCGGTCGGATATTGGTATTATCACATCCGAACCGATAGCTATCGAATATATTCGATAACCATCCGATATCCGATCGGATGGGAGTATTGGCTCCCGTATCCGTTACCGATAATTTTAACGGATATCGGGTAATATCCGAACCAATAAGAATATACTCCAGACAAATTTACATATCATTTATCCATATATTGTATACAGTATACACATTACTTGCAGTCTTTGGTATATCACACTAAAATGAAGATCCGAACGGGACAGCTTCAAGTTAGCCTTCAGATGAGCACTGCACGAAAAAAAAAATGATTCAATAGAAAAGTTAGCTTCATCCAAGAAGAAAAAATGACATTTGGAAGTAACCAACCATAAATATAAAAATAAAAAAAATCAGCGAAGCACGAATTTCATAGGAAAATACTTCAAATTAGTAAATCGGAGAAGAAAGAATACCTAAAATGAAGATCCGGACACTGAAGAACGAGAGAGACTGAGAGAGAGAGGTCGAGGCCGCGAGAGAGAGAGAGAGAGAGAGAGAGAGAGAGAGAGAGAGGCCAAGAGAGAGAGAGGGCGAGAGAAGTGTCTCTGAGTCTTTGACTCTCTTTACTTTTAGGTTAGGGTTATTGATGACTTGATATGATCTCACATCTCCACCGTTGAAACAAGTTTGGATTTTTTTTTTGAAGGGGAAAGTGGAAACAAGCTGTCATCGTGTAACACACTAAGTCATTCGTATTTTTTATTAACGGGTCGGATATATAATTACCATTTTTTTATATTATGTTATTTTTGTTAACGGGTCGGATGTTATGGGATCGGATATGATACTTTTTGTATCCGATAAATATCCGATAAGACATCCGAATCCGTATCCGTAACCGAAATTTTGAATATTATCTGTTCGAATGCGAATTTTCGGTCTACCATTGACAGGCCTAATATAATGATTATTATAATGACGATTAATAATATTAATTAGCTATATGATTAATAATTAAATTATTATTATAACTAATAAATTATAAATAAAATAAATTATTAATTAGCTATTATATTTATAATTATAGTTATGATTAATAATTAAATTATTATTATAATTAGTAAAATAATTAAATTATTATTATAATTCGTAAAATAATAAATAAATAAATTATTAATTAAGATATAATGATGATTATAATGACGATTACTAATATTAATTAGCTATAATAATTATAATTATAGTTATGATTAATAATTAAATTATTATTATAATTATGATAATAGTTATGACTAGTAAATTATTAATTAAGATATAATGATGATTATAATGACGATTAATAAATGATTAATTAAAATTTTAATAATATATTAATTATTAAATTATTAAAAAGTAAATTATTAATTCTGATGATAATTTATGATAACTAAATAATAGTTATTTTTTATTAAAATAATAACTAATTTTTAGTTATAATTTTTTTTAATAAATAATAATAATAACTAATTTTTAATTAACTGTTAGCTAATTTTTAATTAACTAAAAATTAAATATTTTAAAAAGTAGTAATTATAAATTAATATAATGATGATTAATAAATTATTAATTAAACTATTATAATATATTAATTATTAAATTATAAATTATTAAATATGATTATAATAAAAGTAATAAATTATTAATTATGATTATAATTGGATATTAATTAATAAATTATTAATTAAGATTACAGTTGTAATTAATTAATTTATTATACTTATGATTAATAAAATTATTAATTATTAATTAAGATTATTATAAATTATTAAATAATGAAATTATTAATTAATAAATTATTAACGTAGATTATAATTTTGATAACTAACTATTAGTTAATTTTTTTTATTAAAAACAATTACTAATTTTTATTTATAATTTTTTTTAATAATAGTAATGACTAATTTTAATTAACTATTAATTAATTTAAAATAAACTATAAATTTAATATTTTAACGAAATTATTAAAAAATAACTAATTTTTTCCTCTCAAATCCAGCATCTTTCTTCAAAATCCAAATTTTGGATTTGGTCATACTTTCCATATCCAAATCCATCTCCAACCAAACATAAGATTTCATAGATTTGGCTCCAAATCCATAAAATCGTAAAATCCAACTCTAAATACGGTTTACCAAACGGGGCCTTACTGTAATCAATTGGGTCCAGGCCCAATAGGCCTAGGCACATGTCAGGGTTGGGTTTGTTGGGTCATGTTTAGTGGCCCAATAATACGAAGTAGGGTTGGGTTGGGTTAGATCATGTTTAATGGCCAAGTTGTACCAAGGGCCTGTTTGTGTCACGTCCTAGATCCAGAATACTGGAGAGCGGGGGCAGACACAGCCAGCTACGTATATAGAAGTGTATTCCACCTCCATATACGGTCACGGCTGTCTAGATGTATGGAGATTTTTCTACAAGCCAACAGTCTCTTATGGTCAAGAACAAGCATAGTGTCTCAATCTCAAGCAAGTAGTAATAGTTACAAGATGTTATACCATCAAATATACAATAGTAAGGTGCCACATACGTTTCATATACAGATGATCATGAAGTTAGTCGTACAAAATGCGAGGACTAGCAAGAGTTTCAGTCATACATGATCAACCCTAGAATTTGTTAATCATGTTACAGCCCGTAGGCAGACAAGAAATATAAGTATTCAACACGAGCTAACACTTGCTCGGCGGCTAAACGCCTCAAAAGAATAATTTTTACAATAGAGCGGGAGAGCAAAATAAAATCCACTCGTTACCAGGGTTTTTTCTAGTGTTCACCATCTGGCTGGAATGCAGGTAGAACCTCGGGTGCTGCTCCAAAATCTGGCCATACAAAACCAGCTGGGTCAGACCCCAGAAAGAGCAAGTGCCACATGGGAGGCTTCACTTAAGAACTAAAACCAGCATATTAGAACACAAAGCATAATTGATAATAAAAGACATGAGTTAGAGAAAACAATGTGATAAACGATAAGACAACTAAGGGACTCTTTCGGTAGCCAAGTTACAACCCGCAAACCAAATAAGAACCGGGGTTGTAACCCTTCACCTAAACAGAGCTTAGTTGTAACGCCCCAGTCCCAAAATACTTGGAAATAGATACGTATCATGCCAGCTGTATACATACGAGTAGATATACGGCTCGTATGTATACATAAGCTGTAAATGTAGAAAGCCAAGACACTAAATCTCATCCACGAAGATAAATAATGATATGAAAGCAACTTTGAGTTTGTCATGTATACAATAGTTGGGCGGAGACAAATCCACTACCAACTAAATTAAATATGGAAAAATATACAAGAAAAGAATTGAGCAAGCGAGAGCAAGTGACGAGTCCAAGAGCAATCATCACGAAGGAAGGAATGGACTTAGCTAGAGCACCTGCAAGAAACCACGAAACACACACCTGAGAAAATCACCAGGTCCTCAGAGGGACGTAACAAGACACATAATATCATGCCAATAACTGAATAATAAAAGCTCAACAGAAAAGTATGCACGAGTAAAGGTTCCTAACCATTCTATGTGATATGCACTTTGAGGACAACGTTCTACGCAAGGGCTGTAACGGATTCACGCAAGCAAGTAATAAAGAGTGGCCGTCAAGTAGCGCTCATCCGAGACACTATCGGCCCGGGGCAGAAAGTAGCGCTCATAAGAGTCACTATCGGCCCAAAATGTGTGTAAAAATTAATGTAGCCCCTGCGCTAATAGCTGTCCCCTCCCCCCAATGATACTATACATATGTCGACTCCACGATATTGTTTAATCCTTAATAACTGCCAAGTCTTCTACACAAATCTATTAGTAGTTATATCCTAACGCACGGCCTATATGCACAAATGATCAGTCAGCACGCAAGTCCGCATCTATATGCGACTCACAAGTCACACATAATCAGTGGCACATCATGACAGTTTATGAGATGCACTAAACATACGGTGGTCCCTTAACTCTAAGTCAATTGCATAAAATATAGTAATTTGCAACTACATAGGGTTTTGAAAGAACAACATTATATTTGCAAAATAAGAAAAAGTATGCACGATATTGAGCAAAAAATTAAACACTAAAGGCAAGGTGTCTTGCCTGTTGTTACGCCTGGTGTGGTGCAATGATCCGACAAGTTTCGATTGTCCAATAGCCATGTTCGGTGTGTAATGGTTCGAGGTTGCAAAAAAATAGAAAAACATGACTTAGTCATAAGGTCGACAAATAGCGAGAATTTGAGGAGAAGAGTATTTATATTATTTTAGAAAATTTTCCTACTATTTTTAAAAATATGTTTTCCTTAGTCAAAAGGATTTGTAGGAAAAATACTTGAAAATATTTATATGTAATAATTTTAAAAATTACATCTATTTGTCAAAGTACTATAAGTTGCAAAATATGATTAAAGTGAAAACTATATTTCATAATTTTAAAATATCTATTTTTGATAAATATACAAAAATATTTCTAAATCATTTAGACCAAGAAAAAGTATAACGGGTCAAATCGAAAAGAATATTTCAGTGTTTAAAGCTAACTTGAAATTTTGCTAGAAAATAATAGTAATAATAATAATATAAATAATAATATCTAACATAACAACAAACTAATATTAGTAATAATATATAAAATAATTTACACCATTCTAGTAATTTAGATAATGATAATAATAATAATAACAATAATAATAATAATAATACTAATAATAATAATGATAATACTAATACTAATAATAGTAATGATAATAATAATAGTAATACAAATAATGAAAATAATATTAATAATAATATCACTAAATATCTACAGCCCCTTCCCAATTTTAAGCAAATGAGAGAGAGAGAGAGTGGTGGGAAGAAAGGGGTATTACCAGCCGCGGGGGAGGAGAAGCAGCGCGCGGGGGTCGAGTGCCGGCGGTGGCGCTGTGTCGGCGAGGAAAGGCGGCCTGGCGGTGGAAGACGCCGATCTGGAGGAGGAATCGGCGGGGAGCTTAGTGGTTGTAAGCCCCCTGAATTTCCTGAATTATTTTTCAAAATTTCTAATGAATTATTTTCAATAATTCATTTCTATATAATTAATTTTGATCTTTAAATGCTCTTTACCGTGACTTGGAATTCTAGAGCATCAGGGATGCCAGTCTCTGGAAACTTCCTTCTTGGAGTTTGTAGTAGACGAGATTATCTTCACAGTGATATATCATGTCACATCCAAACTCGTTCCCTTGTGCTCCTTTTGTATCGCGCAAGTTCGGGTCAATATTAGACCATTTAATTATTAATTGAATTCCCACTCTTTTTCTAGATCATCATATGCGCGTTACCGTGACTTTTAAATTAGGAGCACCAGACCTGTCATTTTCTCGAAACCAACTTGTCATGCCTGATCTACTCGAGACGCTCTTCACCCATGACCTTCGTGTCCCACTCAGACACTCCATTTTGTGCTCCATTTCCTTCGCACAACTTTCGGTTCAATTTAGGCTAATTAATTATCTACCGTGAAACCTGATTTAATTTCCAATTTAATTTCGGGACCCGACATCGACCCAACCTAGTCGACCCCAAATAGGAACATGGCCCACACGAAGCCTACTACCCGCCTGACACTTGTGTCCCATTTATTTGAGTCCCCGCATGTTATTTATTTGCCCATGATTTTAAATACCCATTTTAATTCAATTATTGCACCTAGTCCATTTTGGCCCAACCCGGCTCGACCGAACCCAACCCCAGCTCCATGTTGCCCTCCATCATGACTGTCCATACCCCCACTGATATTTATCCCTACCCTAAACATCTCCTTTTTTTTATAAATATATAATTCTCTCATTTGTATATATATATATATATATATATATATATATATATATATATATATATATATATATATATATATATATATATATATATATATATATATACATATGGTATATACATATATGTATATGTATTATACTCTCACTCTCTCCCTACATCTAAATCCCCTCACAGCCAATTCCCCCTTGTGGCCGACCTACCTCTCTCACTCTCTCTCTCCATTTTCTCTCTCTTCCAAGTAATATCTTTCATCCTCTCTCTTTCTATATAATGTACACACACAAATATCTTTCTCTCTCACTCCATCACACACAAGCCCAACCCCCTCACTCCCCTCTCCCATCAGCACTCCCCTCACCCCCCTGTACCCGAACACACCCTTCCCATCTCTCTATTCTATTACTCTCTTTCTCTCCTCCCTTAATATCTACACACACACAATTAATCTCTCTCTCTCCCACTCTCATTTTTAAAACACAACACACACACCTAGCCACCATCACCACTCGGCCATTCCCGACCTCCTCCTCACCGGAGCTCAGCCCGGCCACCTCCCTGGCCGAGTCGGCCACCACCAAGCTCATCTCCTTCTCCTCCTTATTCACACAACCACCACCATAATCACCAACCACCACCATAATCACCCACCACCACCGCACCATCACCTCTCCCCACTGCCGCAGTGCCGCACGCCACCGCCGCCTGGCTGCGCCACCGCGAGGCAGCAGCAGCAGCAGTATAGCACGCAGCAGCAGCTGCAGCAGGGGGGTAGCAGCACCCCCGCGCGCCCTGGCCGGTGGTTCAGCGCCGCCGCCGCCGGCGGGTGGCCGCGCGCCACCGCGTGGCCGGCCCCCCTTGGCCGGGCGCACCCCCGGGCAGGCCCCCGTGGCGCGTCCCCTCTTCCCCGGTGCGAGAAATACCCTATTCGTGCGTTTTGCACGGAATCTCGGCGTGACGCGCGCGGGATCAAGGCTGAAAGTTCGCTCCGGGACAGCAACTTCGCACGCATTTTCTGGACAATCTGACCATTGGATCGGCAATTTCTTCGCTCCATTACAATCTTGGTATATTCCTCTTCACCTCTGTCAAATTTCACCCGTTAATTTCGTCGTTTGATATATCAAAACTGGCCACCAAGTTGACGTTTTAATTTGTACTATTTTTAGACAGTTTTGCGACGCCAACTTTGCGGGTTCGTATCTTCGTCATCGCAGCTCCGTTTTGCGTGCTACCAGTTCCGGTGCACAGCTGGTATAACCCTCTTCCTGCCCCCTTTAGATTTCATTTCAGTTTGAGCTTGTTAGGTTGGTCGAATTCGACGCCAAAGTTGGCCGTTCGAATTCTTAGTGTTGCACTTGTAAAATTCCATTTTTGAATCCGGGACTCCGAATTCAATTTCTAACACCACCAGTAGACTCGTGGTGTCATTCTGGCATGTTTTCATATAAAATTTGCTTGATTTGGAGAACGTGGGCCCTGACACGCATTTCGGTGCAAAGCGGGTCCCACTTTTCGAGTCAACGGGTCACTTTGAGATCGGCTCATCGGAATCTAATTCTGGATATACCGTTGAGTTCGTATCGTCATTCTGGACTCGTTGACATATAATTTTTTTAGTTTTGAAGACATTTGCTTCGGCACGTATTTCCGTGCAAATCGGATACCAAGTGTCCGTGTCAACGTATCATTTTGAGATCGGCACATCGGAATTCCATTTCGGACATACCGTTGGGTTCGTATCATCATTCTGGATTCGTGGACATATAATTTGCTAGGTTTTGTAGACTTCTATCCTGACACATTTTTTGGTGCAAAGTGGGTCCGACACGGACACTATTTTGGCCCGAAATTACCTTTTTGCCCCTGTGTCCAAATTGGACTTTTGGACAGGCTATTCTAGCTGATTTGACCATTCTGGACACGTTGGTGATGGTTGTTTCACCATTCGACAACATCTGTAGGTTTTCATCATATTATTATAATATTTCTCCTTTTGTGGTATTTTGAGATCCGTCGATTCCAGTAATTTCACAATCACTGAAATTGATATGTTGACCCTGAAAATATTTATAGAGACTAGCTTTGACCCTGTTGACCATGGTTGACTGCTTTGACTGAACATCGAAGTAGAGTCAACATTTGACCTAGGATAGACTAGTTTGACCTTGGTTGACCAGAGTTGACCAGTTGACCAAAAGTCAACTGTTAGTCAAACATTAGCCTAGTTTGACCTAGAGCTGACCATAGTTCACTAGAGTTGACCAGTTAACCAAAAGTCAACTGTAAGTCAACCATTGACCCAGTTTAACCTAGTTTGACTTGGTTTGACTTCTTGTGACCTAGTTTGACTTGGTTTGACTTCTTGTGACCTAGTTTGACCTAGTGTGACTCAGTGTGACCTAGTTTGACTTAGTTGAATGAGTCTGACCTAGATTACGTAGCTTATACTATAGAATCAAGCCTAACACTGTTGAACCCTAATTAGCTTATGTATATCTTATCTTTAGGTCTGTGGCATCACTCTGAGCATCGACCCCATTTGACAGCTCAGGACCGCAGGCGAGTACATTCACTGATAGTTTTCATTGTCTTGATATCTGCTATATCCGATTCAGTCGTAGTGTCTTACTTGATTCCCAGTCACGATAGTTCACGGACTAGTATATGTTGGATCATGACATGAGATGTTGTTCCTGAATTTTCTTGGTATATATGTACATTTCCTGCCTTGTTTCATGTACTTGTATAGACACCGATTCCTGAGAGGGAGTAGCTATCCTCTTAGGGAATCCCGTGTCATGACGTGTCATGTCCAGGTCCATTTTACTATTCGGGGATGGGGAATTATTAGGGGTTATGTGATCAAAGCCTCCCTGTCACTATTTTGCTAGCGCCACCCTCACCTCACGTAGGGTATAGCAGACACCCCTTGCCGGGTTATCCAGGTTGGCCGGCATGACCCTTTACAGAGATTTTCCTGTGATTGTCGGGCCAAGTGGATAACCCTACCATGACTCCCTAGCCGATCACATTTCGTTCTAATAATTCAAATCATATTTTACATTTATTGTCGTATCTTATATTCCAGTTCAGTTTTACTTTCTGTACTTCTCACCATGCTATGATTTCATTTACTCACATGCTCTACATGCCTTTACATTGTACCTTGATTGGAGACTAAGTTCTGCTCGGGAGAAGTGTTACAACCCCGGTCCTTGTTTGGTTTAAGGGTTGTAACTCGGCTTTCGAATGGTTCCCAAGTCTTTATATATCTTTGTCTTGTAGTTCATTATACTGTCTCTTATAGAATTTGTCAATTCACATGGAACTGCTGTTAGTGTTTGTACTTGCTCATTTTCCTAACAGGATACCGTTGATAATATTTTAGGAGTTGTTATACCATTAGTGGACTTCATAATGTTGCTAGCTGAGGTGGATCTCACTATTCTTCTATGTGAGTTGCCTGGTAGTTATCCTTAGTTCGTCTTGTTTTTCCTTCTTTATTTTCCTGTCTTATGATTCCTTCTAGTAGTTTCTAGTTGTTCTTGTGCTTTAGTTATCTTTCTTGTCTTATCATCCCTAGCTGTTGTGTTGTGACTAGAGTATATTATAATTATAGGCCTTCTAGACGTAGTGTATATTTATTGGGTACTAGACAGCGTTCTACCGCCGATACTGCGGCGTAGGCTGGGCGTGGCCCACGTATTCGTATCCGTATATCCGGGTGCGGGTCGTGACACGTTTTTAGTGGTGGCCCATGCAGGTCAGTCTTTGCAATTAATGCGAAGTTGTGGTAGTACTTGAGCTTTTCTGTACTACTGCGAGCCTGCCCTAGGATTAAGGTTGAGTCATGGAATATTTTAGGAATTTGGTACTTAGTCACATATTAGGAACTCTTGGTAGATTCCAGGGATGACCCCTGGGAATCTTATTTCGAACTTTTTGAAACTTTTTCCATTTGTTCTGTCCGTCCTGATTTCTGAAACATCTGTCCGTTATCAACTTTATTCTTTCTTGGAATGAGTTTGTGGACCCCAGAGGGAAGGTATAAGTTGAACTTATATATCTCCTAGGTCGAGACGAGAATATGATTTACCAGTCTCATATCAGGTTGAGATTATTTTAGATTATATTCCAATGATTTCTTTTATCTTGACCTAGATAGTACCTTTGGACATCTCCTGAGAATTTTCTTCTAAACTCTACCTCGAAATCTGTTTTAGCTAGTTTTCATTTAATTATCCTTGATTCGTTGTTGAATTTTGAATCTTGATGTTCGTTGTTGACTTCGATTTTAATTTTGTTGAAGAAAAGTTTCTCTGGATTGAGTTAAGATATTCTGATAAACATATTTGATAAGGGCGATGGGAACGATAAATGTCTACTTTATTATGGAGTTTAGAATTTATCGCAGTCATATTAGCTAGCCTGACAAGGACATGGAGCCTGATTTTGGATATACTATCCTAGTTATGGAATTTAGATTTTCTTGCAGCCATACCGGTTGGCATGGTAAGGAATCTAGATGACATGATTATAGGGCGTATACCTTAGTTATGGACTCTATCGTTTATTGCAGCTATGCTTACTAGCGTGGCGTAAATTCTGGCAGCATGGTTTTGGATAGACGTGTATGGTTATCAGATCGTATCTTAAATTGATTCACTTCTTTTTGACTAAATGATGAGGACAATTCATACCCTTATTTCTTGACTTACCATTCATTTCTTTTTGTATGATGATTTCCTCATCTTGCCATCATTTTCTCTGACTTGTTTAGCCATGTCTTGATTCCACCAATTACTTATCTCGTATCTACTCTGTCAGCCATACTTTGAAAACCTTGAAAATTTTAGAAATTTTATATCTTTTTATCTTGGGAGAAATCGAGGAAGTATCGTAATCATCCGTCTCGGAGTAGACATTGTGGGTAGTAGTCGAAGCAGAGCGAGATGATTACCCCGGTTTCCTCCTACGATCCCATATTCTGGTTTCTATGATAACAGAAGCAATTCAATTCTACATCCTTGATTTGTTTATTATATTTTGATATCGTGAAATTGATCCTCTCTGATTGACCAATCGATTCTGGTTGTCTAGTTTATCGTGACAAAGAGTCTTGATTGTTGATTAAACTTAAATGGTTTCAAATTCCATTGTGATATGGTTTTCTTCTTAGATGCTCGTGTCCAGACTTCATTGATTTTGTTCTCCATCTTGCCCAAATTCTGCTTTACACAAAACTTGATCAATTTAAATCGTGCTGAGACTAAATTATTTACTTTTATCATGATTGGACAATGCTATCATCACTCGTGCTTTAAACTTTCGATTCAATTCTGGCAAATGACTAAATTCTATTCCAATCACGATTAGGCTTCATACTATCCTTGATTATGCCGGAGTCTCATTTTCTGAATCGTGTCCCACTGACTTAACTTATCTATAATCGTGCCTATATGATTCTGTTCATATTTTGATTCTATCGTGCGGAAATTTTTCATCGTGCCTGAATAATTGTGAATTGATTATCTTAATCGTGCAAACTTGTCATTCTATGATCGTGCCTAAGTTTTTGCCTAAAACTTTCTATCTTGTTTTACCCCTACTACAACCTTAATTTCGAGGACGAAATTTCTATAAGGTGGGTAGGATGTAAGCCCCCTGAATTTCCCGAATTATTTTTCAAAATTTCTAATGAATTATTTTCAATAATTTATTTCTATATAATTAATTTTGATCTTTAAATGCTCTTTACCGTGACTTGGAATTCTAGAGCATCAGGGATGCCAGTCTCTGGAAACTTCCTTCTTGGAGTTTGTAGTAGACGAGATTATCTTCACAGTGACATATCATGTCCCATCCAAACTCGTTCCCTTGTGCTCCTTTTGTATCGCGCAAGTTCGGGTCAATATTAGACCATTTAATTATTAATTGAATTCCCACTCTTTTTCTAGATCATCATATGCGCGTTACCGTGACTTTTAAATTAGGAGCACCAGACCTGTCATTTTCTCGAAACCAACTTGTCATGCCTGATCTACTCGAGACACTCTTTACCCATGACCTTCGTGTCCCACTCAGACACTCCATTTTGTGCTCCATTTCCTTCGCACAACTTTCGGTTTAATTTAGGCCAATTAATTATCTACCGTGAAACCTGATTTAATTTCCAATTTAATTTCGGGACCCGACATCGACCCAACCTAGTCGACCCCAAATAGGGACATGGCCCACACGAAGCCTACTATCCGCCTGACACTTGTGTCCCATTTATTTGAGTCCCCGCATGTTATTTATTTGCCCATGATTTTAAATACCCATTTTAATTCAATTATTGCACCTAGTCCATTTTGGCCCAACCCGGCTCGACCGAACCCAACCCCAGCTTCATGTTGCCCTCCATCATGACTGTCCATACCCCCACTGATATTTATCCCTACCCTAAACATCTCCTTTTTTTTATAAATATATAATTCTCTCATTTGTATATATATATATATATATATATATATATATATATATATATATATATATATATATATATATATATATATATACATATATATACATATGGTATATACATATATGTATATGTATTATACTCTCACTCTCTCCCTACATCTAAATCCCCTCACAGCCAATTCCCCCCTTGTGGCCGACCTACCTCTCTCACTCTCTCTCTCTCTCCATTTTCTCTCTCTTCCAAGTAATATCTTTCATCCTCTCTCTTTCTATATAATGTACACACACAAATATCTTTCTCTCTCACTCCATCACACACAAGCCCAACCCCCTAACTCCCCTCTCCCATCAGCAGTCCCCTCACCCCCTGTACCCGAACACACCCTCCCCATCTCTCTATTCTATTACTCTCTCTCTCCTCCTTTAATATCTACACACACAATTAATCTCTCTCTCCCACTCTCATTTTTAAAACACAACACACACACCTAGCCACCATCACCACTCGGCCATTCCCGACCTCCTCCTCACCGGAGCTCAGCCCGGCCACCTCCCTGGCCGAGTCGGCCACCACCAAGCTCATCTCCTCCTCCTCCTTATTCACACAACCACCACCATAATCACCAACCACCACCATAATCACCCACCACCACCGCACCATCACCTCTCCCCACTGCCGCAGTGCCGCACGCCACCGCCGCCTGGCTGCGCCACCGCACGTGCCGCCGCGAGGCAGCAGCAGCAGCAGTACAGCACGCAGCAGCAGCTGCAGCAGGGGGCAGCAGCACCCTCGCGCGCCCTGGCCGGTGGTTCAGCGCCGCCGCCGCCGGCGGGTGGCCGCGCGCCACCGCGTGGCCGGCCCCCCTTGGCCGGGCGCACCTCCGGGCAGGCCCCCGTGGCGCGTCCCCTCTTCCCCGGCGCGAGAAATACCCTATTCGTGCGTTTTGCACGGAATCCCGGCGTGACGCGCGCGGGATCAAGGCTGAAAGTTCGCTCCGGGACAGCAACTTCGCACGCGTTTTCTGGACAATCCGATCGTTGGATCGGCGATTTCTTCGCTCCGTTACAATCTCGATATATCCCTCTTCACCTCTGTCAAATTTCACCCGTTAATTTCGTCGTTTGATACATCAAAACTGGCCACCAAGTTGACGTTTTAATTTGTACTATTTTTGGACAGTTTTGCGACTCCAACTTCGCGGGTTCGTATCTTCGTCATCGCAGCTCCGTTTTGCGTGCTACCAGTTTCGGTGCACAGCTGGTATAACCCTCTTCCTGCCCCCTTTAGATTTCATTTCAGTTTGAGCTTGTTAGGTTGGTCGAATTCAACGCCAAAGTTGGCCGTTCGAATTCTTAGTGTTGCACTTGTAAAATTCCATTTTTGAACCCGGGACTCCGGATTCAATTTCTGACACCACCAGTAGACTCGTGGTGTCGTTCTGGCATGTTTTCATATAAAATTTGCTTGATTTGGAGAACGTGGGCCCTGACACGCATTTCGGTGCAAAGCGGGTCCCACTTTTCGAGTTAACGGGTCACTTTGAGATCGGCTCATCGGAATCTAATTCTGGATATACCGTTGAGTTCGTATCGTCATTCTGGACTCGTTGACATATAATTTTCTGAGTTTTGAAGACATTTGCTCCGGCACGCATTTCCATGCAAATCGGATACCAAGTGTCCGCGTCAACGTATTATTTTGAGATCGGCACATCGGAATTCCATTTCGGACATACCGTTGGGTTCGTATCATCATTCTAGATTTGTGGACATATAATTTGCTAGGTTTTGTAGACTTCTATCCTGACACGCTTTTTGGTGCAAAGTGGGTCCGACACGGACACTATTTTGGCCTGAAATTACCTTTTTGCCCCTGTGTCCACATTGGACTTTTGGACAGGCTATCCTAGCTGATTTGACCATTCTGGACACGTTGGTGATGGTTGTTTCACCATCCGACAACATCTGTAGGTTTTCATCATATTATTATAATCTTTCTCCTTTTGTGGTATTTTGAGATCCGTCGATTCCAGTGATTTCACAATCACTGAAATTGATATGTTGACCCTGAAAATGTTTATAGAGACTAGCTTTGACCCTGTTGACCATGGTTGACTGCTTTGACTAAACATCGAAGTAGAGTCAATATTTGACCTAGGATAGACTAGTTTGACCTTGGTTGACCAGAGTTGACCAGTGGACCAAAAGTCAACTGTTAGTCAAACATTAGCCTAGTTTGACCTAGAGCTGACCATAGTTCACTAGAGTTGACCAGTTGACCAAAAGTCAACTGTAAGTCAACCATTGACCCAGTTTAACCTAGTTTGACTTGGTTTGACTTCTTGTGACCTAGTTTGACTTGGTTTGACTTCTTGTGACCTAGTTTGACCTAGTGTGACTCAGTGTGACCTAGTTTGACTTAGTTGACTGAGTCTGACCTAGATTACGTAGCTTATACTATAGAATCAAGCCTAACACTGTTGAACCCTAATTAGCTTATGTATATCTTATCTTTAGGTCTGTGGCATCACTCTGAGCATCGACCCCATTTGACAGCTCAGGACCGCAGGCGAGTACATTCACTGATAGTTTTCATTGTCTTGATATCTGCTATATCCGATTCAGTCGTAGTGTCTTACTTGATTCCCAGTCACGATAGTTCACGGACTAGTATATGTTGGATCATGACATGAGATGTTGTTCCTGGATTTTCTTGGTATATATGTACATTTCCTGCCTTGTTTTATGTACTTGTATAGACACCGATTCCTGAGAGGGAGTAGCTATCCTCTTAGGGAATCCCGTGTCATGACGTGTCATGTCCAGGTCCATTTTACTATTCGGAGATGGGGAATTATTAGGGGTTATGTGATCAAAGCCTCCCTGTCACTATTTTGCTAGCGCCACCCTCACCTCACGTAGGGTGTAGCAGACACCCTTTGCCGGGTTATCCAGGTTGGCCGGCATGACCCTTTCTAGAGATTTTCCTGTGATTGTCGGGCCAAGTGGATAACCCTACCATGACTCCCTAGCCGATCACATTTCGCTCTAATAATTCAAATCACATTTTACATTTATTGTCGTATCTTATATTCCAGTTCAGTTTTACTTTCTGTACTTCTCACCATGCTATGATTTCATTTACTCACATGCTCTACATGCCTTTACATTGTACCTTGATTGGAGACTAAGTTCTGCTCGGGAGAAGAGTTACAACCCCGGTCCTTGTTTGGTTTAAGGGTTGTAACTCGGCTTTCGAATGGTTCCCAAGTCTTCATATATCTTTGTCTTGTAGTTCATTATACTGTCTCTTATAGAATTTGTCAATTCACATGGAACTGCTGTTAGTGTTTGTACTTGCTCATTTTCCTGACAGGATACCGTTGATAATATTTTAGGAGTTGTTATACCATTAGTGGACTTCATGATGTTACTAGCTGAGGTGGATCTCACTATTCTTCTATGTGAGTTGCCTGGTAGTTATCCTTAGTTGGTCTTGTTTTTCTTTCTTTATTTTCCTGTCTTATGATTCCTTCTAGTAGTTTCTAGTTGTTCTTGTGCTTTAGTTATCTTTCTTGTCTTATCATCCCTAGCTGTTGTGTTGTGACTAGAGTATATTATAATTATAGGCCTTCTAGACGTAGTGTATATTTATTGGGTACTAGACAGCGTTCTACCGCCGATACTGCGGCGTAGGCTGGGCGTGGCCCACGTATTCGTATCCGTATATCCGGGTACGGGTCGTGACAGTGGTGGGAGGCCGCATCTGGAGAAGTTGGCCGAGCCAGCTCCGGCGTCGGAGCGGAAAGGAGACGGCTGCCCTTCGGGTGGCACGAAGGGGCGGCACGACGCGGCGTCCGCCAGACACGGCTGACGATCCGTTGTGGGTGCACGGTGTTTACGGCCACGAGGTGGTTGCTCACCGTGCTGCAGGGTCGGGCTGCGTGAGATCCGCTAGTGGTGGCGGTGCACACCGACGAGGCACAAAATTCTAGAGGCCGCATCTGGCTTGAGCCTGCGTCGGCTCGCAGAACGGCAGCAAGACAAGGTGAGTGACTAGGGATTTTGTTTGTGGTTTTCTCTTGAGGCTTTATTGGTGGCGGTGACGGATTTGGGGGTGGCTGTTGTGGCAGAAAATGGCCGGGTGGTGGAGATGTCTGGATGGCGGTGGCTGGAGGCGGTGCTCGGGATGGTGACGATGACGATGGGCTAGCCAGTGAGGGTTTTGGGGTTGTGCGGTAGTCGCGGTGGTGCGGGGCGGTTCGGCGGTAGCCATGCCGGTGATGGCGGGGACAGAGGTGGAGACAGGGTTCTCAATTTCTCTGGTCTTCGTATCCGGGGTATCGGATACGGCGAGATGGTTGGTCGTCGGGTTTGGTGGCTAGGTGGCGTCGGGGAGGAGTGGCAAGGAGATGGTGGCAGTGATGTTCGAGAGGCGGACGGGAATAGACGGGATGGTGTCGTGTCCTGCGAGACACCAGCTGGTGTGTCCGGAGTTGTCGGACACGGGTAACAATGTACTTGTACAAATAGAAAATTATAGTGGATGACACAGACACGATGCACATCGTGGTTGTGGTAGAGAATTATGGAGGAGTACCTCTCCTTTTATAGGAGGTAGGAATTCCCATTAGGATAAGGATTGGGATGTTTAAATCCCCCCATTAGATAATTCATAATTAAATTCATATTTATTTAAACTCGTTTAAAACCATTTTAGATAAAATTCTTCAAATCAAAACTAGATAATAGCTTAAAAGAAAACTATTTAATTTATCCAAATAAAATCAAAAATTCAATTTAAATCACTATAGATTCATTTAAAAATATTTCCATAAATTTTAAATATCAATAATTAATTATTTTTGAAAATCAATAAAAAATTTAGATATTAGAATTTTTATTTTTGCAAACAACTATAATTCATTTTTGGTGAAATCAAGTGGACATGAAATAAATTTTATGTCACTGGCACACAAAATATATTTTCATAAAACAATAATTTTTCTAAATTATCACTTATAATTGTAAAGTAAAATAAATATCATTAAATAAATAACGTTTGCCAAAATTTGGCGCGACGCAATAAATCAATATTAAATACTTATTCGGAATTTTTTTTATAAAATATTTGTATAAATATATCGTCTTGCGATGTACAAATATGAAAATGCGAACTCGTACGCGACGTACGATTTACAAAACAAAAATTGATACCAAAATTTTAAAATCGTAGTAATAAATTTAGGGGTTTTACATCCTACCCAACTTATAAGAATTTCGTCCTTGAAATTTAGGAGTAGTTAGGGTTGAGGGCACGATTATGAGAATGATTCATTTCTAACACAAATGTAGGGCCGAGTTAAGGACGAGAAGTTAAGACGAATATATGGGCACATTGAGTGACAAGGGTCATAAGTGATAGGTCGGCTAGAGGGAATCCCAGTATAAGTGTCCTTGTCCTTCCAAAATAGGTGAACGTGAAAGCAAATAAGAGATCAAAAGTGATATTACGAATACGTGATTCAAAGACGACCGAATAATTTCAAAAGAATTTCCAAGGCAGTCGTGGATGGGATTTTAGAGACCAAGTTTTAGTTATATCCCGTCCACGTAGAACAATAGGTAAAAGCGAACCAAAGTGCACTTGGTTGATCAGACCATCATGCACCGGTTCTAATTAGACAACATGTTAGTGAGCGCGCTCAATAACATAAGTCATGAACAAGCTCGATAAATCAATGAGCTTGCAAAACTAGATTATAACAACACTATTAGTCAAGATGGTAAAACCATAGGCACGAGAATTTATCGATAAGGAGTTTAAGCGACGTTTGGAAAACGGAATCCAGTCAGCAATTTGAACAACAATAATCTAGAAAAAAATTTGGTATAGTTTAGGAGATATCTCATGGCATCCCAATCATTGTCTAAATTAAAAATGACTATCATTTATCCAAGACGTGCAAGCTCACTAATACAACAATTTTTCAATCTCACACTTTACTAGCTGGATACTCTTGATTAAAGTTTCATCGTCATATCTCGAATCATCTTATCAATAGTAACTTTATACGGTCTCTTCAAATTTCATAATCCACAATTTTTTTTCCCTCAAATCAAATTTTGTCCTTCATAATATTCCTTCAATCAATTTAAAATTTACTTCTATCTTCATCATGAAAGTTGTATTCATAACCATCATAGAAAGATCAATTCTTGAATCATCAAAAAGATTTTCAAAATTCTATCCCCAAGTTTATATTCCCTATACATTTTTTTTCCAAAATAAACATGCATATTTCCTCAAGCTTTAATTCCCTTTGAAATTTCAAAAAAATCAAACTCTTCTAGGAAGTTTTACACTTGTTTCTCAACGTAAAGAAAGTTTTATCCCTTATGCACCAAACATGAAATTCATTTCAGCTTTGGATTAATCTCAAACCCTTGTGGCACTCGCAAATATACTATCCTTTAATCTTTCCAAAATATTATATCACACCTCTTAATCAAATAGCACATTTAACTAATGTCTCATACCCACGTATCATTTCACTTGATTAGGCCACTAATCTCCTTTATGATGCCTTCCAATCTAGCCCATGTCTAACCAAAGGGTGTCATGATCGAATCTTTATCAAAGCCCAAGGAATCATAAGAGCAAGGTTGTATGAATAATAGTAGAGCAAAATAAAAAATTTCGAAGAGAAAATCAAAACGATTTAGAAGAAAGTATTGGTTAGGCTCAATGGTCGTGATAGGGTTTGGATAATAAATACCAATTATCGCACGAAAATAAAATTTATTGGCCTAAGCAATTTAAGATAATGCACAAAAATAAAAGGCACTGGTTAACAATAAGCACATACTAAGCATTTAAGGAATTTAAGTAGAACATACCATATATCGTGTTGAAGGAATTGAGTCGAGATCCATGGTCGATAAATATATCGATATCATGGTAAATGTTACAATTTAGTCTTTATGGCCCAAAAGTCATATCATGAAAATAGAATACAAGGAGACGTGTTTTAGTGGCACGTGATATACCTACATGAAGGTGGACTCGTCTAGGTTTTACATATGGAATTTGTTGGAGGAAAAAGTCTTGTATTGTGCTCCAAATACCCAAGTCACGATAAAGGATACAAAAGAAATTAAAATAGAAAGTGGGAGTTCATGAGATAATGATTAACGCATAAATAAATGACCAAGTTAAACCACGAAATAAGATAATTTAGGAAACCTTAGATTAAGGTAAAGTAAGTTAGGGTGACAGTTTCTAGAGAGAAGATAGTCTCTTAGATAAGGGTATGGTCAAGAGAATGATTCTATTTATTTCTAAGTGTCAACGATTTGACTATCACGAATAAAGGTCTAGATTTGAGGGAAAGTCGAGTATGTCAAGATTGAGACATCTTCACATAGTTTGGCAGATGACTTAACTACACTCGAGTATATACAACTATCATGGTAATTAATGAGGAATACTTGTATCCCATTAGGGTGACTTGCTTGCTTCTTGGTCCTCTACCAATATATGATCTAATTTTAAATTTCAAGCTCCTCAAAAGTTTCAAAATAAAATCTCAAGATACTCCATCAATTATTTAATCATAAATTCCAATAACCTTCAGCATATCTAATGCAGCACAACTAAACTTTCATAATAAGCCATCACTTTTAAAATTTTCAATTCTCAAAGGTACCTCGAGATAAACTCTTAGCCTATTTCATTAATCGCAAATCATGTGCCTCAAATTAAATCTTTTTTTTTCCAAAGTCGATTTTATATCTTCCAAAATATTTTTTAAATTTTTTTTACCATCATCTCTTCAAACTCAAAATTTAATAACTTATAAATCGTACGACTCAATTTAAAACCTCAAGCTCGCTCAAACTAAACTTTCGTCTTCTCTAGTTGTCTAAAAATCATAATTAAAACTCCTTACATAATCTCGAGATAAACTTTATAATATTACAATCCAAACTGTTAAAGTTAACTGTAAATCATGCGTCATAATATAAAACTTAAGTTATTTCTCAATCGATTTCATATCCCTAATAAATCATAACTATTTCACCATTTCAAAAAAAAATTCGTAAATCAAAAGTTTGTTTTCTCGATCTAGCTATCCTCTTGTGTATAGCACCTTGTAATAACAAAATAAAATTCTAACTATCCTTTGAAGGCGGTAATATGCTACTACCCAACTTGGAATTAACTAATCCTTAAGATCATATCTCTAGGAAAAATAAATGCCTTTATACTCAAATATAACCTCAATGGATATTAATTGTCAATATAATCCTTCTAGCCATGTGTTTACCCCATAAGCATATACTAGTGTAGTCATCTTCCTAGGCACGAAACTAAGAATTTACGGTAGAAGGTGTCAAGCAAGATACAAATCAGGGAGGTCGAACGAGAGTTCGAAATTTGAAGTCAAGAAAGGATGTCAAGTAGGTGGATGAGATTCTAGACTCTAATCCTATATTGTAGGCCCGTTCGGTACAGTCATGTAACCGAAACTGCAAACTTGACCTGCATGGGCCACCACAAAAACATGTAACGCTCCAGTCCCAAAATACTTGGGAATAGATACGTATCATGCCAGCTGTATACATACGAGTAGATATACGGCTCGTATCTATACATAAGCTGTAAATGTAGAAAGCCAAGACACTGAATCTCATCCACGAAGATAAATAATGATATAAAAGTAACTTTGAGTTTGTCATGTATACAATAGTTGGACGGAGACAAATCCACTACCAACTAAATTAAATATGGAAAAATATACAAGGAAAGAATTGAGCAAGTGAGAGCAAGTGACGAGTCCAAGAGCAATCATCACGAAGGAAGGAATGACCTTAGCTAGAGCACCTGCAAGAAACTACGAAATACACACCTGAAAAAATTACCAGGTCCTCAGAGGGACATAACAAGACACATAATATCATGCCAATAACTGAATAATAAAAGCTCAACAGAAAAGTATGCACGAGTAAAGGTTCCTAACCATTCTATGTGATATGCACTTTGAGGACAACGTTCTACGCAGGGGCTGTAACGGATTCACGCAAGCAAGTAATAAAGAGTGGCCGTCAAGTAGCGCTCATCCGAGACACTATAGGCCCGGGGCAGAAAGTACCGCTCATAAGAGTCACTATCGGCCCAAAATGTGTGTAAAAATAAATATAGCCCCTACGCTAATAGCTGTCCCCTCCCCCCAATGATACTATACATATGTCGACTCCACGACACTGTTTAATCCTTAATAACTGCCAAGTCTTCTACACAAATCTATTAGCAGTTATATCCTAACACACGGCCTGTACGCACCAATGATCACTCAGCACGCAAGTCCGCATCTATATGCAACTCACAACTCACACACAATCCGTGGCACATCGTGACAATTTATGAGATGCACTAAACATACGGTGGTCCCTTAACTCTAAGTCAATTGCATAAAGTATAGTAATTTGCAACTACATAGGGTTTTGAAAGAACAACATTATATTTGCAAAATAAGAAAAAGTATGCACGATATTGAGCAAGAAATTAAACAGTAAAGGCAGGGTGTCTTGCCTGTTATTACGCCTGGTGTGGTGCAATGATCCGACAAGTTTCGATTGTCCAATAGCCATGTTCGGTGTGTAATGGTTCGAGGTTAAAAAATAGGAAAATATGATTTAGTCATAAGGTCGACAAATAGCGAGAATTTGAGGAGAAGATATTTATATTATTTTAGAAAAAATTTATACTATTTTTAAAAATATGTTTTCCTTAGTCAAAAGGATTTGTAGGAAAAATACTTGAAAATATTTATATGTAATAATTTTGAAAATTACATCTTATTTGTCAAAATACTCTAAGTTGCAAAATATGATTAAAGTGGAAACTATATTTCATAATTTTAAAATATCTATTTTTGATAAATATACAAAAATATTTCTAAATCATTTAGACCAAGAAAAAGTATAACGGGTCAAATCGAAAAGAATATTTTAGTGTTTAAAACTAACTTGAAATTTTGCTAGAAAATAATAGTAATAATAATAATGTAAATAATAATATCTAACATAACAACAAACTAATATTAGTAATAATATATAAAATAATTTACACCATTCTAGTAATTTAGATAATGATAATAATAATAATAATAGCAGTAATAATAATAATAATACTAATAATAATAATACTAATAATAATAATAATAATGATAATAAGAATAGTAATACAAATAATGAAAATAATAATAATAACATCCCTAAATATCTACAACCCCTTTCCAATTTTAAGCAAATGAGAGAGAGAGAGAGAGAGTGGTGGGAAGAAAGGGGTTTTACCAGCCGCGGAGGAGGAGAAGCGGCGCGCGGGGGTCGAGCGCCGGTGGCGGCGCTGCGTCCGCGAGGGAAGGCGGCCTGGCGGTGGAAGACGCCGATCTGGAGGAGGAATCGGCGGGGAGCCTAGCGGTGGGAGGCCGCATCTGGAGAAGCTGACCGGGCTGGCTCCGGCGTCGGAGCGGAAAGGAGACGGCTGCCCTTCGGGTGGCACGAAGGGGCGGCACGACGCGGCGTCCGCCGGACACGACTGACGATCCGTCGTGGGTGCGCGATTTTTACGTCCACGAGGTGGTTGCTCTCCGTGCAGCAGGGTCGGACGGCATGAGATCCGCCGGTGGTGGCGGTGCACACCGACGAGGTACGAAATTCTGGAGGCCGCATCTGACTCGAGGCTGCGTCGGCTCGCGGAACGACAGCGAGACAAGGTGAGTGACTAGGGATTTTGTTTGTGGTTTTCTCTTGAGGCTTTATTGGTGGCGATGACGAATTTGGGGGTGGCTGCTATGGCCGAAAATGGCCGGGTGGTGGAGATGTCTGGATGGCGGTGGCTGGAGGCGGTGCTCTTGTGAGCCCTTAGTCCAATTTTCCTATTATTTTATTATTATTATTTAATTTACACTCCTCTAATATTTCCTTTTGGTAATAAATGAGAATGAATAGTAAAAGGAAGAGGGTGGGCCTTGCAACTAGAAATTTCTTTAAGGGGTTTTCGTGCAAAACCCAACTCAAATTCAATTCCCCAAACATCCAGGGACCTAAATGCTAAATGGTTAATTCAAATCACCATTGATCAAACCAGAGATTTAAAACTCTGGATTTGAATCTTTTAACGGCCAACTGCTATTTACCAATCCTGATCAAATCAATATCAGGATTCGAATTTGAGAGGGACTCTTAAATTCTAGATAAGACTCGGGAATCTCTAGATGAAGCTGAATTCAAACTTCAAACAGATTCTCCTTATCACCTTCCTCCTCAATCGACCTATATATACATGGATAGCAGTTGTGAATCGACCCATCCGCAAACCCTAGAAAATCTTGTTTGCGAGGAAGAAGCAAAGAGGAGCCACAGGTTCGATCGAGATCTGCAAACCAATCTAACAGGTTAGTCATATGCTCTGTTCGATCTCAGTTTTCACATTACCATATATTCGATCAAATGTCTAGATGGGGAATGAAATAATGGGATTCATATGAGTATTAATGGTGGTTATATCATAGGGTGTGTGCCGGGTTAGAGAACCATCATAGACAATGTTTAACAATAAGTGCAAGCCCTGTATACCATGGGGGATCATGACCTTAGCAAAGACAAATCGGGCGCAGGAGGGGTAAGTGCAGGTGTCAAATTGGGTTATCCATGTAAAGCGTCAGGAATTTAGGGTGAGACCATTGGTAGTAAACCAGTCATGTGTTAAGCCTGTGTTCTGTGTCACACTACATTTGTTTCAGCCCCTCATTGCAGGATACCTGCCCTTGTTAGTATCGTATTAGTCTTAATCCTCACCATGGTAACTTTTCTGTAATCCAACCACTTACCTGGCCCTCACCCCATTAATCAGCCTCATATTATTGGCACCAGTAATATAGGAAGACCCAGTCCTTAACCATAGTCTAGCCCTCGATTATGTAAACAGTTCATGACAATAATAAATCAAATCTGATAGCCTTATTGCAGGCACCGGATGTTGGTACCCAGTTCTTCTCTACAAGCTATATTTGTAATCAGTACTTGGAGGCTCGGTTATGGCTTTGCAACAGGGGTCTGGCCTTGGCCATACCTGGAGAGGTAAGTATTGGCCCAAATCATTGGCTATACCTATATAGGTGTTAAGTACCAAGGTCAAAGCGGGTGGGATAGGCAAGGCTAGTTGATGGAAGATTCAAATAGACTAATTAATAAACTAGTGTATGGATATAGGGTTGTTAGTATCAGAACAGGGTCTGAGTCAAGTCCAGAACATAGGAGGATAGGCTATGCCTATCTTAGTAGCAGAGATTAATAGGACATCTATAGATAATCAGCTTTATCTTGTGTGACAACCCAGCATTAGTTGTAACAAGCCTTCATCCTCTCATTTGAAATCGCTATTACGTGATGTTTGTGATCGTTGCAACTTGGAAAAGATCGTGAACTGAACTTTTTATTACAGATGAAAAGTAGGTAGCAATCGGTTTGCCTTCCAAGTAACCTTTTCCATGCTGTTGCGATTTCAATCTGTTTGCGGCTTCAAAATCAGTATGAATTGGGAAATTGGTTTGTTTTTGATAGCCTAGAATATGTTGCTGCACCATAATTGCAAACTACTGGTAGATTATCTTCTCTAGCTGAATAAAGTGTTGGTTGCTTAGCTCATTGACAACTTTTACTGCATCTGCTAGAATGTCAGAATTGTATGTTGACTAGTTTGGGTAGTTAGTCAATGGAAGTATTTGCTGAAAGATTTGTTTTTATTTGATCCTAACCTATTTGATGAGAAATGTTGATGAATCTTTAACTGATTGAAATTTGTGAATACTACTGTTCAAAGTTGTTTCAGTAACAGTATCCTTTCCTTTAGAGCTTAGCTCAGATAAGCAATATGCCTTTCCTCCTGTATGAGTACATACCTATACCCTTGTCCATCTTTAATGTGTTTGATATCAGTTGGATCCATCAGAATAGGCTTTGCTGTAACTGTGCATGAGAGGTTAACAGAAGCAAGCTTGATAGTTGTCCAAAATCAATCCATGACTGATTGATCACATCATTAGGACTTCCCTCCTTGCATACACTAATGGTTAGAATTGCATAGTATCCTAATTGACATCTGTGTAGTCCTAGTAAGTAACCAAAGTGCATCCTGGACCATCCTATTGCCAATTGGTACCATTCCTGTGATACACTTACTGGACTGAACAACAGGTCACCTGGATACCTAGTGTACCAGGAAAGACTTGCCCTGTTTTGAGTATCAGTAGTTGGGGGTTCATATGTATATTGGTTAGATTGTCATGTTAGAGGCCTTCTTGAATCAAATGGATGCTATTATGTCTAGATCCTCTCGTGTATCAAGTGGTAATGTCAGGATTACACTTCCTCTTGGATTATCTTGATACTGTTATATAGTAAATCCTATGAATGCCTCATTTCAGAGTTAAGTTGTTGAGTATAGTGGTTGTAAAATAAGAGGATTTAAATGGTAGTTGCCACATGATCAAGGGTCACCTTTTACTTTCCATGATGGTGTATTATTATACAATTTTGTTAGTAAATTTAGCAAATTATGCAGTTGATTTCTTGCTCACATTAATTTCCTCAATTGCTTACTGTTGCCACTTGAAAGAAAAGCTCCTTCAATATGGTTCGTTTGGGAATCTTACATCCCTTTGAGCAATGCAGTAAAGAGATTGTGAGAGGGGGAAACATGTGCATAGAGTTCACAAGAGGCAGAATGTCATGGTAGGTAACACCTAGGTAGATACTTATGTATGGGCATACAAATACATAGACAGGAGGATATATGGGTATATATACATATTATGGGTTATATTCTAGAAATCTATTTAGTAATGTTAAATCCATGGATTAATAGGTAATAGGTAGGGTGCAAACTTAGAAACCTAACAGGGTGACAATTAAGCTTTGAGTTAACTTCTCAATATTGATTTGATTAATTTATAAACAGGTTCATTAGATTTTTGACTCGACACTTGGTCGTGCCAGCTGCTCAGGACCACAGGCAAGTATACCTTGCCTTTCGTTACAGTTTTATTTACATGCTTCTCTGTTTCAGTATTCAGTTGACTGCTGACATGTGCTTTACCATTGCTCACAGTTAGCCTTGTAGCTTTATTGGACTTGCTTTTCACTTGTACTAATTTGAGTTGTATCGTAGGACGATCACGTTATAGATTGAACTGCTATTTTTCTTATTTTGTTTGTTTCCAACCTGCGAGTCCACACACGGGACGAGGGTTGTCCATTGCACCTGCGAGTCCACACACGGAACGAGGGTGACTTGTCTTGAAACTGACCTGCGAGTCCATATTCGGGGCGAGGGTTGGTATTACCTTGATTTTCTTGTTTATTTGTTTTCAGCAGTTCATTTATACGTAGCTATTCCTACATTCATGTCTCGCGCTTGTTTAGATTTTTCTACTTATATCCTGGATCTCTTTTATGCATGTTAAACTGTTAGAAAGGCTTGTATATTATGTATCTTGCTAGTCCTCTGAGGACCTGATGATCTCTTCAGGTTTAGCCGAGTATTGAGCCAGGTGCACACGGGCAGTTGGAGATAGTCTTGGACCACGGTACCACTGCAGCTGAGGGTAGTTTTGACAGTTTGGACTCAGTTATTTTATTTCCATGTTTCTATTTGTCACGACCCGCACCCATCGTAAGGGTACAAGAACGTAACAACGCCCAGCCTACGCCGCAGTGTCGACGGTAGAACGCTGTTCTAGGTCATGAACTATAACTACTTAACATAAAATATACTCTCCAGAAGGAGGCCAACACCGAGGTACAACTCAATCACAATCTAAGATAGAATGTAGCATGATGAAAATAGATAAGAAATCCTCAACCGAGGTACAACAGAAATGGAATACAAGTCTCATCATCTCTAAAATATACAACTCTGAAAATAAAGACAACAGCTAAGCATGAAAAGAAGGAACAGTCTAAGCTATCTACACTATACAAGGTATCATCCTGAGCAGCTACCTGAACCTCCCCAGGGGTCCAGGTCGCGAGTGTCAACTAGGCAAACTCCAAGTAAGGGTGCAGGGTTCCTCATCATCCTTTGTAAAATTTTCAACAGATCCAGTCAGGATGGGAGCGAGCACAAAACATCTCACGCAGTTCATATCATGTTAGAAAATATAAAGCATGCAATAGAGTAAGGTACATGAAACGCTGAAAGAAGAATGTATATGAAAAACAGTAGAGATTAGATAACAAAAAATATCTATATATGATAAGTAAGAACTGTAAGCCTACTGTGATTTAGAGTACAATATGGTTATGTAAACGGTCTAGGAAAATGCAATGGTAACTCCATTGTACGTGGGTGTACAATAGACATATACAATAGTTATACAATATTGTACAATAGGATTTGAGTACATAACCAATTCGACTTCCCCTTCCTAATCAATACACAAGGATCCACTCCTGTTACGTTATCTTGCACAATAGTATACAATGTTATATAATGGATGTACAATGTTATACAATAGATGTACAATGTTATACAATAGTTGTACAATGTTATACAATAGTGTACAATGGTCTATCCCTGGGACTCATGTGATACTGAGAGTACAATATGCACAAGGAGTATACAAGGATATAGGTATTCAATAAATACAATATGAAAGTGAAACGCACATCACAATATGTATCTAGTGAATACAAGGGGATAATATCCCAAAAGGAGATCCATATAGTACCAATCCGTGATAACAATCGTGTCAGCATCAAGTACAGTAATCTAGAGCAAGAATGTAAATCCAGGCAAATATGAAACGGTCAGAGAATGTACTCGCCTGGTATCTGAATGTCTGAAGTAAATGTACTGTCTGAGATGAGGTACCAGACTCCTAGTTAGAGCAACACAAGTCAAGATGTATACATGGGATGATAAATATAATCTACGATGCGTCTGTATGCTGTCTAGGTCAAAATAGACTAAAGTCAACACTTGGTCAACTCCAGTCAACTACACCAGTCAACTAGGTCAACTAGGCCACTCCTAACCCCAGCAAGTCTAATAAGTCTCACTAGGCCTAACCAAGCCTAGTCTAGTAATCACACACCAATCACAAGGCTATACAAGCCAACATAAGTCACATATCAAGATACATCACTATCATGCATATTTGATATTATATATATATATATATATATATATATATATATATATATATATATATATATATATATATATATATATATAAGAGAAAGGAACTAACATGTAAAGCTATGTGTGTGTGTGAACATGGAGGTGTACATAAAAAGAGAAATCAACACTAGTTATGAGTTTACACTACACATGGCACAAAGCTAACCCATCTACATTACACATGTATTATACTTAACATGCATGGCTACAAGTATACATCTATATACATTAGAGTAGAGACTATTTAAGTTATAACTAACATGCATCTATACTTTACATAAATCTATATATATTATAGCAATCATTTAGAGAAGGGTTACATGGCATGGTGGTTGATATAGAGTGGGGTGTCTTTGTGCAGAGGGTGAAGTTCATTCTCAGTTTAGTTCCACATTTACATATAAACTAAAGTGAGCTATCCCATAAACTGGTGTAACTAACCACATAAAATGAACCATGTTATCTGAAATCTGCCATTAAGCCAACATCCCATATGCATACAGCTCATGCATTGTCTAATACTGAAATTAACTAACATTTCGAATTAAGGGGTTGAAGGTTAACATTACATTCATAGACATTCCACTATATTGAAAACTGAAATTGGTTTGGTAATAGGAAAAGGAAGGTATATATGCTTACATGGACAGTTCAGTGTTCGAACAACCTAAAATGAACTAACATTCAATCTAAATATCAGCTATGCATTGGTTCAATGTCTACATATGAAATCTGATATTGCATTTACAATATTTATACATTATGCATTCATATCTATCATTATATATATACCTTGCATTTATATCTAGCATTCATTATATACTTTCATGCATGCATTGTATATCATTCTTTCATTCATGTATTTATGCATTGCTTACATATATTACATTAATTGCATTCCTACATGCTTGCATTCAACCATATATATACATTAATGTAAATAAGATATATATCATATATATATCATTTCATTCATCTAACATATCATGCATTAAATACTCTATATTCATTTAATATTCATACTACATAGGCTCATAGATTACACAAAATGCATATATCGTATAGTCACTCTTTTATTTAAAACTAATACTGTACCAATTGGGCATTCACTAAATTCTAGGATTAAAGTATATTGTAGTACTTCATGTTAGCTTTCCGAAACTTCAAACGGATCGCATTTTTGTGTCCGAAAGCTCCCAGAATCGCAAAAATATCGAAATGCGTTCGTCTTTCGTACAGCTGACACTCAAATAATTCTACAGAAAGTTACAGAAAGAATTTGGCTTATTAAAATATATATTTGGAAAGCTAACTTCGATACGGTTCTTTTAAAAAAAGGGAGATAAATCAGAGTTTTAAGCTAAAAGTTATGATATTTCTAAGTTGCTATTGCTACTAAAAACGTGGATAAAAATTATGACAAATTTGGGTAGTTTGAGACAAAAGAACAAGTATATAACATAATATATCAAGAACTCACTCTCTACACTAATATATATATATGAGACACTATAGAACACATCTCCAATATAAAAATATGAGATTAAACATGTAATAATTCATTCATATATAACAATAACACATAGTGTGTCCAAATTTGGGATTTTCTCACATGGACACAACCACAACACAAAGGACACTCCTATGACCTCCAAATGGATACGAAATGGACACAAATAGAGATATAACCATGGGGGTCATTCCTATGGGTTCAAAATAGACCTATATACATGAGAAAATGAAAAAAAGAAGGGATTTATACCTTCCGGTAGATCGAATCGAAGAAAAGCCTTCCCGGAGCGACACCGACACGTAGAGATTCCAAAAGGACACGAACGAGCTCCGAATCCTCCCAAACTTGGGTAGCTTCCTCCTTGGCTAGAATGGAGAAGGAAAGAAGAAGATTTGGTGGCGAAATGGAAGGATTTGGTGGAGAAATTGCTAGGGATTGCTCTCTAGAAATTTAGGGAAGAACAAGAAAGAGAGTGTGGATGAGAATAATAAAATGAACTTGATCCTATCCTCTCCCAAAGTGGCTGGCCATATGGGGCTATTTGTCCTATTATGGTAAGGTCCAAAATGCCCCCACTAACCTATTCTATTAGTATTAGGAAAGGGCTAATTGGTTGGGGCTAAATTAGTCATTCTAAAGTCTCTAATCACACTAACCTTATCCATAATAATTAGTCTAACCTCTAACTAAAATATTTCTATCATGTGGGCCATGGCTAACTAATGTGTGGGTCTACTAAAGTCAACACTACCCCGGATCCCCGTTTCAAGTCGGATTGAGCTGAAATTCGAACCCGACTCAAATAATCCCAAAATAATATCATAAATAATAAAATAAATTTCAAAAATATTTCAAAAATACAAAATAACAAAAATACCCCTGTTCCTGAAAACTGGGGGTGACAAATTCCTCGAAATTAAAACCAAACAATAGTAAAATGTCAAAATCACAAGTCATAATTTTAAATAGTTTAAAAATGATTAAAAATCACCAAAAATCCTAATATGAAATAATTATCAATAAATAATAATTATAATTATAAAATTTTAAAATTACCCTCATCTGGAAAACTGGGTGTTACAATCCTACCCACCTTATAAAAATTTTGTCCTCGAAATTAAGATGATCGCACCCCCTTCTAGGTCAAACATAGTCAAGGGTCAATCACTAGTCAATTTCTCAACATCCAAGTACTTGGTCATCAACTGGTCAACTTCTTAGGGTTTTACCTATGCTAGCTATTTAGGTGTTGGCAACTAGAATTTAGCAAAAGAGAAACTCTATAATAGACTAGCTCTTAACTTCCCAATCCTATCAAGTCACCTATAACTAAATACCTACAAGCTAAGCACATGAATACCAAATACCACATATATATATATATATATATATATATATATATATGCTCAAGAACAACAACCCATCACATATATCCTAAGTATATCATCTATATATATACATGACTGATCAACCAAAGGTTAAGGCAGACTAAACTTATAAGGGTCTGAAACAATGCTTAGAACTAGGCTAAGGATGAATGGTCTGAATCAAGGGGACATGGTATCTAGTGAAGGGTCTGCACACTACCTATAAAGGTGATCAACACAAAGGAACTCAACACGAAGGAAACTTAACTAAAATAGAAAAACTGAACCAAGTATAGGCTAAACAACATGTTTATAAACCTATACAACAATGGCCTATAGATACCAACTAATCTATATCCTATATGCCAATATCATCTGCAATCTATCTATGCAAATAGACCTCTCGGTCTTAGGTGAAACTACAACTATACTCAAAGGCAGGCTCTGGTCATGGGTGCCTCACTGGAAAAAGTAAGGGAAAGTAGTAATAATCATCAAGGATGTAAGGCATACTAACATCCTATGTGTAACTGGTTGGTATTATAGATAACAGGAGAATTATCTGCAAAGGGTTACTATTCTAACACCAATGCTAACTATCACCTCTAGGGTACAGACACTCTACAAGTCATCATACCATTATACTATGAAGGAACTACCTATGAATAAGCTCTACAAAACTAAATATCCCTACTCCTAAGTCATTTATAACAATCAAAAGGGTATGATGTTTAAACCTTCTCAAGATACAATCTGTTAATCATATGCGTCTGTCCAAAATCATGTTGTCCAGAGTCTTCATCATACTAGTGAGCAAGGCTACGATAATCACAGAGTCCTTGACTAAGGTACGTACCTCTAGGTTCATGGTATTTAAAATTTTTGCACTGCCGCATGCGACGGCAAAAACCTTAAATTTCTATACCCGAGAATACATCCAAAATCTGACTACATTTCCTTACTATGCCAACTAACACGACTATCGAGGATTCTAGATCCCATGATTTAGGCGACCTAGCCCATATAATTTTCTCAGAAGAAAAACAAACACAACTGTCACTACCACTTTTCTAGCTTGAGGGTATTTTGGTTATTTTCAAAATTTTAGAATTATTTTGGGATTTTTATTATTAATTATAATTAATGTGATTTTTAGATGATTTTTAGTATAATTGATTTGTGCCAGTTTTAGATTTTGACTCATGTTGACTAGGAGACTGTCCTATTGGCTAACCTAGGTCAAGACATCTTGGTTAGGTTAAGAAACCCAAGTGTGACCTAAGTTAGTGATTTCAAGTTCATTAGAATTGATTTGTGGCAAATTGGAATTAGTTTGGTCTAGGAATGGCTTGTGAAGTCACAAGTCATAATCATGACTTAAACCATTAGGGACTCAACCAACTAGGCAAAACCCTAGTCCTAGGGCCCTATGGCCGGCCAAGAGACAGCCCCCCCTCTATAAATATTCTCCTAGGAATTAGGGCTAGTCTCTCTCTTAAGGTTTATCCAAGTTTTTAGAAAGAGGTGAGTTCCATCTTCAAAAATTCCTATTAAATCCAAATTAAATCCTTTTTCCCTCTAGTAAATTACAACATGTCACGACCCGCTCCCGCTTTTCGGAATACGAGTACGTGGCCGAGTCCAGCCTACGCCGCAGCATCGGTGGTAGTACGCTGTCTGGGCTCAATATAAATCTCAAATACAACAAATATCTCTATTTTTGCTCATTCACAATAATTATTTTAATTACAATTCCAATAATACATTCAAATTTGCATACAGATACAAACCCGCTACATGTGATTATTCTATCTAGAATCTATGGTTGGCCTCCAAGATAGCTCTAACTCCACCCGAAGGAACCCAAAGCAAGAGAGCAAGTCATCGAGAATAGTCATCAAGAACCTATCAACTGAAAAATAGTTATCCAGTCAGGATTGGAGCAAGATCACCATAACACTACATTACACAATATATTATACAAGCATGAAGGAACGATAAAAGAAATTTAACTGAAGATAAGTATAGGCATGACATTGTATGATAAGAAAGTACCTTTGAGACGTGATAACAATATGAAGGTAGACTTGACATACCACTAAGACATGATGACAATAAGAAGGTAGACTTGACGAAAGAAGAACAATAGACAATAGAGCAACAATAATTAAGTCACGTGTACTGTGTGTTTTAGAATACCAACTTTCAGCATGTAGACGGCTTGGGATATCCGTCAGTCATACGTGTGGTGCATGACTGATATTATGCAATCAATGTATAGGGAGTCTGTATTCAATTCGTTGACCACATGCTTACTTGTTGTATTCTCCCGCCCGACTCTCTCACAATACATGTCCACTACGATAAACATTAGCAATACGATAAACTGTAAACAATAGAAAACAATGAGTAAGGCATGAACATGTATGTATATCCAACCGATTCTAACTCTCGTGCACAATAGTAATCATGAACAATGACAATCATGAACCATAAGAGAGTAATAGTGAAAAGACGACACGAAGATACATGCAGTATAAAATAAAGGAAACATAGGTCATAGTGATACTTGCCTCGGTTTGATTGGAGTTGACTGGAGCGATATGATCATGTCAACACAAAAATAGTCTCAGAAGTCAAAACTACGCAAGATGATCTCAGATGATGGCACGGACCTCTAAAATAAAAACAAAAATATAAAATATTTTGGAAAATTGTTGAAAAAAATATATGAAGTGTACTTTTTCATCAGCGTTCCGAAACTTCAAACGGATCGTGATTCCGATTCATGGTTCTCCCGAAATCTCGAAAACACCAAAACGTGTCAAATTTCGGACAACTGACACTCCACGAATTTTCCAGAAAATTAGGTTAAAATTATTTGAAAATAAACTTTATATTCAGAAAATATACCTCGAGACGGTTTCAACAAAAAAAACTGGAGGTCAAACAGAGTCCGGAGTTGAAAGTTATGGCCCTTCGAAGTTGGTAAAACATTTGAAAAGGAAGGCTGAATTTATGACGAATTTGGGGGTAATTATGAGAAAAAAAAGGGAGAATTTTTGGAAAAGAAGGTATGAGAGATGATTTTATTTTATAGGTTCAATATATATAGATAATGGAAAGCAATTAGTGAATTGGGATATGATTAGAACTCAATCAATAAAGATATGATTAGGATTACCAACTAATTTGGATAGGAATATGATTAGTTCAAATAAGAAATAATCTATCTAATACTAGATATGATTCAAATAGGATTAGAATTTCTAACGGACAAGTCCCTCCATAAATTTAAATCAAATAAATTATTTAAATCTAAATCATATGAATTCAAATCCAAATCTAAATCCAAATCAAATTCAACATAATAACTTTAAGATAAATTTAATGTTTATCAAAGCAATTTAAATCATATAATAGATAAATCGTTAAATCAAAAAATATTTCAAATCTAGATTAGATAATTCTTAATGCCACAATTAGTCACCATAAGTATTTTAAATAATGTTTGATGTTATCAAATAAGGTAAAATATATTTTATAAATCTAAATCTTATTCAAAATAAGTTACTAAATCTATTGCTCCAAAAATAATCATGATTTTTAAACTATTTTCGAAACCGATATTTTTTTTTTGAAAATCCAAACATAATAATAAATAACTTTATAATTTCAATAATAAAATTTCAAGAGCAAATATTTATTAAAACTAAATAGTACTTTCAAACCGTTAATTACAAACTATATTTTGAAATGCAGAAAAAATAGTAAATATCTTTTACAAAGTTTCAAA
Organism: Iris pallida; assembly: GCA_029216955.1. Lineage (NCBI taxonomy): Eukaryota > Viridiplantae > Streptophyta > Magnoliopsida > Asparagales > Iridaceae > Iris > Iris pallida. The sequence goes on from JANAVB010017050.1 coordinate 186,444, forward strand.
AATAAATTACTTTCAAACACAATAAAATAAAATATAAAAAAAAATTGAGAAACAGGGTTACACAACAGGACCTAAATACCATGTTCTTGCTGTTTGTAATAAGTTTTGACAGGAAGGAATCAATTTAAAGGACTTTGGGTGGTTTGAGGAATCATTCCTTTGAGGCTTTTTGGGAGCTTGTGCACATTAAGGTATAATCCTATCTATTGCTCCTAAAATATGGTAAAAATCATTTCTAGGTTGCCCTAACCCTAGCCTAACTATAGGAATAGGGTTTCCCAAATTTTCGTGTCGTTTCGTGTCCATTCTGGACACGTATCAGTGCATATTACTTGGTGTTTGATGAAATATCCCAATGGGCATTTCGAGTGAACTTTGGAATTGTATTTGAATAGGAAATTAGATCTATGTGTCGCTTATCCATTTTTGTAGTTTTTGTGTCATCTTAGTGTCGTGTCGAGTCCCTACGGACACGCGAACACACTGTCACGCGTGCGCATGCACGGGCACTGTTCATGCCCTGCTGCACGGGTGCGATTGCGACGCGGACACGACATGTCGACGCGTGGGATTCGACACAAAGTGAGGGGCAACATCTGTCATCATGTGTGTCGAGTTTCAGCCCCTCTCGTGTCGTGTCGGACACGTTATGGGCTGTGCACGTGTCGTGCACTGTGTAGTCCAGTGTCTGAAATTGTTTTCTGTTGTTAAATCGATTTTGAATGATTTTAATTTATGTTTAATGAATGTGTAGATCCTAAAGGTGATGTTTAAACCCTGTTACACCATGTTACACATTATTTGGGTTTTAGATTGTGTTTTGGCTCGAATTATTGGAAGAACAGTGCAATTCTGATACATGTTCTGATACTGTGTATTCCCAGTTTTTCCTAACCCAGTTTAATGCTCTTTTTGTCATGTTTCAATTGATTTTTGGATCCTACATGTTGCATATTATGTTAACTAAGTTTCTAAACTCAATTATAGGCTTTTGGTAGTGAGTAGGAGATTTTGGCTTTTGAGTTCATTTCGAAATGGGTTAAAACCTGAGAATGTATTCAAAACTGAGTTTAGTTCCCAGTTTTCACAAAAACTTGAGATAATGATTGTATAGGTTGTTAACTGGTTATTGAGTGTGGGTTTTAGTAGTGTTCAGTTCCTTAAAACCTGAGATTGTTGGTTTATATTGTTAGGCTATACATTGATTTCCTTTCTTGTTTAATTGACAGAAAACTGAGCTTGCATTGAATCGATTTCATGAGTGTTACTGATTACTGAGTTTAAGGGGCAGTGGGTTGGTTATTAACTGATTTTCATTCCTTTCCTTTTCAAGAACATGAGTTACATGGATTCAATGTTCCTTTCTCATTAACTGATATGATATAACCTGAGTTGGGACTTAGTTCCCAGTTTTTTTTATGTGAACTTGAGAATAGTTTTTGGTAAATTTGAGATTATTAGTTATAAGGACTGTTGAACCCTTGTTGTGGTTTGAAATTAATAGGTTAACTATGTTAATTCCTAATCTGAAATCTGGATATGTTTTGAGTGTTTGAACTGCTAGTTCAATGTGTATCTGAGAAATTCTGTTCCTGGGTTTTCTTATATTGATATCATGATGCCTTCATAGATAACTGAATTGGTTCAGAAAACCTGGTATGTATTGCATATTGATTGGGGTTAGTATAACCTGGGAATCAATGCATTCTTGGGTTCAAATTCTCCTACACCTGAGAATGTGTACCCTTCATCTGAGTTTCCAGGATCTTCTGTGCATATGCATACACTGTTTCTTCCATGCCTGAACACATGCACCCCCACATGTTCTTCACTGTTTCAAATTTCTGAACACACACAGTTACCCTCACTGTTCCCTGTTTATTCTAGTACTTGTACACTGTCATGTACACAAATGGCTCACACACACACACCCTCCTGCCTACACTGTCACACACACATACATTGTTCTCATGAGTTTTCCCTCACTCTCTATGTGTATATATATATATATAAGCCTTGTTATATATATATATATACAAGCTTCCCTTATATGTGTATATGTATTTTAAATATATATGATATATATGGTGTCATAATATTGGGATATTAAGTGTATGATATAGTGTGAACATAGGGCATGGGTGTATTGGTATAGTGACTATAGGATGGGTGTTTCTTAGTAGACTATTAGACATAGACATGTCTTGTGGTTGTGTTATAGGCATGTTTAGGCATGGTATGCCTAGGGGAACCTAGAGTAGACTTGTTATAACTTAGAATAACTTGCTAGACCTAGATTAGACTAGTTTGACCTAGATTAGACTAGTTTGACCTAGATTAGACTTGGTTGACCTAGTTTGACTTCTAGGGTTGACCAGAGTTGACCAAGAGTTGACTTTGGTCTAGATTGACCTAGTTCATGTAGAATGCATTAATTTGCATTATATTATCATTGTAGACTCATAGTGACTCGTACTGTTCTATAGGAGACAGACACCCCTCCTCGGACAGTATACTTTCTCCAGATTCTCAGGATACAGGCGAGTACATTCTCTGATCATTTCATATCCTGCATTAGGAGTATATTTCCTATTTTAGATTACTATACATGATGCTGGCACGTTGGAAACACGGATTAGTACTATATGGATCTTGTTCTGCGATATTATCCCCTTAGCGGATACATCGGGTATTCGTGTTCGTGTACTTTATCGTGAGCATCGTGTACTCCTTGTATTCGTGACATTCGTGTACAAATCGTATGAAATCGTATATATTCATGTATTCACATGATCTCGTGTGCGACTATACTTCATGTGCAGTAACATATCATAGCTGGATCCTTGTGTATTGATTGGGGCGGGGGAGTAGAAGTGGTTATGTAATCAATCCAGTAGATTACTCGTGTACAACCTCTGTAGATTACTCGTGTACAACATCGTGCCGTTTACATAACCATCTTGTGCTCTGAATCACTAGACACTGCTAGTTCTTTATATACTGTAGCTATTTATTTACAGCTCTTTCTGTTGATCATGATGTTCCTTCAGTTTCTTGTGTTTTATTCTATAGCATGATTATATATCCTGACCTGCTATGATTTGTTGAGAAGTACTGTGCTCGCTCCTGTCCTGACTGGACCTGTTGAAATATTACAGAGGACGAGGCTGAGGCGTTCTGCCCTACTTACTACGGTGCCACACTAGATGAGTGTCCAGATTTGGACCAGCAGCAGGATCCTCTAGCAGTAGACGAATCTCCTTTAGATTAGGCTGTCTTTTCTATTCTGGATTCCTGTATTAGACTCTGAGATATTCTGAGATGTATTATTTTAGACACTTAGTTCTGGATTGTATCTCTGTGACTCTCTGTTCTGGATATTTTATCTTTTATTATCTATCTATCTTACCTGTTCTACCTTAGCTGTGGTTGAGTTGCATTTTGTGTTATGTCACCCCCATTCGGGGAGTATAACTGTTATTACCTTCAATTGTTAGATGTTGTGACCTAGGACAGCGTTCTACCGCCGACACTGCGGCGTAGGCTAGACGTACCCACGTCTCGTGCCCTTACTCTAGGGTGCGGGTCGTGACACGTTTTTAGTGGTAGCCCATGCAGGTCCTAGGATAAAAGTGTAGTGGTATTCGATATAGAATATCGCTGCAGCCTGCAGTAGGAATTAGCATTTTTTTTGAAGGTACTCAATCACACTAGGAAAATTCTTTATCAGATTCCGTATATCTATTTTGCTGCTTATTGTCTTCCTTAGAATTTTAAACTGTCCTCCTTTGATTATTTCGACTCATTCTCAGTAATCGCTTCTTGTTTGATCTGTGTCTCCAGGATGGTTGAGACGCGATCGCATCGCCCCGTGACGGGAGAGGCTGGAGAGGGGTCTGCCACCTCTCGTGTCCAGCATCCAGCTCTCGGTGCCACAGGGCCAGTGCAGCCCTCAGGAGTGGGAGTTTTTGCCACTTTTGGAGGAGTACCTCCACCAGTCGGGAGGCCGAGCATGGTGATTCCTGAGATCCTTCCTCCGCAGCAGCTTCCGCCTGCGGGGATGGTTGATGCTGTCCATCTCTTCTCCTTCATGGAGAGGATTTTGGAGTCCTCGCACCAGCGCAGTCAGAGGCAGACTGCAGATTTCAGGCAGGGGATTGATGAGGCGCACCGGCTGGTACGCACGACTGTTGAGATGGTGACAGGTCAGGGGACTCAGAAGCAGCCCCGTCGGAGGGAGAGAGATATTCAGGACTTCCAGAAGATGCATCCTCGAGAGTTCTTGGGCACATAGGGCATTCACTATGCCGATGATTGGATTGAGCACATAGAGGAGATCTTCTGACTGGCAGAGATACCAGATCGGCTTCACATTGAGGCAGCGGGCAGCCAGATACAGGATTTGGCCCGTGCATGGTACCAGACTGATCCCAGAGTAGGAGTGGAGGGCCAGACTTGGGCCCGGTTCAAGGAGCTGTTCAAGGAGCAGTTCTTTCCCGATGTAGCCTTGGGTGGGATCGAGGCGCAGTTCGAGGCTCTGGTTCAGGAGAACCAGACTGTAGCTGAGTATGCCGGGGAGTTCTGCCGACTGGCCCGATTTATTGATGATCTGACGGAGAAGACCAAGGCGAGGAAGTTTCGCCAAGGTTTGACTAGGGAGATTCGGTCGCTGACCAAGAGCGACCGGAACGCTACATTTGCTGAGATTTATTCTGGGGCCATGGCGGCAGAGGACGACCTGGGACTGAGGCAGAAGAGAGGTCGCGATTTTTAGTCAGGTAGTAGCAGTCAGGGGCAGGCCAAGAGGCCTCATTTCCAGCAGCAGTTTCAGCATCAGAGGCCAGTGCAGCAGTTTCAGCAGCAGGGCCGTACACCTTCCCAGCAGGTGCAGCACCAGTATCAGAGGGGGCAGCAGGCACCCAGGCAGCAGGCTATTAGTTGTACTTTCTGCAAGAAGCCTAGGCACAAGTGGAACGAGTGCAGAAAGAGACTCGGTAGATGCTTGATGTGTGGATCAGCAGACCACCAGATGCGAGAGTGTCCAGTTGCGTCGATGCGTCCGGTACCAGGAGGAGCTGGGGCAGCCAAGGCTCCAGCAGGCCAGCAGAGGGGACCAGCCCTGCAGACCCAGCAGCAGAGGTTCCAGCAGCACCAGCAGCAGGCACGGGGTGGACAGCAGGGGCGAGCTTTCGCCATGGCAGCTGAGGATGCTGAGGTCATCGGAGAGCTGATAGCAGGTTCGGTTCTTCTCGACTCCCTTCCAGCATTTGCACTCTTTGATTCCGGGGCTTCCCACAGCTTTGTGTCTGTATCGTATGCTATTAGACACAGTTTGGGTTCTGAACCATTGCCTAGGACTTGCAAGATCACGACCGGGGGTGGGGTCATCCTTGTGAGTAATATTTGCAGAGGGCGGAGTGTCATTTTAGGAGGCCGAGAGTTGGGAGTGAGTTTACTCGTCATGCCATTACCGAACTACGATATAGTACTAGGTATGGACTGGCTGAGTAGACACCACGCCCGTATTGATTGCCGTGGGGGTAGAGTTTTGTTCGGGGCTCCAGGAGAGCCAGAGTTTGAGTACACCCGACGGCAGGTAGAGCAGGACGATAGAGTCTTTTATGGAGCTTCAGTTGAGGAGCAGGTGGCTCCGCATCCCTTGATCACAGAGTTTATGGACGTATTTCCAGAGGAGTTGCCGGGGCTTTCACCGGACAGAGATGTAGAGTTCTCGATAGACTTGGTTCCCAGGGCGGAACCGATCTCCCAGCATGTCTATCGAGTGAACAACAGCGAGTTAGTGGAGCTAAAGAAGCAAGTGGATGAGCTGCAGGACAAGGGCTTCATTCGCTCGAGTTCTTCACCTTGGGGTGCACCGGTACTCTTCGTACCCAAGAAGGATGGGTCGGTACGTATGTGTATCGACTACAGGGTACTCAACAACCTGACAATCAAGAACAGATACCCACTGCCGCGGATCGATGATTTGTTTGATCAGTTGAGCGGAGCTCGGGTGTTCTCCAAGATTGATTTGAGGTCGGGTTATCACCAGGTGAAGGTGAAGAGGGAGGATATTCCCAAGACCGCTTTTAGGACGCGGTACGGGCAGTTTGAGTTTTTGGTCATGCCGTTTGGGCTAACCAATGCACCAGCAGTGTTTATGAATCTAATGAACAAGGTGTTCCACCAGTACTTGGACAAGTTCGTGGTGGTGTTCATTGATGATATATTGATATATTCCAAGACAGAGGAGGAGCACGAGAAGCATCTGCGGATAGTGCTAGAGATTCTCAGACGGGAGCAGCTCTATGGGAAACTCTCCAAGTGTGAGTTTTTCTTGGACCAGGTGGACTTCTTGGGGCATGTGGTGACTGGAGATGGTATCTCAGTTGACCCCAAGAAGATTGTAGCAGTTGAGGCTTGGACAGCGACGACTTCAGTGGCAGAGATCAGGAGTTTCCTGGGGCTGGCAGGATACTATAGGAGATTTGTGCAGGATTTCTCCCGGGTTGCAGAGACGTTGACACGGTTGACCCGGAAGGATACTGAGTATGTTTGGTCAGAGGAGTGTCAGGCATCTTTTGATGAGTTGAAGAAGCGGCTTACGATAGCTCCGATTCTGACATTGCCTTCAGGATCGGGTGGATTCACTATTTATAGTGATGCTTCAGGGAAGGGGCTGGGTTGCGTCTTGCAGCAGCATGGGAAGGTGATTGCCTATGCTTCCAGGCAATTACGTCCCCATGAGAAGAACTACCCTACCCATGACCTGGAGCTGGTGGCGGTGATTTTTGCTTTGAAGTTATGGAAGCACTATCTGTATGGCGAGAGGGTGGAGATCTTCACAGACCATAAGAGCTTGAAGTACGTGTTCACTCAGAAGGAGTTGAACATGAGGCAGCGCATGTGGCTTGAGCTGATGAAGGACTTTGATATCGCACTCCAGTATCACCCGAGGAAGGCCAACGTGGTTGCTGATGCCTTGAGTAGGTATCCGACAGCCATGTGTTTGACTATAGACCGGCACCTGCTTGCAGATTTGGAGAGCCTTGGGATTGAAGTGATCGTGCCCGGAGTGCAGATGCAATTATGGGGCCTTCAGATACAGTCAGACTTGATGGACATGATCAAGGCGACACAGTTTGATGATGTGGCTCTGCGGTGTATCCGAGAGCAGATCAGTATGGGAGTGGAGGATACTGAGTTCTCACTTGCAGTGGATGGTGCCCTGAGGCACGGTGCCAGGTTATATGTGCCTAGCGGGAAGCTCAGAGAGCAGATTATGCAGGAGGCTCACAAATCGCAGTACTCTATACATCCTGGTGCCAACAAGATGTACAGGGATCTGTGAGAGCATGTCTGGAGGTACGGAATGAAGAGGGAGGTGTCCAACTTCGTAGCTAGATGCTTGATCTGTCAGCAGGTCAAGGCTGAGAGGCAGAGGCCCGGGGGATTATTGCAGCTGCTGTCCATTCCAGAGTGGAAGTGGGAGCACATTACCATAGATTTTGTATCAGGGTTGCCCCGTACACAGGAGGGAAAGACGCGATTTGGGTCATCGTTGACAGGTTGACCAAATCGGCCCACTTCTTGCCATTCAAGGTGGGTACGTCTACAGAGAGGCTGGCGGAGTTATATATGAGGCAGATAGTCAGAATTCACGAAGTTTTCGTCAGCATAGTCTCAGATCGGGATAGTCGCTTTACTTCCCATTTCTGGAGGAGTCTGCAGACTAGCTTGGGCACTCAGCTCAAGTTTAGTACCGCATACCACCCCCAGACGGACGGACAGTCAGAGAGGACTATTCAGACGCTTGAGGATATGCTGCGGACGTGTGTCATGGATTTTGGAGGTTCCTGGGAGGATCACCTGTATTTGGTGGAGTTTGCTTACAACAATAGTTTTTAGGCCAGCATTGAGATGTCACCGTTTGAGGCTCTGTACGGGCGTAGGTGTCGTACACCCTTATCTTGGGATGATGTTGGAGAGCGAGCTTTACTGGGACCAGAGATGGTTGTTGACGCAGCCGAGAAGGTGAAGCTCATCAGGGACAGACTTCGCGTGGCGCAGGACAGACATCGGCACTGGGCCGATAGCCACCGGAGGTCGTTGGAGTTTGAGGTACAGATTTAGAGTAGGATTAGAATTAGGTTGTATTTAGTTTTGTTTGATTGATCGTGTTTGATTTTTAGTAACTTGAGACCTTGCTTGTGATTAGGTTGGAGACATGGTTTTTCTGCGGATATCTCTGACTCGTGGTACGATACGTTTTGGTGGAGGTGGAAAGCTTAGCCCGCGCTTCATCGGCCCTTTCGTTATTAGCGGAAGAGTCGGTGACGTGGCATACAGGCTAGACTTGCCACCTGCACTAGTGGGCGTCCACAACGTATTCCATGTATCACAGCTGAGACGGTACGTGGCTGACCCTAGCCATGTGCTCGATCACTCGGAGATAGAGGTTGGACCTACTCTTAGTTATCCAGAGCAGCATGTGGAGGTTTTGGATCGCCGGAAGAAGGTATTGAGGAACCAGGTGATACCCTTGGTACGCGTCGCATGGAGGCATCATTCTCCAGGAGAGTCTACCTGGGAGCGGGAGTATGAGATGCGCGAGCGGTACCCCTATCTTTTTGGACCTGAGGTATAATTTTCTATCCTTCTTAGCAGTTAGTTTCGCCTTTTAATTTCGAGGACGAAATTATTTTAAGGGGGGTAGATTTGTCACTACCACTTTTCTAGCTTGAGGGTATTTTGGTCATTTTCAAAATTTTGGAATTATTTTGGGATTTTATTATTAATTATAATTAATGTGATTTTTAGATGATTTTTAGTATAATTGATTTGTGCCAGTTTTAGATTTTGACTCATGTTGACTAGGAGACTGTCCTATTGGCTAACCTAGGTCAAGACATCTTGGTTAGGTTAAAAAACCCTAGTGTGACCTAAGTTAGTGATTTCAAGTTCATTAGAATTGATTTGGGGCAAATTGGAATTAGTTTGGTCTAGGAATAGCTTGTGAAGTCACAAGTCATAATCATGACTTAAACCATTAGGGACTCAACCAACTAGGCAAAACCCTAGTCCTAGGGCCCTATGGCCGGCCAAGAGACAACCCCCCTATAAATATTCTCCTAGGAATTAGGGCTAGTCTCTCTCTTAAGGTTTATCCAAGTTTTTAGAAAGAGGTGAGTTCCATCTTCAAAAATTCCTATTAAATCCAAATTAAATCCTTTTTCCCTCTAGTAAATTGCAACAGGACCTAAATACCATGTTCTTGCTATTTGTAATAAGTTTTGACAGGAAGGAATCAATTTGAAGGACTTTGGGTGGTTTGAGGAATCATTCCTTTGAGGATTTTTGGGAGCTTGTGCACATTGAGGTATAATCCTATCTATTGCTCCTAAAATCTGGTAAAAATCATTTCTAGGTTGCCCTAACCCTAGCCTAAGTATAGGAATAGGGTTTTCCAAATTTTCGTGTCGTTTCGTGTCCATTCTGGACACGTATCAGTGCATATTACTTGGTGTTTGATGAAATGCCCCAATGGGCATTTCGAGTGAACTTTGGAATTGTATTTGAATAGGAAATTAGATCTATGTGTCGCTTATCCATTTCTGTAGTTTTCGTGTCATCTTAGTGTCGTGTCGAGTCCCTACGGACACGCGAACACACTATCGCGCGCGCGCGTGCACGGGCACTGTTCATGCCCTGCTGCACGGGTGCTATTGCGACGCGGACACGACACGTCGATGCGTGGGATTCGACACACAGTAAGGGGCAACATCTGTCATCATGTGTGTCGAGTTTTAGCCCCTCTCGTGTCGTGTCGGACACGTTATGGGCTGTGCACGTGTCGTGCACTGTGTAGTCCAGTGTCTGAAATTGTTTTCTGTTGTTAAATCGATTTTGAATAATTTTAATTTATGTTTAATGAATGTGTAGATCCTAAAGGTGATGTTTAAACCCTGTTACACATTGTTTGGGTTTTAGATTGTGTTTTGGCTCGAATTATTGGAAGAACAGTGCAATTCTGATACATATTCTGATACTGTGTATTCCCAGTTTTTCCCAACCCAGTTTAATGCTCTTTTTGTCATGTTTCAATTGATTTTTGGATCCTACATGTTGCATATTATGTTAACTAAGTTTCTAAACTCAATTATAGGCTTTTGGTAGTGAGTAGGAGATTTTGGCTTTTGAGTTCATTTCGAAATGGGTTAAAACCTGAGAATGTATTCAAAACTGAGTTTAGTTCCCAGTTTTCACAAAAACTTGAGATAATGATTGTATAGGCTGTTAACTGGTTATTGAGTGTGGGTTTTAGTAGTGTTCAGTTCCTTAAAACCTGAGATTGTTGGTTTATATTGTTAGGCTATACATTAATTTCCTTTCTTGTTTAATTGACAGAAAACTGAGCTTGCATTGAATCGATTTCATGAGTGTTACTGATTACTGAGTTTAAGGGGCAGTGGGTTAGTTATTAACTGATTTTCATTCCTTTCCTTTTCAAGAACATGAGTTACATGGATTCAATGTTCCTTTCTCATTAACTGATATGATATAACCTGAGTTGGGACTTAGTTCCCAATTTTTTTATGTGAACTTGAGAATGGTTTTTGGTAAATTTGAGATTATTAGTTATAAGGACTGTTGAACCCTTGTTGTGGTTTGAAATTAATAGGTTAACTATGTTAATTCCTAATCTAAAATCTGGATATGTTTTGAGTGTTTGAACTGCTAGTTCAATGTGTATCTGAGAAATTCTGTTCCTGGGTTTTCTTATATTGATATCATGATGCCTTCATAGATAACTGAATTGGTTCAGGAAACCTGGTATGTATTGTATATTGATTGGGGTTAGTATAACCTGGGAATCAATGCATTCCTGGGTTCAAATTCTCCTACACCTGAGAATGTGTACCCTTCATCTGAGTTTCCAGGATCTCCTGTGCATATACATACACTGTTTCTTCCATGCCTGAACACATGCACCCCCACATGTTCTTCACTGTTTCAAATTTCTGAACACACACAGTTACCCTCACTGTTCCCTGTTTATTCTAGTACTTGTACACTGTCATGTACACAAATGGCTCACACACACACACACCCTCCTGCCTACACTGTCACACACACATACATTGTTCTCATGAGTTTTCCCTCACTCTCTATGTGTATATATATGTATAAGCCTTGTTATATATATATATATATATACAAGCTTCCCTTATATGTGTATATGTATTTTAAATATATATGATATATATGGTGTCATAATATTGGGATATTAAGTGTATGATATAGTGTGAACATAGGGCATGGGTGTATTGGTATAGTGACTATAGGATGGGTGTTTCTTAGTAGACTATTAGACATAGACATGTCTTGTGGTTGTGTTATAGGCATGTTTAGGCATGGTATGCCTAGGGGAACCTAGAGTAGACTTGTTATAACTTAGAATAACTTGCTAGACCTAGATTAGACTAGTTTGACCTAGATTAGACTAGTTTGACCTAGATTAGACTTGGTTGACCTAGTTTGACTTCTAGGGTTGACCAGAGTTGACCAAGAGTTGACTTTGGTCTAGATTGACCTAGTTCATGTAGAATGCATTAATTTGTATTATATTATCATTGTAGACTCATAGTGACTCGTACTGTTCTATAGGAGACAGACACCCCTCCTCGAACAGTATACTTTCTCCAGATTCTCAGGATACAGGCGAGTACATTCTTTGATCATTTCATATCCTGCATTAGGAGTATATTTCCTGCTTTAGATTACTATACATGATGCTGACACGTTGGAAACACGGATTAGTACTATATGGATCTTGTTCTGCGATGTTATCCCCTTAGCGGATACATCGGGTATTCGTGTCATGTACTTTATCGTGAGCATCGTGTACTCCTTGTATTCGTGACATTTGTGTACAAATCGTGTGAAATAGTGTATATTTATGTATTCACATGATCTCGTGTGCGACTATACTTCGTGTACAATAACATATCATAGCTGGATCCTTGTGTATTGATTGGGGCGGGGGAGTAGAAGTGGTTATATAATCAATCCAGTAGATTACTCGTGTACAACCTCTGTAGATTACTCGTGTACAACATCGTGCCGTTTACATAACCATCTTGTGCTCTGAATCACTAGACACTGCTAGTTCTTTATATACTGTAGCTATTTATTTACAGCTCTTCCTGTTTATCATGATGTTCCTTCAGTTTCTTGTGTTTTACTCTATAGCATGATTATATATCCTGACCTGCTATGATTTGTTGAGATATACTGTGCTCGCTCCTGTCCTGACTGGACCTGTTGAAATATTACAGAGGACGAGGCTGAGGCGTTCTGCCCTACTTACTACGGTGCCACACTAGATGAGTGTCCAGATTTGGACCAGCAGCAGGATCCTCTAGCAGTAGACGACTCTCCTTTAGATTAGGCTGTCTTTTCTATTCTGGATTCCTGTATTAGACTCTGAGATATTCTGAGATGTATTATTTTAGACACTTAGTTCTGGATTGTATCTCTGTGACTCTCTGTTCTGGATATTTTATCTTTTATTATCTATCTATCTTACCTGTTCTACCTTAGCTGTGGTTGAGTTGCATTTTGTGTTATGTTACCCCAATTCGGAAAGTATAACTGTTATTACCTTCAATTGTTAGATGTCGTGACCTAGGACAACGTTCTACCGTCGATACTGCGGCGTAGGCTGCACGTACCCACGTCTCGTGCCCTTACTCTAGGGTGCGGGTCGTGACAACAACAAAAGAGTAACATGACAAAATTAATCAATCAACAAGGAACAGATGGAATCGGATTTCAAGGTAATTATAAAAGACAATTGTAGGAATGGAATTGAGAAGAACGGAACTTGCAGCAAGATCTCCAACGGTCTGTGCATCCTCGACTGTCCTGACGATAGCTCGCCCTGCTGGTTTTCTCCAGCCTGATGCTGATACTGCACAAATCTCTGCTGCTGATGCTGCATGAATCGCTGCTGCTGAGAGAAACCGGAAATGAAGGAAAAAGTCTCTGTACAGACGGAGGTGCACCTCCAATATAGCAAAAATGCCAACTTGAGTCAGCACAACAGAAGCTGCGGTCTCGAGGCCCTATTAAACAGGACGAGAGGTGGCCAGCCTCTCGATAGTATCCCCCAAACCGAAGCGATGAGATCGTGTCTTCATAACCATCATGAAGACAGATCAAAACAAGAAGCAATTTCTGAGAATGAAGCAAAAATTCAAAGGAGAACAATTTATATTCAAGGGAAGTCAATAAGCAACAATTTTAGACAAAAGGAATCGGATTAAGAGTTTTTCCTAATGTGATTGAGTACCTCCAAAAATATCCTAATCCTACTGCAGGCTGTAGTGATACTCTAGTTCGAATACCACTATATAAACTCCACCTGCATGGGCCACCACTAAAAACGTGTCACGACCCACACCCATCGTAAGGGTACGAGAACGTAACAACGTCCAGCCTACGCCGCAGTGTCGGCGGTAGAACGCTGTTCTAGGTCATGAACTATAACTACATAACATGAAATATACTCTCCAGAAGGAGGCCAACACCGAGGTACAACTCAATCACAATCAAAGGTAGAATGTAGCATGAGGGAAATAGATAAGAAATCCTCAACTGAGGTACAGTAGAAATGGAATACAAGTCTTATCATCTCTAAAATATACAACTCTGAAAATAAAGACAACAACTAAGCATGAAAAGAAGGAACAGTCTAAGCTATCTACACTATACAAGGTATCATCCTGAGCAGCTGCCTGAACCTCCCCAGGGGTCCAGGTCGCGAGTGTCAACTAGGCAAACTCCAAGTAAGGGTGCAGGGTTCCTCATCATTCTCTGTAAAATTTTTAACAGGTCCAGTCAGGACGGGAGCGAACACAAAATATCTCACGCAGTTCATATCATGTTAGGAAATATAAAGCATGCAATAGAGTAAGGTACATGAAACGTTGAAAGAAGAATGTATATGAAAAACAGTAGAGATTTGATAACAGAAAATATCTATATATGATAAGTAAGAACTGTAAGCCTACTGTGATTTAGAGTACAATATGGTTATGTAAACGGTCTAAGAAAATGCAATGGTAACTCCATTGTACGTGGGTGTACAATAGACATATACAATAGTTATACAATATTGTACAATAGGATTTGAGTACATAACCAATTCTACTCTCCCTCCCCAATCGATACACAAGGATCCACTCCTGTTATGTTATCTTACACAATAGTGTACAATGTTATACAATAGATGTACAATGTTATACAATAGATGTACAATGTTATACAATAGTTGTATAATGTTATACAATAGTGTACAATGGTCTATCCCTGGGACTCATGTGATACTGAGAGTACAATATGCACAAGGAGTATACAAGGATATAGGTATTCAATAAATACAATATGGAAGTGAAACGCACATCACAATATGTATCTAGTGAATACAAGGGGATAATATCCCAAAAGGAGATCCATATAGTACCAATCCGTGATAACAATCGTGTCAGCATCAAGTACAGTAATCTAGAGCAAGAATGTAAATCCAGGCAAGTATGAAACGGTTAGAGAATGTACTCGCCTGGTATCTGAATGTCTGAAGTAAATGTACTGTCCGAGATGAGGTACCAGACTCCTAGTTAGAGCAACACAAGTCAAGATGTATACATGGGATGATAAATGTAATCTACGATGCGTCTGTATACTGTCTAGGTCAAAATAGACTAAAGTCAACACTTGGTCAACTCCAGTCAACTACACCAGTCAACTAGGTCAACTAGGCCACTCATAACCCCAGCAAGTCTAATAAGTCTCACTAGGCCTAACCAAGCCTAGTCTAGCAATCACACACCAATCACAAGGCTATACAAGCCAACACAAGTCACACATCAAGATACATCACTATCATGCATATTCGATATATATATATATATATATATATATATATATATATATATATATAAGAGAAAGGAACTAACATGTAAAGCTATGTGTGTGTGAACATGGAGGTGTACATAAAAAGAAAAATCAACACTAGTTATGAGTTTACACTACACATGGCACAAAGCTAACCCATCTACATTACACATGTATTATACTTAACATGCATGGCTACAAGTATACATCTATATACATTAGAGTAGAGACTATTTAAGTTATAACTAACATACATCTATACTTTACATAAATCTATATATATTATAGCAATCATTTAGAGAAGGGTTACATGG
This sequence comes from Iris pallida, assembly GCA_029216955.1. NCBI lineage: Eukaryota > Viridiplantae > Streptophyta > Magnoliopsida > Asparagales > Iridaceae > Iris > Iris pallida. The sequence continues at coordinate 201,716 of JANAVB010017050.1, forward strand.
CATGGTGGTTGATATAGAGTGGGGTGTCTTTGTGCAGAGGGTGAAGTTCATTCTCAGTTTAGTTCCACATTTACATATAAACTAAAGTGAGCTATCCCATAAACTGGTGTAACTAACCACATAAAATGAACCATGTTATCTGAAATCTGCCATTAAGCCAACATCCCATATGCATACAGCTCATGCATTGTCTAATAATGAAATTAACTAACATTTCGAATTAAGGGGTTGAAGGTTAACATTACATTCATAGACATTCCACTATATTGAAAACTGAAATTGGTTTGGTAATAGGAAAAGGAAGGTATATATGCTTACATGGACAGTTCAGTGTTCGAACAACCTAAAATGAACTAACATTCAATCTAAATATCAGCTATGCATTGGTTCAATGTCTACATATGAAATATGATATTGCATTTACAATATTTATACATTATGCATTCATATTTATCATTACATATATACCTTGCATTTATATCTAGCATTCATTATATACTTTCATGCATGCATTGTATATCATTCTTTCATTCATGCATTTATGCATTGCTTACATATATTACATTAATTGCATTCCTACATGCTTGCATTCAACCATATATATACATTAATGTAAATAAGATATATATCATTTCATTCATCTAACATATCATGCATTACATACTCTATATTCATTTAATATTCATACTACATAGGCTCATAGATTACACAAAATGCATATATCGTATAGTCACTCTTTTACTTAAAACCAATACTGTACCAATTGGGCATTCACTAAATTATAGGATTAAAGTATATTGTAGTACTTCATGTTAGCTTTCCGAAACTTCAAACGAATCGCATTTTTGTGTCCGGAAGCTCCCAGAATCGCAAAAATACCGAAACGCGTTCGTCTTTCGTACAGCTGACACTCAAATAATTCTACAGAAAGTTACAGAAAGCATTTGGCTTATTAAAATATATATTTGGAAAGCTAACTTCGATACGGTTCTTTTAAAAAAAAAGGGAGATAAATCAGAGTTTTAAGCTAAAAGTTATGATATTTCTAAGTTGCTATTGCTACTAAAAACGTGGATAAAAATTATGACGAATTTGGGTAGTTTGAGACAAAAGAACACAAGTATATAACATAATATATCAAGAACTCACTCTCTACACTAATATATATATATGAGACACTATAGAACACATCTCCAATACAAAAATATGAGATTAAACATGTAATAATTCATTCATACATAACAACAACACATAGTGTGTCCAAATTTGGGGTTTTTCCACATGGACACAACCACAACACAAAGGACACTCCTATGATCTCCAAATGGACACAAAATGGACACAAATGGAGATATAACCATAGGGGTCATTCCTATGGGTTCAAAATAGACCTATATGCATGAGAAAATGAAAAGGAGAAGGGATTTATACCTCCCGGTAGATCGGATCGAAGAAAAGCCTTCCCGGAGCGACACCGACACGTAGAGATTCAAAAAGGACACGAACGAGCTCTGAATCCTCCTAAACTTGGATAGCTTCCTCCTTGGCTAGAATGAAGAAGGAAAGAAGAAGATTTGGTGGCGAAATGGAAGGATTTGGTGGAGAAATTGCTAGGGATTGCTCTCTAGAAATTTGGGGAAGAACAAGAGAGAGAGTGTGGATGAGAATAATGAAATGAACTTGAGCCTATCCTCTCCCAAAGTAGCTGGCCATATGGGGCTATTTGTCATATTATGGTAAGGTCCAAAATGCCCCCACTAACCTATTCTATTAGTATTAGGAAAGGGCTAATTGGTTAGGGCTAAATTAGTCATTCTAAAGTCTCTAATCACACTAACCTTATCCATAATAATTAGTCTAACCTCTAACTAAAATATTTCTATCATGTGGGCCATGGCTAACTAATGTGTGGGTCCACTAAAGTCAACACTACCCCGAATCCCCGTTTCAAGTCAGATTGAGCTGAAATTCGATCCCGACTCAAATAATCCCAAAACAATATCATAAATAATAAAATAAATTTCAAAAATATTTCAAAAATACAAAATAACAAAAATACTCCTGTTCCTGAAAACTGGGGGTGACAAATTCCTCGAAATTAAAACCAAACAATAGTAAAATGTCAAAATCATAAGTCATAATTTTAAATAGTTTAAAAATTATTAAAAATCACCAAAAATCCTAATATGAAATAATTATCAATAAATAATAATTATAATTACAAAATTTTAAAATTACCCTCATCTGGAAAACTGGGTGTTATACTATTTTATTATCGTCTATTGGTAGTGGATTTGTGTCCGCCGGACGTAACTGGAAATTCTTGATAAACTTGATACTCTATTTATATTATCATTCATTATTCAGTTTCATTTGTGTTAGTAGATTGTATCATATTTTGTGGACGAGATCTAGACTGCCTTGTTAGATTCTGTGACTTGTTTATGTACTAGACAGCGTTCTACCGTCGATACTGCGGTGTAGGCTGGACTTGGACACGTCTCGTATCCGAAAAGCGGGTGCTGGTCGTGACAAGTTTTTTTGGTTGTCCATGCAGGTCTACGTTAATCACTTCGGTTACATTACTGTGCCGTCTTAGCCTGCGTATAGGATTGGAAACTTAGGATCTCATCCACGTGTCTTGAAAACAGTATTGATCTCTGTCCTTGATTTCTATTTGAATCTTTGACTTGCATCCTGCTTGAAATCTTCGTGCCATCTAATGTTTCCTTTTATTGTAGTAAATGGATTCTCAAGACAGGAACAACGCTTTCCTGAACACCCCACCGGCTACAGGAGGATTCTTCTCGTATATGACTCCGCCGACGCAGGCAGGCCAGCTTACTCATCAGGGCGATCCGACTCAAACGTAATACTCGAGATTTCGTAGAGACGACTTTCCTCCACCAGCACCCTTCCATCAGCCTGCACCCTTCCAGCCAGCATATGTTCCACATCCAGCACCTACCATGCACCCTGCACCAGCGACGTATCCAGCGCCTGCTATGTACCCAACACATGTTCTGCCTCTGCCACCTCCGCTGGACAACGTTGCCCTCCTCGGGATCTTCCAGCAGCTCATGACTTCTCAGACGCAATAGGCTGACATCTTCCGCGATACCTTGAGAGAGGATCTCCAGACTAGAGACGCTCCACGACCGCGTCCTGGAACTTCCAAGAATTTTATGGACCTTAGGCCCAGAGAATTCATAGGAATAGAAGGGATTCTCTACGCGGATGAGTGGTTAGAGAACGTAGACTGCAACCTTCGGAGGGCTCGAGTTCCTGAAGACCTGAAGGTCGAGAATGCTAATATGCAGCTTTACGACATCGCCCGCACGTGGTATAGAGACGAGCCTCGGTTCACCGCGCCAGACGTGACTTGGGAGAAGTTCAAGGAGCTGTTCAAGACGAAGTTCTATCCTGAAGCAGCCCGTAAAGAGTTGGAGAACGAGTTCGAGAGCCTGGAACTGGGCAACCTCTCCGTCGACGAATACACCGCAAAGTTCTTCCGCCTCAGCCGCTTTGCAGACGCCTTGACCCCTGCAGCCAAAGTCAAGAAGTTCAGGAAAGGACTTTCACATGAAATTCGCATAGCCATCGCCACCAGCCAGGCCACAACTTACGAGAGGATCTTGAAGGTCGCACAGGCAGTAGAGACAGAATTGAAGCGTAAGCGAAAGAGAGACAGAGACACACATGGAGGAAGCAACAGCCAACCGAGAGCGGCAAAGCGACCCAATGTTCCAGAGAAGACCGCAGCACAACAGTATCATCAACATCCACAAGCAGCCCCATATCAAGTACAAGACGTTCCTATCTGCCAGTATTGCATGAAGAAGGGCCACATCCAGGATCAGTGCCGCAAATGGTTAGGGTTGTGTTAGACTTGTGGTTCCAACCAACACGTATCTCGATTTTGTCCGAAGAGAAATACGACTGCCCCACCACTACTAGCCGCACAAGGAGGAGTTGACGGAAATGCATAAGTAGATCATCGTATTAGTACAATTGTGAGTCCTATATTAGAATTTGTGAGAACATGGAAATAATTTAGCAGCAGTAAGTTTTGACTATTCATTGCGGTATATCAAAGCTTTATTTGAATTTCGAGGACAAAATTATTTTAAGGTAGGTAGGTTTGTGAGCCCTTAGCCCAATTTTCCTATTATTTTATTATTATTATTTAATTTACACTCCTCTAATATTTCCTTTTGGTAATAAATGAGAATGAATAGTGAAAGGAAGAGGGTGGGCCTTGCAACTAGAAATTTCTTTAAGGGGTTTTCGTGCAAAACCCAACTCAAATTCAATTCCCCAAACATCCAGAGACCTAAATGCTAAATGGTTAATTCAAATCACCATTGATCAAACCAGAGATTTAAAACTCTGGATTTAAATCTTTCAACGGCCAACTGCTATTTACCAATCCTGATCAAACCAATATCAGGATTCAAATTTGAGAGGGACTCTTAAATTCTAGATAAGACTCGAGAATCTCTAGATGAAGCTGAATTCAAACTTCAAACAAATTCTCCTTATCACCTTCCTCCTCAATCGACCTATATATACATGGATAGCAGTTGTGAACCGACCCATCCGCAAACCCTAGAAAATCCTATTTACGAGGAAGAAGCAAAGAGGAGCCACAGGTTCGATCGAGATCTGTAAACCAATCTAACAGGTTAGTCATCTGCTCTGTTCGATCTCAATTTTTACATTACCAGATATTCGATCAAATGTCTAGATGGGGAATGAAATAATGGGATTCACATGAGTATTAATGGTGGTTATATCATAGGGTGTGTGCCGGGTTAGAGAACCATCATAGACAATGTTTAACAATAAGTACAAGCCCAGCATACTATGGGGGATCATGACCTTAGCAAAGACAAACCGGGCGCAGGAGGGGTAAGTGCAGGTGTCGAATTGGGTTATCCATGTAAAGCGTCAGGAATTTAGGGTGAGACCATTGGTAGTAAACCAGTCATGTGTTAAGCCCGTGTTCTGTGTCACACTACATTTGTTTCAGCCCCTCATTGCAGGATACCTGCCCTTATTAGTATCGTATTAGTCTTAATCCTCACCATGGTAACTATCTTGTAATCCAACCACTTACCTGGCCCTCACCCGATTAATCAGCCTCATATTATTGACACCAGTAATATAGGAAGACCCAGTCCTTAACCATAGTCCAGCCCTCGATTATGTAAACAGTTCATGACAATAATAAATCAAATCTGATAGCCTTATTGCAGGTACCGGATGTTGGTACCCAGTTCTTCTCTACAAGCTATATTTGTAATCAGTACTTGGAGGCTTGGGTTATGGCTTTGCAACAGGGGTCTGGCCTTGGCCATACCTGGAGAGGTGAGTATTGGCCCAAATCATTTGTTATACCTATATAGGTGTTAAGTACCAAGGTCAAAGCGGGTGGGATAGGCAAGGCTAGTTGATGGAAGATTCAAATAGACTAATTAATAAACTAGTGTATGGATGTAAGGTTGTTAGTATCAGAACAGGGTCTGAGTCAAGTCCAGAACATAGGAGGATAGGCTATGCCTATCTTAGTAGCAGAGATTAATAGGACATCTATAGATAATCAGCTTTATCTTGTGTGACAACCCATCATTAGTTGTAACAAGCCTTCATCCTCTCATTTGAAATCGCTCTTGTGTGACAACCCAGCATTAGTTGTAACAAGCCTTCATCCTCTCATTTGAAATCGCTATTACGTGATGCTTGTGATCGTTGCAACTTGGACTGGATCGCGAACTAAACTTTTTGTCACAGATGAAAAGTGGGTAGCAATCGGTTTGCCTTCCAAGTAACCTTTTCCATGCTGTCGCGATTTCAATCTGTTTGCGGCTTCAAAATCAGTGTGAATTGGGAAATCGGTTTGTTTCTGATAGCCTAGAATATGTTGCTGCATCATAATTGCAAACTACTGGTAGATTATCTTCTCTAGCTGAATAAAGTGTTGGTTGCTTAGCTCATTGACAACTTTTACTGTTTCTGCTAGAATGTCAGAATTGTATGTTGACTAGTTTGGGTAGTTAGTCAATAGAAGTATTTGCTGAAAGATTTGTTTTTATTTGATCCTAACCTATTTGATGAGAAATGTTGATGAATCTTTAGCTGATTAAAATTTGTGAACACTACTGTTCAAAGTTGTTTCAGTAACAGTATCCTTTTCTTTAGAGCTTGGCTCAGATAAGCAATAGGCCATCCCTCCTGTATGAGTACATACCTATACCCTTGTCCATCTTTAATGTGTTTGATATCAGTTGGATCCATCATAATAGGCTTTGCTGCAACTGTGCATGAGAGGTTAACAGAAGCAAGCTTGATAGCTGTCCAAAATCAATCCATGACTGATTGATCACATCATTAGGACTTCCCTCCTTGCATACACTAATGGTTAGAATTGCATAGTATCCTAATTGACATCTGTGTAGTCCTAGTAAGTAACCAAAGTGCATCCTGGACCATCCTATTGCCAATTGGTACCATTCCTGTGATACACTTACTGGACTGAACAACATGTCACCTAGATACCTAGTGTACCAGGAAAGACTTGCCCTGTTTTGAGTATCAGTAGTTGGGGGTTCATATGTATATTGGTTAGATTGTCATGTTAGAGGCCTTCTTGAATCAAATGGATGCTGTTATGTCAAGATCCTCTCGTGTATCAAGTGGTAATGTCAGGATTACACTTCCTCTTGGATTATCTTGATAGTAAATCCTATGAATGCCTCATTTCAGAGTTAAGTTGTTGAGTATAGTGGTTGTAAAATAAGAGGATTTAAATGGTAGTTGCCACATGATCAAGGGTCACATTTTACTTTTCGTGATGGTGTATTATTATACAATTTTGTTAGTAAATTTAGCAAATTATGCAGTTGATTTCTTGCTCACATTAATTTCTTCAATTGCTTACTGTTGCCACTTGAAAGAAAAGCTCCTTCAATATGGTTCGTTTGGGAACCTTAAATCCCTTTGAGCAATGCAGTAAGGAGATTGTGAGAGGGGGAAACATGTGCATAGAGTTCACAAGAGGCAGAATGTCATGGTAGGTAACACCTAGGTAGATACTTGTGTATGGGCATACAAATACATAGGCAGGAGGATATATGGGTGTATATACATATTATGGGTTATATTCTAGAAATCTATTTAGTAATGTTAAATCCATGGATTAATAGGTAATAGGTAGGGTGCAAACTTAGAAACCTAGCAGGGTGACAATTAAGCTTTGAGTTAACTTCTTAATATTGATTTGATTAATTTATAAACAGGTTCATTAGACTCTTGACTCGACACTTGGTCGTGCCAGCAGCTCAGGACCACAGGCAAGTATACCTTGCCTTTCGTTACAGTTTTATTTACATGCTTCTCTATTTCATTATTCAGTTGACTGCTGACATATGCTTTACCATTGCTCACAGTTAGTCTTGTAGCTTTATTGGACCTGCTTTTTCACTTGCACTAATTTGAGTTGTATCGTAGGACGATCACGTTATAGATTGAACTGCTATTTTTCTTATTTTGTTTGTTTCCAACCTGCGAGTCCACATACGGGGCGAGGGTGACTTGTCTTGAAACTGACCTGCGAGTCCATATTCCGGGCGAGGGTTGGTATTACCTTGATTTTCTTGTTTATTTGTTTTCAGCAGTTCATTTATACGTAGCTGTTCCTACATTCATGTCTCGCGCTTGTTTAGATTTTCCTGCTTATATCCTGGATCTCTTTCATGCATATTAAACTGTTAGAAAGGCTTGTATATTATGTATTTTGCTAGTCCTCTGAGGACCTGATGATCTCTTCAGGTTTAGCCGAGTATTGAGCCAGGTGCACACGGGCAGTTGGAGATAGTCTTGGACCACGGTACCACTGTACCTGAGGGTAGTTTTGACAGTTTGGACTCAGTTATTTCATTTCCACGTTTCTATTTTATTATCGTCTATTGGTAGTGGATTTGTGTCCACCGGACGTAACTGGAAATTCTTGATAAACTGGATACTCTATTTATATTATCATTCATTATTCAGTTTTATTTGTGTTAGTGGATTGTATCATATTTTGTGGATGAGATTTAGACTGCCTTGTTAGATTCTGTGACTTGTTTATGTACTAGACAGCGTTCTACCACCGATACTGCGGCGTAGGCTGGACTTGGACACGTCTCGTATCCGAAAAGCGGGTGCGGGTCGTGACAGCTCTGGATGGTGACGAAGACGATGGGCGGTAGGCTAGCCGGTGAGGGTTTTGGGGTTGTGCGGTAGTCGCGGTGGTGCGGGGCGGTTCGGCGGTGGCCACGCCGGTGATGGCGAGGACAGAGGTGGAGACAGGATTCTCAATTTTTGTGGTCTTCGTATCCGGGGTGTCGGATACGATGAGATAGTTGTTCATCAGGTTTGGTGGCTTGGTGGCGTCGGGGAGGAGTGGCAAGGAGATGGTGGCAGTGATGTTCGAGAGGCGGACGGGAATAGACGGGATGGTGTCGTGTCCTGCGAGACACCAGCTGGTGTGTCCGGAGTTGTCGGACACGGGTAACAATGTACTTGTACAAATAGAAAAATAAAGTGGATGACACAGACACGATGCACATTGTGGTTGTGGTAGAGAATTATGGAGGAGTACCTCTCCTTTTATAGGAGGCGGGAATTCCCATTAGGATAAGGATTGGGATGTTTAAATCCCCCCATTAGATAATTCATAATTAAATTCATATTTATTTAAACTCATTTAAAATCATTTTAGATAAAATTCTTCAAATCAAAACTAGATAATAGCTTAAAAGAAAACTATTTAATTTATCCAAATAAAATCAAAAATTCAATTTAAATCACTATAGATTCATTTAAAAATATTTCCATAAATTTTAAATATCAATAATTAATTAATTTCGAAAATCAATAAAACATTTAGATATTAGAATTTTTATTTTTGCAAATAACTATAATTCATTTTTGGTGAAATCAAGTGGACATGAAATAAATTTCATGTCACTAGCACACAAAATATATTTTCATAAAACAATAATTTTTCTAAATTATCACTTATAATTGTAAAGTAAAATAAATATCATTAAATAAATAACGTTTGCCAAAATTTGGTACGACGCAATAAATCAATATTAAATACTTATTCAGAATTTTTTTTATAAAACATTTGTACAAATATATCGTCTTGCGATGTACAAATATGAAAAATGCGAACTCGTACGCGACGTACGATTTACAAAACAAAAATCGATACCAAATTTTTAAAATCGTAGTAATAAATTTTGGGGTTTTACATTAGTCTCTAACCAATTATCGAATAAGTAAAGCATAAGCAAGCATGTCCTGAGATAACCATGTACTAGGTCTAGACAAGACTAGACAAGATGGGACTCCATTCAATCATTCACGGCCAAGCAAGAGTACGGCTTGATAGTTAACTAGCTAGGGTTATCACAAGCCTAGTTACTAGCAAGATGCAATGAGATATTCCTACGGCCACAAGCCCTGCAGACTATCCAGGTTATCCAGACGCAAGGTTCATGTTAAGAGTTATCTTGACTTGTTAGGTGACTTGGATGCAACACATGACAGTATGCATAGTAATCATTTCATGTAGTGCCCCACATAACAGTGAGCTGAAAATGTGCCATACACGTCGGCAGGCTACAAGTCCATCAGGAAGACACCCAGATAACGGGATTGCTTGTAGCCGAAATATCTCTCTATATGAACTACTTGATCAATCTAGTCATTAACCTAGTCAAATTCAGTATGAATCCCTGACCGTGGTAACCAGGGATACAAGTCCTAGACATGATACGAGACAAGACTGGTAGCTTATACAAGCACAATCAATACAATCACCCACGGTGTCATGATGAGAGTTTACTAGCAAGTCAAGATAGCTGTCGCAACAACATTCAAGATTACATGCTAGGCTTACTTATCAAGATTACTTGTCAAGAGTACGCCACGATGGGCCACTGCCAAGATTACTTATCATGTCAAGAGTACGTCACGACGGACCACCATCAAGAATTATCATGTCAAGGTGGCTTGTCAAGAGTGCACCACGACGGGTCACTAATTAAGAGTTATCATGTCAAGTTACTTATTAAGAGTGCGCCTTAACAGGCCATTATCGTGTCATGTTACTAATCAATCATTCTTGTCGTGAGTGCGCCACGATGGGCCACTGTTATGTGAGTCACGTTAACCTATCGTGTTTATGGAACAAGTTCAGAATTAACATGGTATAAGTATTTCCATCAAGGACCCAAGTTACACAGAGGGTCATGATACATAAGCATAAATGTAACAACCAAAATAGTAAAAAGGGTGCAAAGGCTGTAGGAAGAGCCATGCGGCAAGGCTGCCAAGAGCCATGCGACAAGGGGGAACATGGGCCATGCGACAAGGCTGCCAAGAGCCATACGGCAAGAGAGGAACAGGGGCCATGCGACAAAGCTTCCAAGAGCCATGCGGCACGGAGGAACAGGGGCCATGCGGCAAGGCTGCCAAGAGCCATGCGGCACGGAGGAACCGTGGCCATGCGACAAAGATGCCAAGAGCCATGCGGCACGGGGAAACAGGGGCCATGCGGCAAGAGAAAAGTCCACGGGAAGCCATGAGGCTTATGCGGCAAGGCTAGAGGTAGCCATGCGACAAGCAGCCACGCGGCAAGGCCTATGCGGCACGCTACCATACGGCACGCGACCAAAGGGATAATGTAGCAAGGAGGGGGCCGCATGAAGACTGGAGTGCCTATGCGGCCAAAGAGGAGCCGCAGGGGACCTTGCCGTATGAAAAGGCCATACGGGAGGCACTGTTCTTCTTCTCCAACTTTTTCGAGAAGAAGAACCTGGGAAGTTGGGGGTTCCTAGACTTCCCGACCTTCAATCCAAGCCCAAATCTGGACTTTCATAGGTCAAAAATAGGATAGAATGAAATTCTCTACAGCATGGAACCATCAAAACTTAAAAGTAATAAAGTTTGATAGATCAAAATCCAAAAAATCCGAAAATACAACAAGCTTAGATCTACATGAAATGAACCATGGAAATTAAAAATGCTAAGTACTAAAGTGTCTCAGAATCTCGTAAAGAAGATAATAAAACAACAAAAATTGAGTTCCTCTATGAAGCAAGTTGCACTTGCCTAAGCTCTTGGTAGGTGGAGAGAGTTAATGGAGGAAAAAGAAGAAGTAAATGAAGAAGTAAATGAGAAGATAGAAAGGGGTTGGTGGTTATAAAGAGGGGTTAGCATGTTGGGCCAAGTCCTAACAAACCGAGCCCAACCAAATATACCAAGCCAAGCCAAGCCGAACCAGGATGAACCCAAAATAAACCAAGACAAGATCGAACCAGGATCAAGCTAAGTAAGACAAGTCTAACTATGGGTCGGGATTCCGTACACGTATACTGGAAATACGTATAACGAAAAACGGAGGTGACAACTCTACCCACCTTAAAAGAATTCCGTCCTCGGAATTTAATCAAGAGGCTAGAGATGTCGGGGCAAGCTATATTAAGGCACAAGAAATCTATGACTAGCAACCAATCAAGCAATAATTCATGCAAGCAAGGAATTTAAAAGCATAAGGCATGAGGAAGACATCCAGTGGAAACCTCTCTGCTGGTTATGCATCTGAGCTTGGGCCTGGGCATACTACTGGGGCCTCTGCGGCTGGAATGCTTGTTCCTGAGGCGGCAATAGCCTCAGAGGCTGATACTGCTGTTGTACTGGTGCTGGTGCCCTAACCGATGGACTGGTTAGGTTCGCTGGCGATGAGCTGGCTCTATTCGGACAGGACCCTATCTTATGATCCGGTGCCCCATAAGCCAAACACAATCTCTGTGCTCCACGACACTCCGAAACAACGTGTCCTGACTTTCCATAATGAGTACAGCCCATTGCGGAAGACTGCTTCTGCTTCTGCGGCTGAGGGTACGTCGGTGTCGAGTGCTGAACCGATGAAACTGAATTCGCCCTTCGGGGAACTCCAATAGTCAAAGCCCTAGCTGCCGGGACTGGTACTGAGGACAGGCCCATCTGCCCGTGGGACCTCTTCCTGCTTCCGGTTTAGTCCACGATCCTCTGCGAGGTATACTCGTGCTTCTTAGCTGCCCTCAAGACAGCATCAAAAGTCTGATGTTCAAACTGCTCTACCGCTAGAATAATCTCTAGGTGGAGTCCCTGCTGAAACCGTTGCGCTCGATCCAACTCGATTGCCACCAAGGTGGGAGCAAATCGACTAAGTCTAGAAAACTCGGCCGCATATCTATCGACCATCCTGCTCATCTACTTCGGATTGGTGAATCTCGTCTACAGATCATGTCGAGCCACTGCATCAAACTACTTGATCTAAAACTTGTCACTGAATGTCGCCCATAGGACAGGCATCGCCAATCCTACTGCTATCATCGCCCACCAGGCTAGGTCCAATAACTATAGGCGTACTACATCCATCTTCTCTTCCTCTGGAGTCTTGGCTGCATCCAAGATAATCTCGATGTCCTGGAGCCACGCATCAGCTACAATAGCTTCCTCGATGCCATCATAGAAGGGAGGGTCCAGGCGCTTAAAATTGTTGGCTGTACTGTTACCTCTGTAACCCACTCTGTCCATGGCCATTTGTACTGTCTGGTGTAGGGCATCACCTCGACGATCCTGTGATGCAAGCAATGTTAGGGTTATATACTAAAATCATCACTTTTGTAGTAACCTTATTTCCTTAAATTTTGAATAAAAATCATATAGGCAAATGTTTGTATATTATATTTGTTGCAAGTGTTAATGCAAATGTCTGATATTCTATATTGTAGATAATATGGTGTGTGGTGTCACACAGAAGATCATATTATTATTTTCCTATGGAGTATATAAATAGTTCACAACCTAGATGGACTTGGACAATCTATTGGAAAGGTTGTAGTGTAATATGGTATTAGTCTATCTTGACTATAGGTTTACACTAGTACACTTTGTGTGTATTGAACATGACCACTTGAGGTTGTTCTCTTTCTACTGACTACATAAGAGAACAAACACCTCTGTTATTATAGATGCTTGTGCTCTTAATCCGGATATAATAACGGACATGTATATGCAGTGTGCATTACTTTGACTCATAAAAGAGTGAGATTCATTATGGATCAACAGCCCATCATACATACAATGTTATTACCTAATTCATAGAGGTTGTTGACCTACTTCTCCCAAGTCCTTCATATCAAACTGTTTGGATAACCATACCCTTACATCAGATAATACCTTCACATTGTTTCCAATGAGCAAGATGTCATCCACATAAAGTACTAGGAACACCACCATATTTCCGTCACACTTTCTGTATACACATGATTCATCCTGACATTGATCAAATCCATAAGATTTTATCACCTGATCAAAACATATGTTCCAAGATATGGAAGCTTGCTTAAGTCCATAAATGGACTTCTTGAGCTTACAAACAAGATGCTTCTGGCCCTTTTCAATGAACCCGTTTGGTTGCTTCATATAGATGTCTTCCTCAAGACTTCCATTAAGGAAAGATGTCTTGACATCCATTTGCCAAATCTCATAATCGAGATGAGCTGCAATAGATAAAAGAATCCGAATAGACTTAAGCATGGCTACAGGAGAAAAGTTTCCTCATAATCGATACCCTCTCTTTGAGTAAAACCTTTTGCTACAAGCCGAGCTTTAAAGATTTCAACCTTACCATCTGATCCTCTTTTTTTCTTATAGACCCACTTGCATTCAATGACTTTTACACCAATGGGTGGTTCTACAAGCTCCCAGACCTGATTAGAATCCATAGATTCTATTTCAGATATCATTGCTTTTTGCCAAGACTCTGCATCTTTATCTTGGAGTGCTTCATTGTAGGTACAGGGATTATAATCTTGTTCCTCAGGGACGAAGTCTGACGACTCTCCCAAGAACATATATCTTTCAGGTTGTATCACAACCCTCCCACTACGACGAGGCACTATCGGTTGTGGTGTAACATATGTAACACGTTGTGCAGTTATTTGTGGTTCATCCTCTTGTACTGTTGGTACTGAAGTACTTGGTGTCTCACGTCTCAGTTCTTCTAGAACAACTCTACTTGTGGGTTTATGGTTCATCACATAGTCTTCCTCTAAGTACTTGGTGTCTCACGTCTCAGTTCTTCAGATTTTTGCCAAAACTTGTTTCGGCCATAAAAACTTCGTTTTAAATCGAAATTCAGATTTTCAAAAGTCAAAATTGTATAATTTTGAATTTTTTACTACATGGAAGTATTAGTTTTCACAAATTCAAAGATTTGATAGATCAATACCTCAAAATACTCGAAAATCATATCTAAAAACTCAGATCTATGCCATATTGTCGATCAAAACCAAAAGTGCTATATATTAAACATGTTAACAATTTAGAGGAGCATATTATAGAACAATAAAACTTTAATTTCTATGAAAAACAAAATTTTAGCATGGTCATGTCACTTTTGAGCAAGATGTACTTGCCTAGGATTAAGTTCCAAGCCTAATCTTCTACTCCACCATCAAGAGGGGTTCCAAAACCACACTCTAGGCCTCAAGGCCAAGCCTTCCTAAGCTTGAGGAAGAGGGAAGAAAGTGAAGAGGAAATAGAGAAGGAAAGAAAAGAGAGGAGAGAGAAACTCATAGGATATATATAGAAGGGGTTAATTAATCATGACCGTTGGATCGTGATCCATGTCAAAATCTAGATCAATCCTAGCCATTGAAAGAAAACCAATTGTCCATTGGATAATAGAATGCATCTACACTATTCACGAAAATATTTAAACACTATTCATCAAAATATCCAAAATACTATTCATGAAAATATCGAAAATACTATTCACAAAAATATCTGAAATCGAAAATATCTAAAATGTGGAAAAATCTGTCCGGGCGACATGCCGCCGGTATACTCCGGTACACCGTCGGTATGCCGATCAAGGAGAAAATCTATAATTTAGAAAATTTTTAAAGCATTCCGAAAACCAAGAAAATACGAAATACAATACAAAATACGTATCCGTATATAAATATCGATACTGTGAGACGAGTCTCATAGCCAGCCCGTCACAGAAGTGAGCCAACCCGAAGAGAACACGCAGGATATCGAGGCACAAAACTGTTACCCCTTTCCAAGTTCTCGAAGAAACTTCTTCTGTGGCCCAAGACGGTGATCAAAGCTCTCATACGGCCTTGCTTTCGACCGCAGAGAACCCCACTGTCCCCAAATCCAGCAAAGAAAAACACTACGATGCTGAGCCTTTGGGGGCACAAGGGAAATCCATGCGGACGAAGAAGAGGCCGCATAAGAGAAATGGGCAGTCTGCTTATGCGGCAGCCAACTCTGGCCGCAGGAAGATGGCCCATGCGACAGCCAATCCTGGCCGCAGACAGGCTACCTCATACGGCCCTGTCAGAAGCTCTGTATTCAACCGTCTCTTATTCGGTCCCGACCCCATGCGGCCCATTGAGAATGTGGAATATTCCAATCTAGACTCTTCTTACTATACGACTTCGGGTGGTAAGTCGAAGAAGTCTAGGACAGTGCGGGTCCAACAAGCCCAGTCAAATGTCCAAGCTGCTGACCGTTAGCGGGCACCGATAACTGTTATATAGGCTCCTAATGAAAAGTTGTACAGAACCACCCGCGTCCAGTCCCCCAGGGCTAACGAACATGGTGGGTCTCAAAAGTCTTCCTACAACGATCGAGAGCAAGTACTTTTACTAGCATTCGATCAGGAAGCAAACATGATACCTATGCACCCGTGTGCTCGGGATACCCGAGTCTACAAATTGGATGCAAAGGTAGACCAATTTGTTATCGACTTGCGAGAAGTGATTACTCACAAATACAAGGAGAGAAAAGCAACCTTGGCATGTGATGATCCCTGTTCGGGACATCATTACACCCAAGTCATCATCAATTGATGCTACGACAAGTCGACAGCACCTGAAGATCGGCAGTCCATTTTCCAACGACTGCACTAGCTAGTACCTGTCCGACAACAACTCGAAAAATATGTACAAATTTTGGGAGATAAGGAATTTCCTTTTGCCTCCTATAATTCAACTCGAAATATTCCTCCCGGCAAGGGAGGAAAGAAGACAGGCTCTTCCAGCCCGACAATCTCAGCCAGCGCTGCAAGGAAACTCTCATCTGGAGGATTACCGCCGACAACCACAAGGGGTGTCTACCTAGCCACCCATTCCAGAAAGAAGCTTCCAACACTCGGGGGTGCATCCTCGACCTCCTTAGGGGTAGATGAAGATGGGGGTAGCAGTCCCCTTAATATATACGACAATCCGGTGTTCCAAGTAGATACACAGGGAGTAGCGATCCACTGGAATTACACAACAGACTTAGACGTCCCCGAGGGTGACCGCCTTGATAAAATGATACAGCTTCCTGCACAGAGGGTGGCACCCCTTCCGAATTCGAGGAGGAGGACATTCCGACATTCCCCGACAATTTCTCTGTACGAGGGTACGACATGGAGAGCACCTCTTCTATGGTCCCTTCCACATCTACCCACGTGCGGACAGTCTTTATGGCCAGCGATGACCATAAAGGACCTACTGATCGACAATGTCTAAAAGTACTTGAAGCCATGCTCCTATCCTTGGTCAAGTCAGTAGATGAGATCAAAGCTGTCTTGCCGACTCAACCAACAAGGACGCCCGGACAAACAAGCTTGGGACCCACAGTCAACGCGGACTCCAATACGACCGCTCCCCTTTGGGTGACAATCCTCTAGGAGCCTCCATTTCTTCAGCTACAGACGAAGCCAAGGAGGCAAGAAGGGAAGTCTAGGAGCTTCGAGCAATGTTTAACGCCTGAGACTCCTTCCGGGACCTCAGAATACGGCAGTCGTATCCCGTTGCCTGGAGAGATGTTCCTTTTTCGCCACGGTACAAACCGTTTCATATTGATTCATATGACGGAAAAACCTCTGCCAGCTAGTACATGACGTATTTTGAGGTCACAACAGACCATTTGTTACATAGCGACACCATCCTCACACGATTATTTATCGGAGCATTAGAGGGAATCGCGTTCGACTGGTACCGCAATCTTCCGGACAACTACATCCATTCCTTTGACGGCTTCAAACACATATTCCTGGAAAGATTCTACAAAGTAGGGCATGATGTGACAATGTCGTCTCTCATGGACGTCGTTCAAGGAGAGAGGGAGTTAACAAGAAACTATATCGAGCGGTTTTGCCAAACCGCGATGAGATTGCCCCAAGGCAATCTCGAAAGCTCCTTGATTGAAATATGCCAGAAGAAGTTGCTCCCCGCAATCAGCCTCTGGATGGACGAAGATTAGTTCAGGGATTGGACGACCTTCATCATAAGCGCTACCAATACGGAGGCAAAATTAAAGAAGGCTCGCCAGCTGGGACTACACATCCCAGATGGAGAGGACAAAGGCAAACGTCCCGGTACCACCTCCAATAACAACAGCAGTGGCACCACCACCAATAACCGGGACACCAAAGGCAAACAAGCCTTGGTCGCTGGTACAACCAAGAAGCCTGAACAAAAGCAGGCAGAAGCTCAGTGGCCCAAGGTGTAATACTCATTTGAAGACAGTCATATCAAGCCTATCTTCGACATACTCTTGGAAAGGGATAGGATCCAACTCCCTCCACCAAGGCACGAGCCTCGAGCGACGGAGATGGAGGACCCAAAGTATTGTCACTTCCACTACTATGTCTATTATTACACTCATGACTACTTCCAATTAAAGCAGTACATCCAGAGTCTTATCAACTCCAAAGCTCAGTCGTTAGATTTCGAAAAGGTTACCGTGGCTGCGAACAGGGTATTAGTTCAGTTCGGTGACTTCCCCCCAACAAATACTCAAGACGGGATAATACCTGTCCCTCGGGCAACGATGGAGGTAACTAATCTTTCACCTGTCTGGGATCAGACGACTGGGTTGGTGCCTCTCACCACGTCATGAGGAGAGGTCATGTGGGTGCATCCAGACTTAGTGTTCGAAGTTACCCAGATGGTGCCATCTTCAACCAGTAAAAAGAAGGGCAAAAAGTCCAGATCCTGCCATACAGTCTCAGCCGAAGTTGAGGAGGCGGCGGCCGTTGTTACTCGATCTGGGGTACAAGTCCAGCCCACTCTGGGTAATTCAGTCTAAGACCCTCAGCCGGCAATGCTGCCTGCTACTGATGTTCCGGGGCCATCTTAGCCTCCACTGGCGGACAGGTCCAAGCCGAAGGAAACCCGCTTCGATAGGCCCCTCCGTAAGGATGCACCTCGGGGGCTGGAGAGACCTTACAACTTTGACATATTAGCACAACTGGCTAATATGTCGACAAAGTTGTCATTGTATGAGCTCCTAAGGCTCTCCAAGTATCTTCATGTCGCACTAAATGAAGCGCTCCAGAATGCTGATGCTTACCTAGCCCAGGTCAAGCCTACATAGGAAGACTCGTCGGCAGATCTCCAGAGCAGCAACTGTACGGATGCAATGCCCAATATCGTATTCACCCCACAGGACATGTTGATCATGACCAACTTGTATGATCGCCCCTTGTACTATACTGGATACATAGGCGACATCAAGGTGGATCAGATGCACATCGACCCCGGCTCGTCAATAAGCATCATCCCGAAAAGCTTGCTTCAGCTCCTCGGCATCCCTATGCACCAGCTAGCAGCGACCAACACTGCCATTAGCAGTTTTAACTCAGAAATGAGCTATCCCCTGGGAAAGATCCGCTTGAAATGTCAGATCGGCGACCTGAAGACGAAGGTTACCTGCTATGTCATAGACGCAGATACGTCCTACAATATCCTTTTGGGGCGTCCGTAGTTACATGACTATATGTCGTGCCATCCACACTCCACTAGTGCTTCAAGTATGTCAATAAGCATGGCTTCGTGAAGACGGAATACGTCGACATCGATCCCTTCAAAGGGGTTGAGTCTTACTATTCTTCAGAGGCTTGTCTATATGAAGAATCCAAGAAGCACATAACTGACGAACTGGAGGCCATAACAGGGTCAGAGGAACCTTTGAAAGTCAATCTCCAGGCCCATAAATCGGGCAAAGCCGCCCCCCTTGTCGCAACTTTGCATAGAGAGGTGCCCGGTTCCTCCGTCCCAGCTGTGCAGTTGGAACCAATGGTCATCGGACTCCCGAAGTTCAGCCAGGAGGCAAAGCCCCTCATGGAGCCGATGGTGATCCGATTGCCAAAATCCAATCAGAGGCGACCGGAAGATGCGAGGCCCTCCATGGAGCCGATGGTGATCCGATTGCCAAAATTTAGTCAAAGGCAATCGGAAGATACGAAGTCCTCTATCGAGCCGATGGTTATCCGTATCCCCAAGACGAGCCGGCAACCAAGTGTTGATCCGAGGCCCTCAAATAAGCCGATACCACGAGCAGAACCTTTGGTGGTCAAGATACCCAAGATAGCGTCCCAACTTCCGGTCACGCAGGGGGTAGCTGAAAAGGAGGTAGAACTCGCGAAGTATCTGGTGGCACAAGTGGATAGTCCCTCTTCTGATGATGTAATCCCTGTAGACAAAATTTCCTATTTCATCAATAAGAGGCTGCTATTGAACTATCCTGAGTGTAATAAGCTTAATCCGATGTATGTTGTGGAGCAAGGTCTGGATATTAACCTGCACACACAGGTGATAATCGTCCATACCGCAAACCGACTTACTCCTATTAGAGGTGCCTACTTCCTAGTCCCAGGCAGAAGAAAAGGGGATCACGTGATTATCTTCGGCCGAAAAGAAGGTCCTCAACCTTTCATGCCAGAAGGGTTCGATCTCGAACCTGACACTAGAAGATTGTTGCTCTACCTGTATAGTCCCCAAGCCAAGTACTTCATACAAAAATAGGGGTACGACACGGAGACTACCCCAGGTCTAAATTATGGCAGCGGTCGGCGGTCGCCTCTACAGCTGTCAGTCCCGGCTGAAAAACCTCAAGATTATTATAGCAAGTCCAGACATGGTCTCGGTTATGTTACACCAGCAACAACGTCCGAGAGTTCCGATAAGGAATGCGAGTGGCATTCTCACTCATTCGAATCGCCTACATATAATTTTGATAATAGTATTGGAGATATATTCAGGTAGGCATTCTCTGTCAACATGGCATCCACTGTCATTGAAGAGGAAGACGAAGATCTACTTGAACCTATAGAATTGGAGCCATGGGCCCAACAGCTGGATGTACAATAGGAGAAGCACTTTGAACAACGAGACCCTTCCATTGAAGACGAGGTCATACAAGTTGACCTCGGCGACGAAGCTTCTCCAAAGCCAATCTTCGTCAGTAAAAGCCTGACGGACGACGAATGGGAGTCGCTGCTGCAACTCATCAGAGAATATATTGACATATTCGCTTGGAGATATGAAGACATGCCAGGGCTAAATCCCGGGATCGTACTTCATAAGCTCAATATTCATCCGAACGCAAAACCAGTCAAACAACAGCAACGGCGGTTCCGTCCAGACATCATGAACTCCATCAAGGCAGAAGTAAGCAAGCTTATAGCTAGCGATTTCATCTGCGAAGAGCAGCACCCATACTGGATAGCTAATATAGTACCAGTCATCAAGAAGAATGGAAAAATCTGAATCTGCATCGACTTTCGCAATCTGAATACGGCATGTCCTAAGGATGAATTCCCTCTTCCAATCACCGACATAATGATCGATAATACGTGCGGCTTCGAGCGCATGTCCTTTATGGATGGCTTTTCAGGATACAATCAAATCAAAATATCTTCTGACGATGAGAAGCATACGTTATTTTGAACACCGATCGGCGTATATTGTTACACAGTCATGCCCTTCGGCCTAAAGAATGCCGGTGCTACGTATCAATGAGCTATGAGTGTCATCTTCAGAGATCACTTGTGCAAGATGGCAGAGTGTTACGTTGACGACATCGTCGTTAAAAGTCGCTCCAAGGAGGATCACTTACACAATTTGAGGACAGTGTTCGACCTTATGCGAGCGCACAATCTGAAGATGAATCCTACCAAGTCTTTCCTGGGCATGTCCAGCGGGAAGTTTTTGGGCTTTGTCATTACTTCTCGGGGTATTCACATAGACCCCGACAAAACAAAAGCAATCATGGAGATGAGTCCACCGAGGAACCTCCGCGAACTCCGCGGCCTTCAGGGAAGATTAGCCTACATCAGGAGGTTCATATCTAACCTCTCAGGATGATGTCAACCATTCACACAACTCATGAAGAAAGGCATCTCTTTTGTATGGAATGAGGAATGTCAACGCGCCTTTGATGACATTAAGGAATACTTATCGAATCCGCCGGTCATGGTAGCCCCGGTCACCGGAAAGCTCTTCCTGCTCTATGTACGGGCAATATAACACTCCCTCGGCGCCTTGCTAGCACAGAACAATGATGCAGGGAACGAACAAGCCATATACTATCTCAGCCGAATGATGGTGGGGCCGGAGCATAGGTACACCGCCGTAGAGAAGGAATGCCTTTCCTTGGTGTTTGCCATTCAGAAAACACAACACTATGTGACAGGACAGACCATCCATGTTGTCTCACGAGTTAACCCCCTTAGGGTTCTCATGACCAAGCCAGGCGCACTCACTTCTCGTCTAGCCACCTGGGTGATACTGTTATCCCCCTACGACATGGTTTTCGTTCCGCAGAAGGTTGTCAAAGGTCAAGCCTTGGTCGACTTCTTAGCAGCCTATCCAGGCTGAAAAACAGCCAGAATTTATGAAAAAAATCCCAGACGAAGTCGTTAACTCAAACACGACTTCACATGATGACGTTTGGCGAATGTTCTTCGACGGTGCTTCAAGGACAGGACCCCAAGGGGATATCGTCGCTGGAGTCGGGATAGTATTAATTTCTTCCTCTGGATTGGTGGTCAATCGGGCATACTCTCTCACAGAACCATATTTAAACAATGTAGCTGAATATAATGCTCTGGTCATTGGGCTCCAACTCGCAAAAGAAGTGGGGATCGAATACCTAAAAGCATACGGCGACACGCAGTTGATTATTAATCAAATCCGAGGCTTATACGAGGTTCGCAACGCGGACCTTATTCCTTATCATCAGATAGCAATTGCCATCATTGCAACCTTGGAGGGGTTCTTTATAGAGCATGTACCTAGGCTCCAAAATATTGAAGCCAATGCCCTAGCAGTCCTTGCCGCTTCTTTGGCGGTTCCAAACCATGCTCATCATCTAGTCGACGTGATAAGCCATGAGCTGGTCTGTCCCAAAAATAATGTTCAACTATGTACGAGTAACTCCGCCCAGATAATCAATGACGTATAAGACTAGAGACTCCCGTCCATCAATTTTGTAGTCTACGGAATCCTGCCTGAGAATATGAAAGAAGTAACTTCAATCAGAAAGCGTTCTCTCAGACACTTTTATGACACAGAAACAAAAATGTTATATCGACGATCCTACGACGGGCTATTGTTAAGATGTCTGTCAAATGCAGAAGCCAAAGAAGCCCTACGCGAGGCTCATGATGGCATTTACGAGGCTCACCAACCTGGTCCGAAGTTGCAGGACCGTCTCCGACGGATGGGCTATTACTGGCCTACGATGGTAGAAGACGCTGTCAATTATGCAAAAAAGTTTAAGGCATGTCAGATCCACGCAGACTTCATACATCTGCCATCTAAATTCTTGTACCCAACAGTGGCCTCTTAGCCATTTGAAGCATGGGGAATGAACATCATTAGCCCAATCACCCCGCCGTCGTCTAGGGGACACCGGTTTATACTTGCAATCATCGACTACTTCTCCAAATGGGCGAAAGCTGTTCCGTTTGCAGAGGTAAAGACATCAAACGTGATCAATTTCATAAAACATCACGTCATCTACCATTTTAGACTACCCCGGAGGATCATTCATGACAATGGTCCACAGTTCGTAAGCCATGCTTTCTATCGATTATGTGACAAGAATTAGATTCAGAATATTGCTTCAACGGCATACAACCCATCGATAAATGATTTGGCTGAAGCTTTTAACAAGACCATAATCAAGCTTCTCAAAAAGTTCGTGTCTTCAAATAAGCACGACTGGAATAAAAAACTGGGCGAATGCTTATAGGCATATCGTACTACAATTCAGACGGCTACAGGAATTACACCATTCTCTCTGGTTTATGGGAGCGAGGCAGTCCTCCCATTGGAGACCCAGATCCTCTCGATTCAGTGGCCCTTACTTCCCGGTTGACGTCGGACGATAACTACCGCCGATGGCTACAAGAATTAGAAGCCTTAGACGAGAAGCGTTTGCAAGCTCAACAAAGCATCGAGCTCTATCAAGCACACATCTCTCGAGCCTTCAATAAGAAAGTCAAGTATAGGACGTTCCAAGTAGGCAATCTCATCTTGGTCGTTCGCAGAACGATGGTCATTACTCACAAAACCGTCGACAAATTCCATCCCAAATGGGAGGGTTCATTCATCATCGAGACCGTATTCTCCAATGGCGCATACCGGCTCACAAAACAGAATAGAGACTTGCTATGCCCATAAACGACAAGTTCCTGAAGAAATACGATGTTTAAGAACATGCTGGTACTTCCTCAAACCACCAAATCTTCCAGACTGTCGAGTTATGTACACCGAGTACCTCTGAACTCACACTCAATTAGCTTCGAGTGGGTTCACGTTGCATCCCCCTGGGTGACAAGTCATGTATACTTAAATACCTTTGAACTTCTACCCTGATGCTTCACCCCGTCGAAATTTACCAGACTTATTGCTATCTCTGAGCAAACTTCCTGGTCCTGATTATCGTGTGTCACGTCCATATCACCTATGATACCGATAGTCTCTTGACTTAACACCTGAATCCGACCCGGGATAAAATCACGGTGTTAAGGCCATATAACCTATCACGTCCATATTACCTCTGTTAGGTTATGTTCCAAATCTATTACTCGTACCACCAGTGCACAAAAGGGTAATAGGTCCACCAAAAATTATTCCTGATTATAGTGTGTCACGTCCATATTATCTCTGATACCGATAGTCTCTTGACTTAACACCTGAACCCGACCCGGGATAAAATCATGGTGTTAAGACCGCAGAACCTATCACATCTATATTACCTCTGTTAGGTTCTGTTCCAAATCTATTACCCGCACCATTAGTGCGCAAAAGGGTAATAGGTCCACCAAAAATTATTTCTGATTATCGTGTGTCACGTCCATATTACCTCTGATACCGATAGTCTCTTGACTTAACACCTAAACCGACCCGGGATAAAATTACGGTGCTAAGATCGCAGAACCTATCACGTCGATATTACCCTTGTTAGGTCCTGTTCCAAATCTATTACTCGCACCATCAGTACGCAAAAGGGTAATAGATCCACAGAAGTTATCCAAATCTATTACTCGCACTATCGGTGCACAAAAGGGTAATAGGTCCACAAAATATTATTTAAATCTATTGCTCGCATCTCCAGAAGCACAAAAGGGCAATAGGTCTACAAAAGTCCCCTAGTGGGATGTCCTGTATCAATCACAAATGCTGTATTAGGCCCTCTAGTACAAGCACCACAGATACCACAAACAAAGAATGGAGTGAATGTATTTTTTTATTATTTAAAATCAGTTACATTCATAGGATTACATCTCCAGCAAAAACAATAAGAAGGAGGAAAGAGTTGAAGGAAAATCTACTACTAATCAGCCACACATAGCTTGGTGAGAATGTCTTCCAGATGTGCAATGGAGTGCTCGATTTTCAGTCTGGCTCGGCGTTCAGTTTCTTGGGTCAGCTTTTTAGCATCCTCAAGATGTGTATGAGCCTACCAATTGTCCTCTACCTTCTTCAATGCACCCTCTAGAGCGGTAGAGGCTCGTGTGACCTCATCGGTCTCCTCGTATATCTTCTCTCTCTCTCTCGATGAGTGGCTTGGAGCTCTGTCTCCAGAGATGCCAGCTTGGCTTGGAGTTGGAGGAGTTGCTCGTTAGTTTTAGTTATAGCACGAACGGTAGTCTCCTCACGAGTTAAGCAAATCTCTTCCTTTCGGCTCAGATTGTCGTACTTAAGAGACAACTTATGGAGGTCTTTCTCCAAGGTAGGCTTGGTCGTCTCTGGTACAGCCTTCACTTTGTCCACAGCTGTTATGAGAAAGGCACGCTCTTGTTCCACTGCAGCGGGCACGTTGACCTGCCGTAATTTTTCCAATTGGGTTAGGCGTCGATCAGCCTCTACCAGTTTATGCTCTAAAAGAGTAGCCATCCCTTCTCCACCCGGGAGCGTCTTCAGCAGTTCAATCTGACCGTAGGCACAATGACGAGCTACGGCGAATGACGTTCCTCTTCTCAAAGCAGCCTCAACCCCCTGTTTCAAATGGCGGTAAAAGCTCTTGACTATGTCCTTTGACGACTCGTCTAAGTTCTCCAAAGAGGACGACGTCGAAGGGATAGCACCTAGGGAAACTGAAGGTGCCTGGGAAGTAGGCACAGTGGAGCTTAATGACCCTATTAGAAGGGAAACAAATTCCGAGCGATGAGATTTTCGTGCAGTAGCAATCTCCTCCTCTGCGGTCAGAAGAAGCTGAAAGCTGGACAGAGCAGAAAGTTTAACTTTTGGGGAAGAGGCAGCTTCAATCGATTCTGCACCCATCAAAGAGGTTGAAGGAGCCGTGACTTCTATACTCAATACGGTGGAGGGCTCCTCGACTCGAGCCAGAATGAGAGAAGGGACACTTCTTGCTTGTATCAGGTCAGCCTTTGGATCCTCTTCTATCCCTTCCTCCGTGGCCACATCCACCATGGGTGGTGGAGAGGCAGGCCCTATAGGTCCAGAATAATCGACAATCAGCTTGACCCGAAGAAGATGGAGTTGAAGCAAAAAAATCTCCTCATTGGTAAGAATGTGACATAGCTTACCATAGGTGGAGGATAAAGACTGGGGCTTAGTCGGAGTAGTCTCAGCTCCTCCCGTCGCCTCCACATGCCCTGTAAGGTCAGCAGTGGTGTTCGAACCATCCACGTCTATCTCCACAGCCCCTGTTGCTTCGGGCAGAGACATAGGTATATCAGCACCCGTTTGTGAGGACCTTGCAGCTCCAGGATCAGATTCCAGAGAGGGAACCGCACGGACAACATCTGGTGATAGAGGGTTTGCTTCCTCCGATGCCTGCAAAAAAGAGCCTTCAGATAACATTTCAAGAATAACATTAGGGATTATCGTGAAAGAACTTACCCCTGTGTTGACTTCGGTGTCACTATCCATTTTCTCGATGGCAGGCCTACGGAACCTAGCCGCAACTCGCTTCTGGGAACGAGGCCTATCAGTGACAGGGGGTTCAGGCCTGCTTCATTTACACGGAGGATTCAGTATAGGGGAAGGCACACGCATCGTCAAAGGACTTACAGAGGGCTGGAGATCTTCGGAGTTATCTTCCTCCTCTTCCGTGCTGTCAAAGTCAGAATCGAAAGCTTTCTTTTTCCCCTTCCCCGTCCTCTTGTGAGATTCCCTCGGTTGCTCCTCCAATTTGGTACCAACAATAAAACTGGTACGTGGATCAAATTCGTTGGGGGGCACATTCACGGACACATGATGAAGGGCCGCCATATACGCGATATGCCCCGAAGTCCCGGCGTCAGGCAAGATGAAGCTGGCCTGGGTGTGGGTCGCCGAATAATAGTGCCAGGCCCGAATACCGTCCAAGATGCTCCCCTCGAAACCCAGGCAGGGATTAGGGTTATTCAAATATAATTGACTATACCCAAATTGCCGAGAGTACCGGCTGGGTAAGTATGGCTCCAAATAAACAATGTTGCGATTGCGGTACATCAGATGTGAGGGGCAGATACTCTACAACCAGCGAAACAGCTTTCGAACAGGGCCTGAGGTGCAGCAGCGCTATCGAGGTGAACGCGCCCCATCTCTTCCTCAGTAAAAGACGGGACCGACACAAAAAGGAGTATCTGTCCACCCGCGCAAGAGTAGCTCGACAATCGGGAAAAGTGGTACAGTTCCAGGCATGTCGCGATAGTGATAGATGAAGGCATCATCACTTGTCGCATTACCCTCCGGGCTAGGTCACATCAGAGAGGGGCAATGCATCAGCAGCCACCCCATTAAATAATGGTACGACAATTCAATTCTGTTGAAGGGTTTCGTAAGTTCACGAGCGATAACTTTTGACGTAAAAATACGAAGACCCCGATGTATGCTGCATACCATAGCTGGAAGCAGAGCCAACTTGCCTCCGAAGACCAGGTTTACCGCCGAAAGGATCAGGTTACGGCTGATCCTCTCAATCGAACCAAAGCCCCCCGAGATGACACAAACCCTTATCCATATCATCAGGTACCCGGACAGGATAGCCTTAACAGATAGAGGTTGGGTATCATGATAAAAATAGCTGAAAGTGTCGCTCAGACTCCTGAACCTGTCACCAGCTGCCCGGGCCCTCTTGGTGCTTCGCACCTGAGCACCCACTTGTTCCCGAGATTGGAGACTCCAAACGGCAACCCGACCAGAAGCGCTAAGGTTAAAGAGATAACCGATCCAGGCCTTAGTATGAGGAAGGTTCCTTTCCGGGCTTTCGTCCTTCTTCTTGGATATTTGTTGACATGTGCTATGGTGACATAGTACTTTCTGGTATACGACAAGGAATTCGGGGAACCGCCGCTCCAGTTCCTCAAACTCTTCATTTTTCGGGGTACACTCCTCATAAGCTTCATCTCTCCAGGGCAATTTGGACACATTATGCATCTCGTGAAAAGCAAGCCCCATTTCTCCCCCGGGAGTAAAGATGGTCCCAGTCCGACAGTTGTACATCTCGAGCAATGTCATAAAAAACTTCGGGTTCATAAATAAGCCATAGCAGGAGTCCCTAAGGGCGTAATAGAGGCCGATCCGTCGTAGGGTGTCCTCATACTCCGCCAAGATCCAAGAGGTCAGATTGACCCATGGAGGGGAACGGTGCTGCCAGTTCAATAATGACAATCTTCCTGCAGGGTATGACCCTTTGCGAGCAATTCGATTCAAAAAGGTGTCGGCCTCGGAGAATCGCATATTGGGCTTCAGTTTGTTGATGAGACTGCCAGGAGCCAGCCCAAGGACAGAATAGCTTATTGTTTCCCTTACTGCAACCACTGACCCGCTCCCGAATAATCGGACATGAGTCGGACATGCCCAGCCTTCATCGTTAGACTCGACGAAGTAAGCTGTACCAAGCTAGGAAAATCTAACCAGATAAACATGAATGGTGCACCGTCGGGAAGAATGGTGCACCGTCGGGAAAGTGAGTGCCGCCGAGGATAGGGCTCCCGCCGTCGCTAGAAGAAATTAGGGTTAGGGTTAGGGTTTGGACACAATTTTGGGGGAAGAAAGGGAAATTGGGAGAGAGGAGCTCTTGGCTGATGAGCTCAGCTCAGAGAAAGAAGATGAGATCATTCTCTCTCCTCTCCATTAGTTTAAATAAAGACTTGAGGAAAATATGGAAAATTACAAAAAACCTCCTCCCTTCCAATGTATTTACATATACAATATAAATTCTGTTAAAATTAGTTAATTGGTTAGAAAGATTGTTAAAAAGTTAGTTAGGATATTAGGGGACCACTCTTAGTTAGAAATTTGGGATACCCTCCAAATTAATTACTCCCAAAACCTTAATTAGTTAACTATGATATAATAACTTAAGCATTACACTAATTAATCAACTTAAATATTATTTATTAAATATTAAAATATCTCAAATTTTTTAAAATATCGAAAAAGTAGGGTTACAAATCTACCCCCTTAGAAAAATTTTGTCCTCGAAATTCAAAGGTACAGTACGATACAGAAAATGACACCAGGTTTTAAAATTAATTAAGGACGAGTGCGAACATGATCAATGACTAGATACGAAAATCGTAACAGTTTTGAAATGACTTAGCATGACGAAATAACAAATACGATCCATAATGATCAAAACTTAGGCACAAAGTGAAATGAAATTAGTTAAGACCAAGCACGAAATTTCAGGCAGAAAATTGAAATGACATGATCTAAAATGATCAAAAATCTACTAAGCACGAGATGGAATGAAGTTTTAATTATGACTTAGAGGCATAAAACCATGAAGGCACGATCTTCGAAGCACGATCAAACTCGAAAGTTTTTGTACAATTGGCTAGAACAAGATAGATAAGTTATAATTAATTAGACATGATTGAGACCGAAATTTAGATAAACACGATTGAAATATAGGTACGATTTACGATCCAATGAAACAGAATCAAAATCTAGTAATGTATATTCATTGAGAAAATCAAATGATCTGACAATAAAATACAAGAAGGAAAATTGCAAGGTCGATTTGAGAAATCATATGAAAACTACCCATGAGGTATTAGTATTAAATCAAGAAAATATGCTAGGATTTGTGATTCTCGAAAACCAATAATCATATGAAAAGAAAATATAGTCTCCGTGGTATCCAAGGACATATAGGTATTTGAAATTACTTTGCTTAGAATCCCTACCTCGCCAGTATATATCTGACTGCAATGGACTTTCGGTTCCGTGACTCAAATAACAAAATGTCACCGAATATTCAGTCAACCTTATCCATTTTCCAATAATCATTGACGAGACAACCCAAGAGATCGAGATATGAAGAATATGACAAAGTCTCAATAATACTCGAAAACCTATGAATGTCTGAAATCACTTCAACTTAGAGTTTCTGTCTTGCCAGTGCGCTGCTGGCTGCAGTGAACCCTCAGTATCCGTAGTCCAGATAATGACTGCAGCGTGCAACTGCCACGCCCCAGTAGATCATCGAATGGTCTTTCAACTTTATCCATAGAAAATTTAAAATTTCAAGAATTCAAAATGAGTTCTGGTAGTTTCAGTCAAGATAAAAGATGATGTTATCTTCCTTTTAGAAACAAGGGGTTTATTAGGTACTAAGAAGCAACAAGGGATCTAATCAAAGAGTAGTAAGTACAAAGGGTAAATAAGGAGATTTCAAATCTCGGACAGGGCAAAGTTCCAAATAGTAACCAGAATCTCAAATAAAATCGGGAATGATAACAAAATTTCGTGTATGAAACGTTATCCCGAAGAGATAACAGAGTATCGGAGGGTGAATAGAAGCAAGGCATCAGATAGAAGACAGTTTCGAAATAAGGACCAGAAACCTTGTGCAGGAATTAAAGTATAACATAATCTCGAATGGCAACAAACTCTCGAATAATACCTTGAATGGAAAATTTTCAATAGAAAACAAATCTCGGATAGGAAATCAAACACGACAAATATGAAACAAAATTTTGAATAAAAATCTCGAACAGAAAGCAAGGTTATGAAGAGTGAATAGAGAACAGGGTATCAATCTATGAATAGGAAACAAGTATCGAATCGTGCATTTGAAACAAGGTAAAAATCTCAATAATAACAAGATCAAAACAAAGTTGTGAACAGAAACAAATTCTCGAAGAGAAAACAAGTCACGAAGAGGAAACATAATCTCATATAGGGAATGAGTCACATTCTAAAATAGGAAACACAATCTTCAAAACCTTCAAAGGAATCCTCAACAATGTCCTGAATAGGATGAAGCTTAAACAAGGTTTTGAATGAGAAACATGGTTTCGAAATGAAATCTCGACCATAAACGAAATCTCAAATAACATGAAGTTTGATGAGGAAACAAAATTTCCAAATATGAGCCAACGCCATGAAGCAAAATCATAAAATATGCAAACAGTATCGAATAGTGGATTCTAAAACAAGTTTACCGAATAGGAAACAATATCTCGAAATAAGTTTCGAATATCAACCAAGGTTTTAAAATAGAAAACAATAAGTTTCAAGAAAGGATCTAGGTGCTAAGATTTAAGGAAAGACTAGATTGCGAATCAAGATACATGGTTTTCTTCAACCATGCAAGAAAAGCCTTCGATCTTCAGTCTGTCTTCAGTA
The DNA here is from genome assembly GCA_029216955.1 of Iris pallida. Classification (NCBI taxonomy): domain Eukaryota; kingdom Viridiplantae; phylum Streptophyta; class Magnoliopsida; order Asparagales; family Iridaceae; genus Iris; species Iris pallida. Next base: position 232,705 of record JANAVB010017050.1, read on the forward strand.
CTTCTTCAGGAACTAGAATTGCTTCAACTTCTTCAGCCGTCCTGACGTAGGCTGATCCTTGCAGTAGTGCTCCATACGATTGTTGAATCTGGAGGGACGGTCCCCTTGCTGCAGTCCTAGTGCTTCTCATGCTCGTCCTTGGGTAGTATGATCAACGGTCTCTAAGCAATCCTTGACTTGGTAGGCAGGCGATTAGCAGTACAAGCATAGGCTCAGTCTCTTGCGGTACTCGTCGTAGTAGTGTCCTGGGCGGCGGCAGAAAGCACAAATGGCCATCATCTGAATCTGATAATGCGGATGAAGAGGCGCTGTCTGAGTGTGACGACGATTTGTCGATTCATAGTAGCTGCTATCTCCGTCATAAGTCTTCATGTCTCTCATGGGCTTCAGCTTCCTGTCTTGTTCTATAATTTGTGCTACATGTTGGATCTCCTGGCTGGTGGCTCCAATCTTCAAAGAAATCGGGTCCTTAGAGACTTGGATGATCTTCAGTGGCTGGTCCAGGTTCTTGATTCGTCCTCGGTGTAAGATATGCGCTTGGTGTCGGAGAAGTCCAAGGGTCTGAGAGTCTGTAAGTCAGAAGTCCTTCTTGGCTCGAAGAGTGTATCCACAAGTCTGGCTTGGAAAAGGTATGGCTTGCTCCCTCTGGGTGTCAAGGAACTCTTGAAGCATCTCTATCAACTGCATACTACCTATAGGGATAGTAGGGGCGATGCTCGGAAACGTCAAGTGCAGGTGAATCGACAGTTCCTATATTTGCGTGTCTGAATCGTCTGAAAAACAGAAAACTGCTAAAATGTCCTAAACCTAAAAATAACAAGTGTTTATATAATATCCATATACACGATGTATCCGATTTCCTATACTGTGATCAAGTTTTTCTAGTTTAATCAAGTCCCCCAATAGTACTCTAATACCTATGTACTATTATGATATACCTACATGGGCCACCACTAAAAACATGTAACGACCTGCTTCCGAATAATCAGATACGAGTCGGATACGCCCAGCCTTCATCGTTAGACACGACGAAGTATGATGTACCAAGCTAGGGAAAAATAACCAGATAAACATGAATGTGCACAATCACAATATCTATAAAACGTTCCCAGAATGATCACCATAATCCACAAGTCTATATAATGTAAAGTACCAGAGTCAACAAGAATAAAATACGCTATGAACACTAAAACCATATCTAGGAGTAAAGATAAACAATCTAAACCAGAAGCCTCTAGCTAAGTCAAGTCTCCATCCTGCTTAGCTAAGATCCCGGGCTCTGGCCCATAAGGTAGAATAATATCCTGCAAGTACACCTGTAACATATCCAGTCAGGAGCGGAGCTAAGTATATCCAAGAAAATGAATATAAACATCATGATATGGAAATAGATACAGGAATAAAGTACGAGAAATAAGAATATGAAATAAAACCTGAACATGAATACTGAGAAGTAAATATAGGGAATACATGGAACATGAAATAAAACCTGAACATGAAATATATAATGAACCCGACGTGTACAATATATCGAAATACATACATAATGTATGATCGGCTTGGGTAGATTCAAGGAATATGAAATGGTACGACTTCGGTCCCGCGTGCACGATGCGGGGCCTAAGCTATTCACATGAATAGTAACTCGAGTTGATCACACATCTGTAGTATTTTTCCTTCCAGACACAAGTAAACTCAGGGAACAAGATATAAGACAATCTCGTGAAATATCGTATCAACAAGAAGGTACAAGCATGAATACAAGACATGAAGTAATGGACAAGTCCGAGGAGTATACTTGCCTTGGTCAGGGTGATTGAGAGTAGGGAGATCGTAATCTCTCTGTCCACCTATTTAGATACAAGTTGGTTAGGTTCTACAATAAAGACATTATTTAACTTAATCATTTGCTAACCAAAACTAGCTTATATTATTATTTCTAAATAATTGATTACTAGGAACTAATACTAATAATTTGTTTAATCTATGCTTACTCTTAAAATATTTCTTATAGAAAATAACTTTTAAACCTTCTGATACCATAGTAAGACAATATATATATATATATATATATATATATATATATATATATATCAGTTAACAAGAGTTTGTATCAACAAGTTTTTTAAATGTTAGTCACTCGATTTCTCAAAACTCAGGACAACCTAATCCAGAACACGAACCATAATCCAAGAACCTAAATCCTTATCTATACTGAACACCCTTATATAACAGTTGCAATATCCCAGTAAACACAAATGGATTATGGCAATGAGTGCCAATAATACTGCAAAGGCTACAAGGCATGTTTTAAATCTCAGATTACCCTTAACCCTCCTCACTTAGCAAGCATGTCAAACCAAACCCTTCCCTATGCTGTACCCACATACACTTACAATAGCTTATAATCAATTGAAAACAAATTTGATAAATAGAAAGTAAGTTCAACCCATTATCATAGAGTCCAATTCATAAAACTCAGTTTGAATTAAACAACACTAAAGGAGTACATCCCCAAAGAAGTGGACAACCTTAGTTTTTTTTAAAAATACTGTAGCCTAACGGCTACCTCCTTAACCCTTTAGTTTAAAAATTGGCTTGAGAACACACATACAGAAAATAACTCTGTACACACAGTTAGCTAATAATGCAGTACACAACGAGAACTACCATTCCCCCCGCTCGGACACGAGCATCAAGTTAAACCTGAACTGGATACGAACAAGGGGACACAAACAACGTCTAGACACCCCGCATTCTGACCAAGACTTATGTTAATTAAGGCAAAGAACATGAATTCTTCATCATAACGAAGAGTAGATCATTACCTGGAGAGAGGATCTGATGAAGTCATGATCCTAAGGTCAGACACAACTTCAGTTCGAATACACAACTCTTCGAGGCAAACGACCGAGCACCTGGTGTGCAACACAAGAAAATAATATAAAAATTGCCTCCAGATCTTCAAATAGGAAAAAACATTCAAAATCAAGGGAAATTAATCCACAGTTCTTCCAGTTCATCATCCCGATCAATTTTACTCCAAAAAAAAATCCAAAATTAAATAAATTCAAGAATACTATAGCAACACCCCTCGAATCGATCAACTGGATTGAACTTACCGCGATTTGGATCGATCAGTGAAGGAGATTGAATCTGTAGAGTGGATCGTCTCTTGAGGAGGAGTGCGCCAAGTCACCGCTCGTCGTTGAAGTCGAAGCTCAGTCGTTGTAGGTGATGGTACGGTGAGTTTTACGGTGGCGATCATCAGGAAGAAGCTAGTCGAAGGGCTCCGCCTAGCTGTTGTCTGCTGCCAACCCGTGACCGCTGGAGTGAGGAAAACCTCGACGTCGCGAAGAACGGTCATGCGTCGTCGAGGAGTAGCCCTGCGCGCGTCCGTTCCGCTCGTCAGTCGCCGGAGAAGAAGATCGACGCGTCGTCGCTGTCATCGTCAGAAAGAAGATCGCCGAAGAGTATTGTCCGCCATCGTCGCGATCGCCATCACTTGGAGAGGGAAGTGGAGTCTCAATCACCGCCGTGGCCTGTCGATCCACCGCTCGGGAAGAATGGTGCACCGTCGGAAAAGTGAGTGCCGCCGATGATAGGGCTTCCGCCGCCGCCAGAAGAAATTATGGTTATGGTTAGGGTTTGGACACAATTTTGTGGGAAGAAAAGGAAATTGGGAGAGAGGAGCTCTCAGCTGATGAACTCGGCTCAGAGAAAGAAGATGAGATTATTCTCTCTCCTCTCCATCAGTTTAAATAAAGACTTGAGGAAAATATAGAAAATTACAGAAAACCTCCTTCCTTCCAATGTATTTACATATACAATATAAATTCTGTTAAAATTAGTTAATTGGTTAGAAAGGTTGTTAAAAAGTTTGTTAGGATATTAGGGGACCACTCTTAGTTAGAAATTTCGGATATCCTCCAAATTAATTACTCCCAAAACCTTAATTAGTTAACTATGATATAATAACTTAAGCATTACACTAATTAATCAACTTGAATATTATTTATAAAATATTAAAATATCTCAAAAAATTTAAAATACCGAAAAAGCAGGGTTACATTATCTCATCATGTATTTTATGACTAACCACTGTTTTATAGTCATTGTCATATACTTGGAACTGTATTCAATGAATTATACTCGTTCCATCATGACTGGGTAAACATTTTAGGTGACTACGATGAGGACGGAAGCCATACTCATTATGGTCTATATGAAGATAATTTAGCTAAGCCTAACCTTCACTTCAGGGAGACCAGGGGAGTTAACAGCACATGACCCAGTTGAAATTGCTTAGTTAGATTATTTTAGTTTTAGGACCGGATTTGTCTCCAAATTTAGTTGACTATTGCTATTTGACATTGACTCTACATCTAGTTTCTGTAATTAATCTATTTTATGGATTTATGATATTTATTCTTTTTTTATTCCGTCGTGTGATTATCTACTTAGAGTTGTGATTGCGTATTGATTTGGTTATACATTATTGTCCTCCCTAGTGGGGTTAAGATTATTGCATGGGTTATTCATCATATTGATATTATACATCGTTCTACCGTCGATACTGCAGCACAGGCTGGTGTAACGCCCTAGTCCCAAAATACGTAGGACTAGAAGAACGTATACATGCCAGCTACATATCGAGATGACTCTAGCCAAGCTCAAATACGTTCAAGTTGTCTTGGTGTTCTAATTATGTCTATCATTCATTATCACATACATATCTTAATCCAAAAGATATGTAACATCAAGAATGAACAGTATATACCCATGGTCTGCAACCCAATAACATATATGTTCGATTAGACTCGAAGAATGACATAGGTCTATAAAACTAAACTAATAGTAGAGTATAAATAATGAATACAAGATAAAAGTATGATAAAATACCTGAGTCGGATATAGCAAAACCTCCATGATCAACGGACTATCTCTGTATGACCAACTACCTGGAGAGATCACTAGATCCTCAGGGGATATAGCAAGGTACAGAAAAATATGCCAAGTAATAGTAAAAAAGAATATCTATATAATGAAGGTAACTACCATAACCATCTAAGTACAAAATGCAGTTGAGGTCAATCCTAATACCAGACTCAGTCGTACATGTAATCACCCATGGCACCGTGCTGTGATACCGATGGGCGAACGAGTAAACAATAACCATAGCTCTGCTACAGAGACCATGGCCACAAGTATAATAACCAAGTCCCAAATATGGAAGCATGATCATGAGTCTAGACGGCCGGATATTTTGGTAGAGTCCTCCCCTCTCCATGCTCTAAAACTATCCAATCAAGTCACGAATGAATCATGTACGAGTAATAAGTCACGTGAGTAGTACTACATGCTATCAAAGAGTCCATAGCTACGAATAACTTATGGCAGACTCTGTATCATATCATTATTATCCATTACCTCCATGTCCTGTGGTCCATTATGTCAATAAACACGAATATGATCATATATCACAATGCCTAAGGTTGATATACGATATCAATATACTGACATCGGCACCCGAGTAACCCTCAGATGCTAAGTACCAACTGATCCTACGTCCACAATGTCTAAAACAATAAATAAAATACAACAATAAAGAAAAAAATAAACTAGAATATTGGCAATGTACATTTGTTTGTAACCTTTGTCTGCGTGTTTGTCTGACCAACTCCAAACTCCTCGCTACTTCTATCACGTATGCATATAATAAATATTCTATTAATAATAATACACTAATAGCTTATTATATATGGACTTACCATATATAGACCTTAATAATATATTTATACAATAACTAGTCATATTGACTACTCTACTTAATATAACATATATAGTATTAAATCTACCTATAAAAGTAATATATTGTTAACATAAAATTATCACTTTATTTATGGAAAATATTTATAAATATTCTATAATAATTATTATTATATTTTATTCATAGAAAAATATGTGTACAAGTCTTGTATTAATTCTACATCAATATGCATAGACTTGTTCCATGGTTTGGCTCCCGAAGTAACAAATTCTTAATAAATATTAATTCTGGAAAATACTATTAATTGTGTAAAGATAGGTTTTTCTTATCAAAATATGCACAAAAATTATTTGGTAACGGTATAGAAGTTTCAAATCAATTGGACACGTAGAACTCATGGATTTTGGTGTTTCGATAATATAGTAAAATGTCCGAATTTCTAATAAGTCATAAATGAAACTAAAATGATGTAAAAGTATGTGTTGGAAAGATTAGGAAGTCTAGTTTCTTACCAAAAATATACAAAAGGTCGAAGTAGCTCAGAAGTGGATGAAAATTGGCTCGTAACAGAACTGGTCTGTTCTGGACACCTTTTAGTAAAATCGACGCTACGGTCAAACCGTTTGGAACTGTATGGGTGGCCAATTGAACATAAAAATAGACATAGATATCTTTTTATTATTTTGGTTTTACAAAAAGATGAGGTTGGAAAGTACACAAATAGATGCAAAACAGTGTACCTGCTGGAATGAATTCAGTCTTGGATCCCGAACTTTAGTTGACTTGTAGGGCAATTTTGGTATACTAGAAGGAATTGTGAATGAATGGGGGGGGGTGATAAGATTGTAGCGGGTCGCGTTAGCTTCACAACGAATATTCTTGGAGCTCACGGGAGGTCAGAAAGGGGTTAAAATAGCCGGTACGCCACAAGGTGTTATCGGTGGCCAAGGCTGGAAGGGAATTTTGGGATTGGAACTTTTTTGGGGGAGGTAGCAATTGAAATATTAGGTTAAAATATGAGTTTTGAGACTTATATATGTTAGGGTTTGTCTCAGGAAGATTTTAGGAAAGTTTCGTGAGATTTGATTGCACCATTTGAAAGATGCATATTTGAATCAATGGGTAATTAATGAGTTTTCTAATTTAGAAAGTCAATTGTGGGTTATTTCAAATCTATCATGGCTGCACAAAATTCTCTAAAAATTAATGTAAATTTATCCTAATTAGTTATGATAACCTATTATAGGCTCAACCAAGGCTAATTGAACTAGTTCTAAGCCTATAGGATTTATGGAATAGAAATTGACTCTGAAAAGCTATTTAATGCCTTGTGTGCCATTTGAAAATAAATAGCACATGAGAACTCAATTGAGTAGGACACCATTGACATATGTGTACTAGGCTCTAAATTGGTCAAAACCATATATTGGGTCATGGTTTGGATCGGGTTTGGGCCTCAAATTGAAATTGGAAAATACATCAATTTTACGGTAAGGGCTAAAATGACCATTTAGACCCTAAAGTTGTACAAAAAATATGTAGCACAAGGGATCATGTTTGACATAATATATCAAAATAGAGGTGGACTCGTCTAAAACACAAATATGGAACTAGATTTGAGAAATTAATAATTATTGTACTTCAAAATTAAAGCTACGATAAAGTACCTCTATAGTCATTATTGATTATAAAATATAGTTTGATATTAAATATATATATTAAATAAATAAAAATAAAATAAAATTAATACCAAAAAATTATGGGGCTTGTAACCTACCTATCTTAGAAAATTCGTCCTCGAAATTAAAATAACACTACTATAAAGAAGACTTTAACAAAATAGATAAGCTAAGAATCTTTTAGAATACTCAAATAAATGTGGATAACGCTCCTACGTGGAATCCTCATGCTCCCAATTAGATTCTTCTGGAGAATGATTCTTTCATGCAACTCGAACTAATCTAATCGTCTACCCTCTAAGCGTCTTCTTACTAGTATCCAAGATACCAACTGACTACTCTTTGTATGATAGACTGGGTCCCACTGTGATCTTGTAAGCCCCCTAAATTTTTGGGTTAATTAAAATTTTTTTAAGCAAATTGTTTTTGATAACTATTTTATTTAAATAAGTTTTTGATCATTAAATGTACCTTTTCGTGACTTTGATTTTTGGAGCGTCAGATATGTCAATCTCTCAAAACTTTTTTTTAATGAGTTTTGTAATAGACAACATTATCTTCATTTTGATATATCATGTCCTATACAAACTTGTTCCCTTGTATTCTGTTTATATCGCATAACGTTCTGGTCAATTTAGGCCATTTGACCATCTACCGTAAAACTTGACCTACCTTCCAATTTAATTTCGGGACTCAACATCGATCCAACCTAATCGACCAATATATGGTTTTGACCTATTTTGAGTTTATTACACACATGCCACTTGTGTACCATCCAATTGACCTCCCGTATGCTATTATTTTATCAATGATCATAAATGACATAAATTTGTAGTCATTGTCGCACCAAGCCCAAACACCCTAGTCCAATCTAACCCTAACCACCCAATACAAGTGCATGTGACCCCCCAAACACCAAACACCCACAAATCAAACATCAAAATCCTTATTTCCCCTCAACTGTAAACCCCTTGATTTATTTAATAATTCTTTTTTAACTTATTTAGAATTAGTAATTAGTAGATTTAGATAATTGCTATAATAAAAGTGTTTATATTCATTTGTGTATGTACCCTTGTACTTATGTTCATGTGTATATTAAACATATGCTTTGAAGTTTATTAGTATATTTATAGGTATAGAGTTAGATGTATATGCATGTGTTACTTATATAAATACATGTAAACAGTTATAATAAATTATTGTATATATTTGTATGAAGGTTATATACATATAGATAATAGTATACTAAAATATTTATAAATGAAATATAGGTGCTTATAAATATATTTGTAGCCTGCATCCCATTGCCCTACTCTTCTATTTCCTAATTTTTCTTTAGGCCAAGTCCAATCAAAATATATTATTTTTCTTCCAAGCCACCCAGACCGACCCACCATTCTATTTTCCTTGTTCCTTTCTATATTGGCAATCTACTTACTCATAGGCCAACACACTATAAGCCCAAGCCCAACCTCCATACTCCCCAGCCCAATCCCTAGAGCATGAATGCTCCTTCATGCTGGTAGGGGGTGCAACTGCAAACCTGAACCCGGTAGCAAATTTGAACCCACCTGCATTGCTTTTTCTTCTTTATGCGTACACAACGCATGTCGTCCGCTCTGCCAATTTGCAGAGGAGTCAGACGCGGCAGGCAAGTATGTACGATCCTCCCCCAACTGGCAATGGCTACGCCTTCTTCTTCTCCTTCTCTACATGTATGTTTTCATCCCCCCGCCTCTCTCATTCATGGCAGTGAAAAAAGGAGAAAAAATAACAACCACCACCTAACCTAGCCGCTTCATCTCATCCTCATCGACGATACCAGATTAGTACACCCTAATGTTTTCTAACCTTGGAGACATGCAGTCGTAAATGCCAAGAACCATCCCGACCCCAGGAAGTTAGAGATAGAATCGAGCGTCGTCCTCCCGAGAGCCTTGACACTGCCAATTCCCTTCGTCGCATCGAAGTGGCGCACAACTGTAATACCCATTCCTTCATTCTATCCTTTGCCATGTCGACCTCCATCTTTATTCCATCCCTACAGTGCCAACCGCTCGTGCGACCGCGCGTGTATCCGCCAGGCCAGTGCTCAACGTTGGCAGCATGTAGCATGCAGTCGCAGCAGTAAAATGACACTGCCCTGTAGGAACGATATAGTAAAGCGTAATACTCTAGGGGGGGTGAATAGAGTTGGCAGCGGAATAATGCTAAATAAAAATGTTAGCAACACAATCACAGTATATAATCACAATTGAAATAATGTAAAGGCAGAGTTCAGAAAGCAAACGCAAAGACAGCGATGTATACTGGTATCCCTCTGTTGAGGACTAATCCAGTCGGTAGAAATCTTGCTACCAGTTGAATCCACTATAGGAAAAACTGCAAGTTTTCTTACGAAGTCCTTGCAACTTCTACAACGCGAGCTTTGATACGAAGAACTCGTCCAACTTCAAATGTGAAGAGGTATTCTTCAATCAAGCCTTCTGATTACAATCTCTCAGAAACTTCTAGACCGTACCGTACTGGCAAATCGACTAGAGGATTGTAACTGGCTTGGGATCTGAAAATGAAAGCTCTAGAAAACTCTTTGGAAGGCAGAAAGCTTTTTAGATAGAGAGAAGATTGAAAGTGAATGAGTGAATTGAAATGATCGAAATCCATCTCTATTTATAGGAATTCCAAAGGGAGAACTCTGTCAGAATTCGGGCAGAATTCGGGCAGAACTCGATGAGCAAATCTCGGTCAAATCCGCAACTACAGGAGGACCAAGTTCCAGAGAATTTCAAAAATCAAACGGCCACCAACCGAACTCTGGCCGAACTCTGGCCGAGTTCTGTCAGGGTTAGGTTAGGGTTTTTAAAACAGATTTTTGGTGATTTTTGAAAACCTTTTTGTAAACATTTTGATAGGTCATTTTAAAAACATTTTAAACTATTTGGGAGTAGCCTATTTGCCAGTACGACTCGGTGTACAATGTATTCCTAGACTCAAATAAAGTGAAAAATTACATTGTATAGGAAGTACAGACTCAAGTAGGCAAACAGATCTTCAGTCTTGAACGGAGTGAATATCCAATCTTGCTTATGTCCAAGGAGCTGAGATGTCCCAACAAGCTTCGTATATCCAGACAGAGTTTTGATCAATTATTAAAATCAGGTTGACTATGACCAATGGGCCAACAATCTCCCCCATTTTGATAATTGACAAACTATGAATGATATAACATTAAGCTAGTTCAAGCTTGTTCAAAAATATCAAAAAGTAAAAATTGTTCATAACCTGTATTTAACTCAAAAAAAATGTTAGATCATTATTAATTTTCTCCCCCTTTGTCACTTAGCAAAATAATTGCACAGGAGAAGGCTCCCCCGCATTAAATGCAGAAGGCTCCCCCGCAATCAATGCATAAGTAACAAATAGCGAGAAAATAAAAGAAATATAATATAAGAATTAGAGATATAACATCACAGGAATGTAAAGTGTCTACAAATTATCATCACAGGCATGTATTGCTACAAAACATAAAAGAAATCTCAGGCATGCTATTTCACAGGCAGTTTAAAATGGAGAAGCGGTATAAAGAGATAGTGCTTAAACAAAATGCTGAAATAAACTGAGATGTCATAAATGAAATATCAAAAACATGTCCATGAAGATAAAAAATACTGATAGCAAACTACAAAGTACTGATAAAAAGTAAATGATAAAAACTTGGAATGTCGGAGCATTTTCAAGTATACAATAGAATATCACTAATAATCAAATCAGATCTCATCATCACTATCCTCATCAATATCATCAGCAGCGTGGCCAGCATGACCGGAAGTACCAGCACCAGAAGTACCAGCGCCAGTAGGATGAGTAGGGGCGCCAGCATAGAACTCACCAACGTAATCTCGAGGTGCACGATACCAGTCATAGGCGTTACTTGGCTGAAAGTACGCATGAACAGCCTCATCCTCACAGCGCTAACCCAAAAAAGCTGGATCACGAGGGATGGAAGCAGCAGAGTGACCAGTCTGGGCAAAACGTAGATCGGCCAAGGAGTTTGCCATCGCCTAGTAACGGGTGACATCGCGGAACTCTCGCTCGCGAGCCATGTCCGTCATCGAGACGTGCAAAGCTGATAAATGCTGATGTATGCCCTCAAAAGTCATGGCATACGGTTGATGTGGTGAAGATGGTGCAGTAGGAGGAGCAGGAGGTGGAGCTGAAGCTGTCCGGCTGCGACGAGAAAGCTGGAGTAACTTGGGCTCAGAGTCCTGAGTACAAGTCGATAGATCGATCTCGAATCGCTGAAAGATACGAGGGAGAATCATCGCGTAAGAGAGATTTCGATCTCTAGTACGACAACGTCCCATCATCTGAATGATTGTCTTAGGGGCGGAAAAAGGAATCCCCTTAAGAATATGGTACAAGACGGACAACTCAAGCGAAGTCACATCATCCTTGGAAGTGGATTTTGGAAGAAGAGTAGAGTAGATGATGCGATGCAATTCGTAGTTGAACAAGTTCAGGTTGTTAGCCTTGAACTTTCCAGAACGTACTCTGTCAGGTGCACAAAGTTCCGTTTTGAAACTTGTGAGTGTAGTGCCTTCGGGGAAATCGAATTCCGTGATATCAACTAGCGGTTCACCTTCATTGGGAATACCAAGAATCTCCGCTAGAAGGACATCATTGAAGTCAATATCTATGCCTCCGACACGTGTGCTCACGTCAAAAGTGTTAACTACGAGATTGCAATAGAACAATCTAATGGCATTAGTAGCTATTGGGAAGCACAGTTTAACAAGTAAGTGTAACCCTAATGCCTCAAATAAGTGACGATGATCGGGGAATACCGTCCATTTAATCGGAGCGCCGCTACATATGGAACGGGTAGAAAAGTCACCGTACCATAATAAAGCTTGATCGAGGGTTTGAAAGAAGAACCCATCGAAAGCGCCGTCGCTCTTTTGGACCGGCGAAAACAAGGAATCCGTATGAGGATTCGAAGAAGACCCTTCCTCACTAGGAGTGGTCTTCTTCCTCTTTGACGGATTAAATCTAGGTGCCATTGAAATAAAAAGCACTAATATGAAAGGTGGATAGAGAGGGAGTTATACCTCACGAAAATTGGATATGTTGTAGAGAAGAACGATCTCCGCACGATTCTAAATTTTGGAAGGATTTCACCAAGTAGATAGGAAGCAATGGGTTGGTGAATACCTAGGGTTTGGAGGAGTTTCGGGCGGCTGGAGCTGCTGTTTGAAAGTTTGGAAGCAATGAAAGAGAAGAAGCTCTCGGGTTCTGTATATATACATATACACCCTCAACCGAACTCGGGCCGAATTCGGTCAGAGCTCTGGCCGAATTCGCCTAGGGTTCTTTCAAAGTTGATTTTTGGTACTTCTTTTTCATTGAATCGTTGCAAATATTTAATTCAAAGATTAGTTATTTTAGTCTTCAAATAACATAATTAATAATATTTTATGAATTAAATGTCGTTACACAGCGACTGTCTCAGATTAGCTGTAGGAGTACTGTCCCAGCTGGCGGAGGTTCACCGGAGAACTCTTAAGTACCGCTTCGCTTCAACCGTAGTTGTGGTGACAGATAGACTCTTTATTAGCTTGTCTCTAACACAGTTTTTGCATAATGATATATAATCATAAAATAAAATTAATTAATATTGTTGACGTCCAAAATTCCTAATTCTCGACGTAAATAATTGAAACGATCTTCCGCTAGAGGTTTAGTGAAGATGTCAGCTAATTGATTTTCAGTATCTATGTACTCAAGGTTTATATCTCCATTTTGATGATGATCTCTAAGAAAATGATGTCTAATCTCGATATGTTTAGTACGAGAATGACATACAGGATTCTTAGTCAAATTAATGGTGCTCGTGTTATCACAGAAAATGGGAATATGTGTGAAAAATAAATCAAAGTCTTCTAGGGTTTGTTTCATCCACAAAATCTGAGCGCAATAACGTCCTGCGGCGATATACTCAGCCTCTGTTGTTGATAAGGCTATAGAATTTTGCTTTTTTACTAAACCAAGAGACTAGAGCCTTGCCTAAGAAATGACATGTACCGCTAGTACTTTTTCTATCAACCTTGCATCCCGTAAAATCTGCATCCGAATAACCAATAAGGTCAAAGGATTTAGTTTTGGGATACCACAAGCCGATAGAAGAAGTGCCCTTAAGGTATCGGAAGATGCGCTTAACTGCGGTTAGATGTGATTCCTTTGGGTTAGCTTGAAAACGTGCACACAGGCAAACACTAAACATTATATCTGGACGACTAGCAGTTAAGTAAAGTAAACTACCAATCATACCTCGATACTTACGTGTGTCGACTGGCTTGCCTTGTTCGTCAGAATCAAGTTTTATTGAAGTTGCCATCGGAGTGCCAATAGGTTTGACATTGTCCAGATCGAACTTCTTTAGCAAATCTTTTGTGTACTTGGCTTGATTAATGAACGTCCCATTGTCGGTTTGTTTGATTTGCAATCCGAGAAAGAACTTCAGCTCTCCCATCATGCTCATCTCAAACTCATTCTGCATACACTTAGAAAATTCTTGACAAAGAGATTCATCAGTGGATCCAAATATGATATCATCAACATAGATTTGAATTAAAAGCAGCTTGCCATTAAAAGATTTAATAAAAAGTGTAGTGTCAACCTTTCCTTTTGAAAAACCGTTGTCAAGTAGAAAAGAGCTTAGACGGTCATACCAAGCACGAGGTGCTTATTTCAAACCATATAAGGCTTTCTTCAACTTGAAAACATGGTCAGGATTTTTGAAATCCGTAAAACCCGGAGGTTGTGCTACAAAAACTTCTTCTTTTATAAAGCCATTTAAAAAAGCACTTTTTACATCCATTTGAAAAAGTTTGAAATCATGAAAACATGCAAATGCACATAACATTCGAATGGATTCTAATCTCGCAACTGGGGCATAAGTCTCATCGTAGTCGATATCCTCTTCTTGATTGTATCCTTGAGCTACGAGTCGAGCCTTGTTACGAGTTACTAAACCATCCTCATTTAGTTTGTTTCGGAATACCCAACGGGTGCCAATGACCGGATGATCAATAGGCTTGGGAACAAGTTCCCAAACTTGATTCCGTTCGAATTGGTTCAATTCCTCTTGCATGGCATCTATCCAGAAACTATCACTACATGCTTCATCAATAGATTTAGGTTCTAGTTGTGAAATAAAAGCAATACTAGAAACAATATCTCTACTGGATGATCGAGTACTTACTCCTTTGGTAATGTCACCAATTACCAAATCTTTTGGATGATCAGCTGTGAATTTTAACCTTTTCGGTAGACTCTGTAGGTAGCTGGTTCCTGGATCTCCTCTAGGGGGTTCAGCTAGTGCAGAGCTTGGTTCAGGTTCAGCTGATGTCGAACTTGATGTAGGCAGATCTTCATCACTATCATCGAGAGACATTTGGTTCATTTCATCAAAAGTGACGTTGATTGATTCTTCGATGATCATGGTACGTTTGTTGAAGACTCTGTACCCTTTGCTCTTTGCCGTATAACCTAGAAATATATCTTCATCGGCCTTTTCGCTAAACTTTCCCAAATTGTCTTTAGTATTAAGAATAAAGCACTTACAGCCAAATATCTTAAAGTATGAAACTGAAGGAATTCTATCAAACCATAACTCAAATGGAGTCTTCTTCGATTTAGGTCGAATTAGAACTCTATTGAGCACAAAGCAAGCTGTATTGACAGCTTCAGCCCAGAAGTATTTGGGTAGGCTAAATTGATTTAACATCACTCTGGCCATTTCGGTTAGAGTTCTGTTCTTACGTTCCACAACTCCATTTTGTTGTGGAGTTCTAGGACAGGAGAACTCGTGTATGAAACCGTGTGTGTCACAAATTGCTCGAAATCAGCATTCTCGAATTCGCCTCCATGATCGCTTCTAATTCGAGTGATCATGTAACCTTTTTTATTTTGTACTTTCTTACAAAAGGCGACAAATTCGGATAATGCGTCATTCTTGCGTGTCAAGAAATATACCCACGTGTATCTAGAAAAATTATCTACAATAACAAATGCATATAATTTACCTCCGAGGCTAGCAACTCTGCTAGGACCGAATAAATCCATGTGTAGCAATTGTAGAGGTCTAGTAGTACATACTGCGTTTACAGACTTGAATGTGGATCTGGTAGCCTTGTTCTTTTCACATTGGCTGCATACCGAATCCTTCTTGAATGTTATGTCTGGTAAACCGCGTACTATCTTCTTTGTGGATAATCTTGAAATTGTATCCATGTTTGCATGACCGAGTCTCATGTGCCATAGATGACTCTCATCACTTTTGGCCATTAAGCATCTACCTGAAATGTTAGCTTCTTCCAACAGATAGAAAACATATATATTGTCTTCCCTGATTCCTTTAAAGATAGTACTACCAGTTGAGCTATCAACTATAGTACATTTGTCTTTGCCAAAGTTGATACCATAACCATGATCAGCTAGATGACTTATGCTGAGCAGATTATGTTTCAACTCGGTAACCAGACAGACATCTTTAATCACTGGATAGGGAGACTTACCAACATCACCGATACCAATAATATACCCTTTCAAATTATTACCGAAGGAAACATAACCTTCCTTCTTCTTCTTCGACAGTGTTGCAAATAGGGTAGCGTCAC
This sequence comes from Iris pallida, assembly GCA_029216955.1. Taxonomy (NCBI): domain Eukaryota; kingdom Viridiplantae; phylum Streptophyta; class Magnoliopsida; order Asparagales; family Iridaceae; genus Iris; species Iris pallida. The sequence goes on from JANAVB010017050.1 coordinate 248,835, forward strand.
CGGTCATATGCCGTGAGCAACCGCTGTCGAGGATCCATTTGCTTCTAGCATGTGAAGGGTGTTCCACCTACAAAACAGTTTGCAGATGAAACCTTTGGTACCCATTTCTTGTAGGGTCCTGAATTGTTAGCTTTAGGTATCCAAGCATAAACATTTAAATCTACAAGCTTTCTTATCCTACATGCAGATGATATATGACCAATGAGGCCACAATAATGACATTGTGCATGTCGAGTGTTGAAAGCTGAGTGGTGTGCATGGTTGGTAGGTTTGGGTTTTCTAGTATAGAAGAATGCATACCTATGATCATGTTTGGGCTTAACCTTTTGGGGTAAAGGTTTTGTATGGTTTGGTCTGACAGTGTTTGGCTTGGGAATGTTCCGAATTCTCGGTAAGTGACACGTATTAGGATAGGAAGCAGCAGGCTCAGGCTGTTTTCCTAACCTAATTTCCAACCTTTTGCAAGTGTCATATAACTTAGTATAATCAGAAGTGAGTGATTCCATTCGGATTTGTGCAGATTGAAGACTTTTCTTTTCTCTAGAAAGATCTTCTCTCAATTGGTCTATAATCTTGTCTTTCTTTTCGGATGACTGTTTAGTCTCGTGTAATAAGAGCTTTATAGAGGAAAGCTCACCAGACTCACTAACATTAGCTCTAACCTCAGCTAGTTGGTCGGTAAGTCTTCCTATTTCTCCTTTGTACTCTTTGAGTACCTTCTTAGCGGTCTGATATTTACTACGCAGTTTCCTGTAGTCAAGCATCAGGTCACTGAAGGCATCTCCTAATTGCTCAAAGGTGAAGTCATCATATGTTTCTACAGGTTCAGTAGGTACCTGATCGATTGCCATGAAGCAGATGTTTGCAGCGTCCTCTGAATGTTCATCTTCTGAGTCGCTAGCTTCACTCTCATGCCATATGCTGGTGTTGGCATATTTCCGAGACGTTGATCTTTTCAGGTTGCCTTTTTCATACCTGTTGTTCTTCTTGTTCGATGATGAGTTGATGGGACAGTCCTTCTTCATATGTCCCTTCTTCTTGCAGCCATAGCAGACAGCATCTTCTTGGTACCAGTTGTTGCTGTTGTTCTCTTTGACTCTTTTCTCATGTCTCATGAATCTTTTGAACTTCCTTGCTAGGAGAGCTTGATCTTCAGCGTCAGATCCACTGCTGTCTGAGTCATCTTCAGCAGCTTTTCTGTACTGAGCTTTGAGGGCGATAGTCTTCTCCTTTGGTACAGGTTCTTCAAAATCTTGTAGCTCCAGTTCATGAGTGAGTAGTTTACCCATGAGTACTTCAAGTGACATTGTAGTGAGGTCGTTTCCTTCAATGATGCTGTAGCCTTCGGAATCCAGTTCTTGGTGAGAGCTCGCAGGAGTTTGCGAATCTTTTTGTGGTTACTGTAATCTTTGCCTAAGGAGGACAAAGGGTTTACAATATCCAAGAACCTCTCGAACATTTGTGTGACTGTTTCATTTGGCTTCATTTTGAACGCCTCGTACTCTTGAGTAAGTCTGCTGACTTTTGACTCCTTGACTTGAGTCGTGCCTTCATGTGTAACTTCGAGAAGCTTCCACACACCATTTGCCGTTGTGCATGTAGATACCCTGTTAAATTCTGTTCTGTCTAAGGCACAAAAAAGAGCATTAATGGCACGTATGTCAAGACTGGCCTTTTTCTTTTCTTCCTCTGTATAACTGCTTTGGGGTTTTTCAACCAAAACTCCCTCGACATTTATACGAGGTGGCTTCTGATAGCCATCAAGAACAATAGCCCATAAGTCAAAATCAAGAGATTTCAAGAAGAAACTCATCCGTGTTTTCCAATAAGTGTAGTTAGTACCATCAAACAGAGGGGGTCTGTTTGTGGCCTGACCTTCACTTGTGAATTTTATAGTAGCCATGTGATGTGCTGTGATCTAATAAATAATGAATAAATAATAGCACAGTTACCTCGCTTTACCTGTAACACCCGCTCTGATACCAATTGTAGGAACGATATAGTAAAGCGTAATACTCTAGAGGGGGGGTGAATAGAGTTGGCAGCGGAATAATGCTAAATAAAAATGTTAGCAACACAATCACAGTATATAATCACAATTGAAATAATGTAAAGGCAGAGTTCAGAAAGCAAACGCAAAGACAGCGATGTATACTGGTATCCCTCTGTTGAGGACTAATCCAGTCGGTAGAACTCTTGCTACCAGTTGAATCCACTATAGGAAAAACTGTAAGTTTTCTTACGAAGTCCTTGCAACTTCTACAACGCGAGCTTTGATACGAAGAACTCGTCCAACTTCAAATGTGAAGAGGTATTCTTCAATCAAGCCTTCTGATTACAATCTCTCAGAAACTTCTAGACCGTACCGTACTGGCAAATCGACTAGAGGATTGTAACTGGCTTGGGATCTGAAAATAAAAGCTCTAGAAAACTCTTTGGAAGGCAGAAAGCTTTTTAGATAGAGAGAAGATTGAAAGTGAATGAGTGAATTGAAATGATCGAAATCCATCTCTATTTATAGGAATTCCAAAGGGAGAACTCTGTCAGAATTCGGGCAGAATTCGGGCAGAACTCGATGAGCAAATCTCGGTCAAATCCGCAACTGCAGGAGGACCAAGTTCCAGAGAATTTCAAAAATCAAACGGCCACCAACCGAACTCTGGCCGAACTCTGGCCGAGTTCTGTCAGGGTTAGGTTAGGGTTTTTAAAACAGATTTTTGGTGATTTTTGAAAACCTTTTTGAAAACCTTTTTGTAAACATTTTGATAGGTTATTTTAAAAACATTTTGAACTATTTGGGAGTAGCCTATTTGCCAGTACGACTCGGTGTACAATGTATTCCTAGACTCAAATAAAGTGAAAAATTACATTGCATAGGAAGTACAGACTCAAGTAGGCAAACAGATCTTCAGTCTTGAACGGAGTGAATATCCAATCTTGCTTATGTCCAAGGAGCTGAGATGTCCCAACAAGCTTCGTATATCCAGACAGAGTTTTGATCAATTATTAAAATCAGGTTGACTATGACCAATGGGCCAACATGCCCGTACCACGACAAACTTCCAGCAACCATCCTCATACCACCCCAATTAGCCCAGAGGCTCCCCATGCGACCAGGAAGTCGATTTCGACTTCGGGATCGAAATCCCGTCGTGACGCACGTTTTGAAAAAATCAGAATTGTGCCTCAGGATAGCAACTTCGTACGTATTTTTTGGACAATCCGACCATTGGATCATCGAACTCTTTCTTCTATCTAAATCTCGGTATATACCCCTTCGCTCACCTAAAAGTTCAACCATTAATTCAATCGTTTCATAGATTAAAATCGGCCACCAAGTTGACCATTTAAATTGTATTATTTTGACAGTTTTATGGATCCAACTTCGTAGATTTGTTTCTCTGTCGTTGAAGCTTTATTTTATGTGCCACTAGTTCTTGTGAACAGCAGGTATAACCAACTTCGTGCTATAAAAGTTTCAGCTTCGTAGGATGTCGTTTGTTTGGTTAAAATCGACGCCAAAGTTGTCCTCTCAAAACCGTAATTTCTAACTTGTAAAATTCTAATTTAAAACCCAAGACCCTGGATTCCAATTCCGATGCCACCAATAGACTCTTTGTGTCATTTTGGCATAAATTTATATATAATTTGCTGAGTTTGGAGCAACGTGGTCCCGATACGTATTTTAGTACAAAATCGGGTCCATTTGTCCGAGTCAACGGGTCATTTTGTTTTTGATATATCGATGGGTTCGTATTGTCATTTTGGACTTATGGACATATAATTTGTTAGGTTTAGTGGACTTGTATCCTGGCATATTTTTCGGTGCAAAGTGGTTTCAACAGCGGATATCGTTTTGACCCAAAATTACCGTTTTGCCCCTGTAACCAAATTGGACTTATGGATAGGCTATCCTAGCTAATTTGACCATTTTGAACACATTGGTGATGTTTGTTTCATCATCCAATGATGTCTGTAGATTTTTCTCTATGTATCACCCTTAATTATAATTAATTTCTATTCATGTTAGTATTTCGGAATCCATACGTCGAAACTGAGATCAGTCGATTCCAGTGATCTCCATCGCTGAAATTGACTATGTGACCATGTGGATCGCCAAGATAACATTGTTGACCTTACAGTTGATCATCTTGTGTCGATTTGTGTATCGTAGGTTTCATTATACGAATAACGAGATACAAACTTGATATTTTGAATCTACCACTTATATTATTGCAATAATGATTATAGAGACTAGTGTGACCTAGTTCTAGGTTATATAATTACAAGTGTCTTAAATAACCTAAGGTAATAGGTGACTAGAAATGACCCACACTCCCTAGGTGGGAGTTATTAGTCATATGTGTACTAAAGTGTGTGATATATTGTTTATGATTTGGGTTGATAGATATTAAATGGAGTATGGTTCTCATGGATAGTGGGATAGACTTTGGTACTACAGTCTAAGCACATTTCGGACAACTTCAGGCAATTGTACCTTGCCAATCTTGTACTTTAGTTTACAGTATTTAGCTTTTATATATTTGCTTGATTTTGTTATTGCAACACCTAGGGCCGTGTACGGTACTTCACGTCCGAATCATATTCGGGTGCCGATGGACGTTAGCACCATAGGGTATCGATATTAGATATTCATATTTGCGTTACTGCGACAAATCGTTGCGGGATACACTCTGACCCTAGGACATGTTTATGTGATACTGCATACTGGGATTCCCATACTTGATTATATCTTGCTATATGGAAGCCCGTATTGATACTAGGACGATGACATGAGATTCTTATACTGTATTTACTATTATGACTCGATGTCCTAGCTAGAGGTTCTGGCCGAGCATCTCGTGGATACGATACGTGAAGTCACATGGGTGGGGAGAGCATACACCGTGCGCTTGGGCTACTTTCCCTCATAGTATGCCGTTGTCTCATTCCAGAGCTTTGGGGATTTCATAGTTTGCCACAGCTTCCTTATTAGATTATGGGATATTCATAGTTTGCTGGAGTGCCTATCAGGTCTCTAGGGTACACCGTGACAGCCTGCGTGTTCGAGTGATATTTCTTAAATTATATTTTTATATTAGTTAGTTATGTTAGATTCACCAACTTTATCAGTCTTACTATACTTTTTTCATTCATGATGTTGTACACTTAGCCTGTATATTATGTACCTTGTTGCATCCTTCTGAGGACCTGGTTTTTTTCTAGGTTGGCTGAGTAGGTTTCGTTGAGCTGCTTGCTGGATTGTTGATGGTATTCATTTCATTACAGGTATTCACTCTTTCAGAGTTATAAATTTTATTACTGTTATTTGTATCTGCTTAGAAGCCTAGTATTTATAGACTCATATTATCTTTTCGAGTCTATTCGGACAAGTATGATTATTGGGCTGCAGACTAGTATTCATATTTCTCTTTCTTATGTTTTTGTTACTTGAATTGAGATATAGAGTTGATGTAGTGATAGTTACACCATTTCAAACAGCTTATACGTATTCTAGTCGGAATAGAGTCTGGTTGAATACATAGCTGGCCTATGCCACGTGTCTCGTCCCGCGTATTTTAGGACTGGGGCATGACAGATCTCGGAATTATCGACCACATGGCTGGGATCAGTCGCATACTCTCTCAACTGTGAGACATGGAATACATTCCGCACTCCCTCTAAGGATGGGATGATGCAAGACGATATGTCACTTCTCCAATACGCTCTATATGACTGATGTGTTACAATTCTATAGGTAAGGCTTCTAATTTGGTTCTTACATTTTTATCTATGACTAACCATAGAAAATTCATAATTCCTCCGTAACTCCGTCAGTCCTTAAACTATATACTATTTTCCTATAAGTTACATCACCAACTTCTATAATAGTCAATTAGCGATCCACTCCTTTCTATCTATAAGCAATCTATACAATCCTTACAAGTATGCTTATCTGCGGGGTAAAGGTCGAGGCTGAACTAGACGACTACATAAACGTATTATCATCCTTCTAGTCCTATCCTTTTATAGGTAAGTTCAAGACTAGTCTTACCATATATAGATATGATCATCCATTCTACTTAGATCATCTTACTTTATAGTTAACTAACCATCTTGACTCTATTGTTAGATAATATTCATTTAGTACTTCCAATCTAAGCCCTATCTTAGGCAAAAGATAGCAGGATTCAGTCTCTTAATCCTAGGATTGCTGGTTAGGGTTAGACCTTATACTGTACTATATCCTAACTTATTCCTTGGGGAAGTATCTATGAAATTCTACCCACCTTAGCTATTCACCTAGTCTTATAAAGCATGGATTCCTATCTTCTTCAAATAAAAATTCATACAATAATTGTTCTACACAGGCTTAGGTCCAGCCTTAAATACATGGCTTACAAGCCATTCTATTCATAACAAAACTTCCTAAAATCTACCACAAGGGGTCCTATTTTCTTAATGCAATATAACTAATACCAAGTTTAATAGCCTAGTATCGCAAGTCGTATATCTAGTATTCAAGATAAATTTTTTTCTTATTATCTAACAAATCTCTATGGATATGTAAACTTCTAATTCACCTATCTGTTTGGCAGGTGTAGGAATGCCTATCAATCGACTAAGATCGAGGATTTTTCTACCAAACTAAAACTCCTATAAAATAGAATGCCACTTTGTTCTAATTGGACTTTCTAGTAAAGTGGTTCTACCCTACTCATACATACCTTAGATAATCACCATCCTACGAAATTTTACTAATATAGCTTATATCCTATGGTAAATTATAATCAAAGCTACCACAACTTGTATGGGCATTGATGGAACACCTTGTTCATCAAATGCATAGAAACATCAGGCGCATCCGTCAATCCAAATGGCATTAACTATCTTGTATTTGCCGTAGCGAACTTCGAATATTGTCCTTGGAATATCCTCTTTCCGCATCATCATTTGATGGTATTCTAATATTAAGTAATAAAATATACCTTTGATCCTGCCAACTAGTCGAACTGGTCGACGACAAACTATACTTCGAGTTACTAGAATGATCTTGGGCTTCAAATGATCTATCAGTCTGAATATGACGATCACGGACTCATTCTAAAGTATAAACTGTCTATCAAGATTTCTTAAGAATGAGACTAGATAATCTTTAAAGTCATGATCTAACTTATACTACATTAGAAGTCACTAACTCGATTTCAACCAGTTTACCCACGTCTGTGGCTTGGGTTTTCTTCAATCGTCTCTCCTGGCAATATAGTATTTTAAATGTGGTTTGCTATGTCCTAACCCTTCTATGCTTGTCTACTAGGTATTGGGCATGCTAATGCTAGACAATGTTCATATATGATACCTTGACAACCACTTACTTATCGACTAATCTTATAGTCATGGTTGTTAATAGGTCATTTCAAGCTATTCCTCATATGTATATAGTAGTATATCTAGTCTAGTCTAATACCGTCATTGCCATTCTTAAAGCAAATATTCCTAGATCGACACCATAACCTATCATCATGCATCATTTTGATTCATCCCTTTGATAAGAATCTCCCTAGTAAAGATCCTTCAGGTCACTGTCCGAGGTAACTTTACGTATACATACCATCATGTCTATATCCTTCAAATGAACATTTTCTAAACCTTATTGCAATAATAAAAAGTCTATAAGGATTCTATAGTACCTTATCGAATCATCTATCCATAACAAGACTTTCGAATTCTTTCAACTACAGTCTTTTATTAGGGTGACCATATTCGATTTGGAAAACAGTATCTAACTCTAAAATTCTACTATATATTCTACCAGTCACTTTATTCATTATGATTTAAACATATCATACCTTCCTTTATAAACCAAAAAAAAAGCCATGTTATTTCTCTATCCCGTCTCTATCTATCATCTCTATATCATAGGTGAATGATAGAATGGGTGTAGCTTATTGATACTAGAATCTCTCGTTAGGGTTAAGTCTCCTATAAGAATTCTATTTTGCCAGTCCGATCTACTCGGTCTATCTAATTGAGACGTCTATCCAAACCCTTACTACCTTAGATAACTAATTCCATTTAAAATAATCTATCAACTACCTTCTATCCTATGATAGAATATAATCCAATTGGTTTTTCAGGCACAAGTATTCGTCCTTCCGAAATAGGAAAATACGAGAATTCATGGTAATAAGTTTAAGAAGGAGGATCGACTTCAACTTTTGAGTTTCAAGGGTGATAGATAAGAGTAAAAGAATTTACAAGCAGTTGTGGATTCAGATCATAATACAATATCCTATTGCAGGCTCGTTCGGTACAATAACGTAACCGAAACGATATGCTTCGACCTGCATGGGCCACCACAAAAACATGTAACATCCAAGTCCCAAAATATGTAGGACTGGAGAACGTATATATGCCAGCTACATTTCGAGAGGACTCCAGCCCAGCTCGAATACATGTAAGTTGTCTTGGTGTTCTAATTCTATCTCATTTATTATCATATATATATCTCAATCCACAAGATAAGTAACATCAAGAATGAACAGTATATGCCATGGTCAGTAGCCTAATAACATATATGTTCGATTAGACTTAAAGAACAAAATGGGTCTATAAAACTAAACTAATATCAGAGTATAAATAATGGATACAATATGAGAGCATGATAAAATACCTGAGTCGGATATAGCAATACCTCTATGATCATCGGACTATCTCTGCATGACCAACTACCTGGAGATATCACCAGGTCCTCACGAGACATAGCAAGGTACAGAAAAACATGCCAAGTAATAGTAAAAAGAATATCTATATAATGAAGGGTAACTACCATAACCATCTAAGTGCAAAATTCAGTTAAGTACAATCCTAATACCAGGCCCAGCTGTACAAGCAATCACCCATGGCACCGTACAGTGATACCGATGGGCGAACGAGTAAACAATACCATAGCTCTGCTACAGAGACTACGGCCACAAGTACAATAACCAAGTCCCAAATATGGAAGCATGATCACGAGTCTAGACGACCGAATATTTTGGTAGAGTCCTTCCCTCCCCATGCTCTAAAACTATCTAGTCAAGTCACGTATGAATCATGTACTAGTTATAAGTCATGTGAGCTAGTACTACATGCTATCACACAGTCCATAGCCATGAATAACTCATGTCAGACTCTGTATCATATCATCATCTTCCATCGTGTCCGTGTCCTGTGGTCCATCGTGTCAATGAACACGAATATGATATATAGTAATGCCTAGGATTGATTCCCGATAATAATATACTGACATCGGCACCCGAGTGACCCTCAGACGTTAAGTACCAACTGATCCTATATCCACAATATCTAAATCAAGAAATAAAATACAACAATAAAATAAATAAATAATAATGAGCTGTAATATTGGTAAGGTACACTTGTGTGTAACCCATGTCTGTGTGCCTGTCTGACCAACTCCAAAGTCCTCCCTACTTCCGTCACGTATGCCTATAATAAATATTCTACTATTAGTAATACACTAATAACTTATTATATATGGACTTACCATAAGTAGACCTTAATAATATATTTATACCAAAACTAGTCATATTGACCACTTTACTTAATATAACATATATAGTATTAAATCTACCTATAAAAGTAATATTAAAATAAAAATATCACTTTTAATTCTGGAAAAATATTTATAAATATTATATAATAATAAATATTATATTTTATTTATATAAAAATATGTGTACAGGTCTTGTATTGATTCTACATCAATATGTATAGACTTGTTCCATGGTTTGGCTCCGAAACGACAAATTCTTAATAAATATTAATTCTGAAAAATACTATTAATTATGTAAAAATAGGTTTTTCTTATCAAAATATGCACAACAGTTATTTGGTAATGCTATACAAAGTTTCAAATGAATTGGACACGTAGAACTCATGGATTTTGGTATTTCGATAATCCAGTGAAATGTCAGGATTTTTAATAAATCCTAAATGAAACCAAAACACTGCAAAAGTATATGCGTTGGAAAGCTTAGGAAGTCTAGTTTCTTACCAAAAAATACTGACGGTCGAAGTGGCACAAAAGTGGATGAAAATTGGGTCACAACAGAACTGGTATGTTCTGGACACCTTTCAGTAGAACGGACGTCCCAGACAAACCGTTTAGAATTGGGTGGCCAATTGGACCTGAAAATAGACATAGAGATCTTTCTATTAGTTTTAGTTTCACGAAAAGATGAGGTCGAAAAGTACAAAAAACCTAGATGCAAAATAGTATACCTGCTGGAATAAATTCAGACTTGGATCCCGAACTTCGGTTGACTTGTAGGACTATTTTGGTGTACTAGAGGGGATTGTGTGTAATGTTCCGCTCCATACGGTGCATTATGATGAGTCATTGACTCGAAGAGTTACATTAGCCCGAAAGAGAAAGCATTGATTCAGTTCGAAGATCTGATAAATCGAATCGATGCAAAGCATAAGTCTGATTCGAACAAGTATTGATTTTAGTTGGTTTCTTGTGCATGCTAAGCTTTTACTGAATTATAAGAGGTCGATCTTTTGTCTTATTTGTAACGGAGTCCGTCGAAACCAAAGCATCACCTTGTGATGAGCTAAGTCATGGGCATGGTAGGCCGAATCAATTGGGTAGTTCAACAGAGCACGAAGTGCTCGAATGACTAAGTTAGAAGAGTTAGCCGTGCAACAAAGTTAAAGAATCGAGCCAGATCGGCTCGACGAAATGATAAGAGATATCTACATAAGGTGGGAGAACTTTGACCCTTCTTTCCTACTCCCTTATGCCTAATTAAAATGCACCTTTGTATGCTAAGCTAACCTATCGAGTCCATGGGCATCGCTCGATCGAGAGATAAACGTAGTGCATGTCGAACACTAAGATAGAACAATTAAACTAAAACAAGTATCAAATGTACGAGTTGCCAATGAACATCAAAATATCGCAACAATGAGTGCCTCGGTGCGCAAGACATAAGAACGTGGGATAATTGTATCAGCGAGTGCCTTAGTGCACGCCTTCGCGCACGAGTTAAAGGGCAAGAACATTTAAAGACTATATTGAGGCGAGTGCCTTAGTCCACGAGCCATAGAACAATAAATAGACTATCGAGGCGTGTCTTAGTGCATGAGTTAGAGGGAATGAACATAAGTCTAGCACTTTGAAAGATCGTATCGAGACGTGCATTAGATGTACGAGTACGAGAAAATTTAATACTAAGGCGTGGAACATGGAAATACTGAATAGAGGCGTGCATCGAATGCACGAGTTGAAGGATATTGAATAACTAATAAATGCGGTATGCTGCCTCAAAATGTTCATGGCCTTCAGGTCATTCGTTTGATGAATATTGAGTTGGACATTATGCCAATAGAAATAGAGATGGATGAGTTGAATATTGATGATGAGATAGCTGAGTTTCGGATTAAGACTATATTTGGTTATATGAATGATGCGTGTTGCATGGTCAAATATACTTGAGTATATGGCCCCGTGTACGGGTATTAGCTCACTCGAACGTGGTATACGGGGGGCCGGGATCGTTTGGCCTATGAGAAATGATTTGGGAATTGAGATTTGGGATGTTGGTGCACTTCATTAAGACGATTTGTGACATGCTATTGATGTGATAAGCCACTTACCAAGTAATTCAGACTCCTTTGGATATCGGGCTAACAAACTCGTATAGAGTGATTATCGTCTTATATATATGAGAAATATAGTCTATTCTGGATTGGAATGCCAGTGGCCTTCATATAGATATGGGCCAGTGGACTGAATGGTGTAGGGACACAAAGATCCTGCACAAAGATCACTTATAACATGACAAAAAAAGATGGTAGACGCATTCACCCTGCATCGGTGCAAGGGTTAATGCCTCAATGTTGGTAATAAGTCGCCACGAGACAACATGAGATTGATATATGTTGCCTGGTTACTTACGTAAATCAATGATAACATGCTTGCCATGAAATACATGCTTTACTGCTTACAATATGCCATGAAACCGATCCTAAGGCGAAGATACACAAGTTAAGCTACATAATTCATAAATTTATCTAATGTCGGTTTAGTAAAGTGGGTCTTATCACTACGCAAGAGGATTAGTACTGACCCCCACCAGATTGCTTGCAGGATGTAGGTAATGCTTTGCTCGCAGCGGAGCTTCGCTGTGATGCGCTGAGGCATAAAATGTCGTAGTGTTTTGAGGCATGCGACCGTACTGACGCTCGGCCTTGTTACAAGATGATGCGACCGAGATATATAAGACATGATGTATGGAATGATAAAATCCTTTATGGATAAGAGAGAACTTGGGTGTTGTAAACCAATCTGGCAGATTCATTTGGGTTATTGAAAACCTTTGTAATTCCGCTGCTTATTGAATAAAGAGAATTGTTTCGTATACTCTGTGTAACTCCAGTGCGACTTTGTTTCTTCCACTGCTAATATTGAATCGAGATAACCATTTTAATGATTTGAACCATTTAGCCTTGTATGAGTGCAATTCCAGACTCGTACGGCATCACGTTCCAGCGAGAATGATCGATTCGGTGAAATCGACGAGGACGAGCGATTTTCCGGGTCGGGACGTGACAAAGTGGTATCAGAGCTCTAGGTTCAATTTTCTCAGGATATTTTGTTTCGTTTCAATTCAAAAGTTGCCTACCAGGATCAAATGACTCTTGACTCTACTCGATGCCCCACTAGATGTTCCATAGAATAAGTCTATATAACGTTGCGTGTTTTTGTCTCAAGTGTTTCAAAAATTTACATGATGTTGTCGAGTAAAAGTTGTGAAATATTGGTTGCATTAAGTGCAATGAGGCGTGAAATGTTTGTTGCTGCAAATCGTGAAATAAGAATTGAGATGTTTGTTGTTTCAATACAACAAGTTGAATGAGAGATGTTAGTTGCATCAAGTGCAGCAAGTTGTGGGATATTGGTTGCGCCAATGTGGCAAGTTGTGAAATGTTGTTGCATGAATGCAACACGGTGGATAAGTAAGATGATTCATTGCATATGAAATGAAAGTTGATATCGAATGTGTTGAACAGATTCAAATAATGACTTGAATGAATGTCAGAAATGAAATGTTGTACGGGATGCAACGGATAGAACTGAAAATCATAAATCGATAGAACAAATCGGTTCAGTTGCAAGCCGAACTTAAGATGACGAATGTATATATTGGCAAAAATGTGTCAGATTTTGATTTAATCGAAAGTTACGTTTGTGACCGGCATGATCACCGCGGGATAGTGAGTCGAAATGGATTGGTGATTCATACCAAGTATGATGTGTGGAAAATGACTTAATTTTCGAGTGGTATATACCATACCACTTGTGCGACTAGTGACTCAATTTCTGAGTGGCATATGCCATACCAATTGTGTGATAGATTTCATCGAAACAGTTTTAAAATTACGGAAGGTTTGTCCATAACGAATAGGGTAGTACCGAGACTCGATTGAAAATTTATATGACGGTATGTTGATGCAAGTGTTCTTCGATAATCGGTTAGAACGATCAAGTGTGGACTTGTATCAATGAATGATACGTCGAACAAAAAATTATAAGTCGGTCGGATGACTGAGACTGTGAAACAATTGTGCTTCGAAGCAATAATCGAATCGGATGGATAGAAAATTTGTACGTTATAATTGGGTTGCGTGACTTACGAGATCGATAAAAATGTTGGTCGATACAAATTGTAATTGGATCGCACTGTAGAAGCATGGAAAATAATAAAGAAAGGTCCATGCGGCCAGAGAGCCCCATGCGGCTCAGAGAATTCATGCGGCTCAAGGATCCATGCGGATCAAGGATATATGCGGCTCAAGAAAGTCCTATGCGGCTCAAAGAGGAGCCACGTGGCACGCAAACAACTCTCTCGTTAGTCCTTTACTGCATTAAATGCCTTAACGGCTGAAATCTCTGACAGTTCTGACACAAAGAGATCATTATGACTCCCTCATAATGACGAACTCCTTGGAAAGAAAAAAAAATCTCTGACACGATCCCACGAGAGTCAGAAACTGTCATGCGGCCTTGACACGTGGACAGTCGTATGCGGCCCAAGCGGAGACTCCCCCATGCGGCCCAAGCGGAGGCTCCCCCATGCGGCTTACGAAGACCAGCCCCATGCGGCTCACGAAGATCAGCCCCATGCGGCTCACGAAGACCAGCCCCATGCGGCTCACGAAGATTAGCCCCATGCGGCTCACGAAGACTAGCTCCATGCGGCTCACGAAGACCATCCCCATGTGGCTCTCGAGGACTATCTCCATGCGGTTCACTCATACGGTCATCTACACTTATGCAGCTTAAATCATTACCATGCGGTTCAAATAGTCAGGGGGCCACTATTAGGCAGCCTTGACACGTGGCCATTCTTATGCGGCCTAATGAGGAGTAACTCTCCTGCGACTCTGATTTCTGCTGTTATGACACATGGCATGATAGCAGGGCACGTGGCATCAGATCGATCGAAATCCCTTAACAAATCCCAACGAAATATTGGGATCAAATCAGATCATTTGCAAATAAGCCAATTAAAGACACGTGTCAAAGAATTCAAGGTTGGCATGACAAATCAGGAGGATTTATGTCAATCAGCATTAATTATCTACAAAAGATTTGATGCAATCATATTTTTTGCTCAAATCTCGATGAACGGCCCAGACCAGTGATCCTTAGCCGCCGACTTTCAAGAATGGACAATCATTGTAAACCCTAATGAAGCCCCCCACTCTTATAAATAACAGGGTGCCATTCCCTTGCGAGGAGAGACAGACAGATAGAGAAAGAGACAGACATATACACAGAGATATAGAGAGAGAGAGCCTGAAGAGAGAGCATTTCTTCATCAACGCCCAGCAGTTCTTCTACAGAGTCAAGGCGGCACCCGATCGTCCAAGGAGTAAGGCAGAGCTGCCGTCGCTTTCCCGAGCCTCTACCGTCACTCCCCAGAATCTAAAATAAATAATTGTACTTAGATTGCTGTACCTAGGTTTTCGTCTCTAGGCTTTCTTTGTACAAGCGAGTTTGTATTGTGAAGTAAAAGTCCAGTCCTCCGATAATTGTTCTGTTCTTTTATATTTCATGGCAAACACGATGGTGACTCTGCTGGGGACAAACTTCTCCACGACTGAGGAGTTGGTGATGCAATCGGATGCAGCCAAACTTGGCTCCACGCAACAGAAGATGGTCGTCCGCTTCGACCAACAGGCGTTTGAAGAAATGCTCTCTGAAAGAAATGCTGGCCCGGTCCAGAAGTGAACCCGCACAAAGAAAGCTCGCTGCGAGTGGAGGCCAAAATCATTTGCTCCTCCACAAGCTCTAGACGAGGTACTCTCTGCTACCCAAGACGGCGAAGGCGACTCTCATACGGCTCCACTTTGAGCCGTAGAGGACTCTGCTGTCCCCAAGTCCGGTAGAGGAAAGCATTACGATGCTGGACTTGCAGGGACAAAGAGTGATTCTATACGCCCCAAGAAGAAGCCGAACACTCCTGTGGCCAAATCTGCCAACCACATGCAGGAGGCTCATGCGGGTGAATCTGCCAGCCGCATGAAGAAAGTCTATGCGGCCAGATCATCCAGCCGCATGAAGAAAACTCATGCGGCTGAGACTCCCAGCCGCATGAGGAAAGCCTATGCGGCTACGTCTGCCAGCCGCATGAAGATTATTGATGACGGCCGCATGATGCTTGCTCCACGCGGCTCTGTCTTCGACCGCCTCTTTTATGGTCCTGATCTCTTGTGCTTCCAAGAAGACATGTCTGACTCTCTCCAGTATCACTTAGAATCTTCCTACTATGTACCCTTACGCACTAGAGCGAAGAAGTCTAGGGCAGCGCGAGCTTGGCAAGCTCGATCCGCTGATCTGACCTCTGACCATCCGAGCGTCCCGTATACCGTTATACGGGCCTCAGATGGAAAGTTGTACAAAACCACTCGAGTCCAGCCCCCGACGGCAAACGGATAGAGAGGTTCCCAAAAGTCTTTCGAAATCCAGGAAGTAAACATGGTCGATCCAGACCCATCTGACTTGCGTGAGGCCATCCTCCACAAACGCAAGGAAAGAGAAGGCGCATCGGGGTGCAAAGAGTCCTCCCACGGACGTCACTGCACCCAAGTTATCGTCAACTGCTGTTGTAATAATACGACGGTGCGAAAAGACCGGCAGTCCATCTTTCAATGACTGCAACGACCGTCTTCAAAAGACGAGGCACTTCTTGTCGTCTTCTGCAACTCTGCTCAAAAAGTCTCCGCTGATGGGAGAGGGAAGAAGACCAGTGCTTCTAGCCCAAAGATATCAACCACTATGACTAAGAGACTATCGTCTAAGCGGGTGCCCACAACCGGAGTTTTCCAAGGTACCCGTTCTAAGACGAAGTCTGCCACAGTGGAAGATTCGTCGTCCACACCACTGGGGGTTGCTGGGACTGGGGGTAGCACTCCTCCGAACCTCCACGATCATCTGATGTTCCAAGAAGACGAGTCGGAAGAAACAACTCTCCCATCAGATTCAGCCAGCCCAGACGTCCCCGAGGACGTACACAACTCCCAAGACGAGGCGAACTCGGAAACTGGGGGTACTGTTCCTTCTGAGTCCGAACTAGAGGAGAACATTCCCACATACCTCGATGACTTCTCACTACAGGGGTATGACTCGGAGGACGCTTCCTCCACCGCTCCGTCCATCTCTCCTCATGTAAAGACAGTGTTCATGACGGACAGCAGCCAAGGGGGTTCCAGCGATCGCCAACGCATCGACACTCTGGAGGCCATACTGCTTGCCTTGGTCAAGTCCGTGGACGAGATCAAAGCGGCTCTTCTAACTCCGTAAGGAAGGCCGCCTGGCCAAACAAGCGCGGGTCCTACGGTCAATGCGGACTCGAATTCAGCGGCACCGAACCCGGGTAACAATCCTCCTGAAGTAACGGCCCCCACCACTGTGGATGAGGCCCGAGAAGCGAGAAGAGAGATCCAGGAGCTCCGAGAGAGCTCCGAGCCATATTTTACGCTCGAGAAAACTCTCAAGACCTCAGAATACGGCAACTATACCCTGCTGCATGGAGGGATGTCCCCTTTCCGCCAAGATATAAGCCGTTCAATATCAATCCTTATGATGGCAAGACCTCCGCAAGTCGATATATCACTTACTTCGACGTCACCACCGACCATCTGCCCCATGACGATGCCATCCTCACACGATTATTCATCGGGGCATTGGAAGGAGTCGCCTTCGACTGGTATCGCAATCTGCCGGACAACTGCATCCACTTTTTCGTCGGCTTCAAGCGCATGTTCTTAGAGAGATTCTATGAAGTAGGGCAGGACATCACCATGTCCACCCTCATGGACGTCGTCCAAGGGAAGAAAGAGCTGACAAGGAACTATATTGAGCGGTTCCGCCAAACCGCCATGAAGTTGCCCTCTGGAAACCCGGATTCCTCCTTAATCAAAATTTACCAAAAGAGACTGCTTCCAACAATCAGTCTCTGGATGGGCGAAATTCAATTCAAGGACTGGAAGACGTTTATCATCAGTGCCACAAGCACCGAAGAATGATTGAAGAAGGCTCGTCAATTGGGATTGCACATCTCGGACGGAGAGATCAAGGGCAAGCATCCTAACACCAACAACGACAATGGGGATAGCCCTTCCAACAATCGGAACAGCAGGGGTAAGCAGGCTATGGTGGCCGACACAGCACAGAAACCTGAACCAAAGCCGGCAGACAAACAATGGCCGCAAATCACTTACTCCTTCGAAGACGGTCACGTTAAGCCCATTTTGGACATGCTCATACAAGGAGACAGAATTCTCCACCAAGACGGGAACTGCGGCCGGCGGAAATGGAGAATCCAAAGTACTGCCATTACCACCGCTACGTCCACCATGCTACACACGACTGCTACCAACTAAAACGGTACATCCAAAATCTTATCGATTCGAACGCTCTGGCCATCGATTTCGAGGAGGTAATAGTGACAGCCAATATGGTGTCGATACAATTCGGCAGCTTCCCTCCGACGGAAACTCAAGACGGTGTAGTCCCCATCCCTTTGGCGATAATAGAGATTGCTAATCTTCCACCTCCCCGAGATCAGGCTGCCGGTCTAGTGCCCCTCACCACATTACGAGGGGAGGTCATGTGGGTCCATCCAGACTTGGTATCAGAAGTGACTCAGTCCACACCATCTTCCATTTACAAGAAGAGGAGTGGAAAAGTTAGGTCCTGCCACACAATCTCGGCAGACATCGAAGAAGCTACAGTTGTCGTCACTCGGTCTGGGGCACAATCCCAACCCGTGGCTGACAACTCGGCTGAGGATCATCAGCCCGCTACAACCGACGCTCCGGGACCTGCTCAGCCTCCGACGACCGACAAGCCTAGGCCGAAGGAGACTCGCTTTGACAAATCCCTCCGAAAAGAGGTACCGCAGGGGTTGGAGAAGCCCTACAACTTTGACATCTTGGCATAATTGGCCAACACACTGGACAAGTTGTCATTATACGAGCTTCTGAGACTCTCAAAGGATGTTCGTGCGGCTTTGAGCGATGCACTCCAAAATGCCGACGCGTACCTGGCTCAGGTCAACCTCACGGGAGAGAACCCGCCTGCGGATCTCCAAGACACCGCTTGCACGGGGGCAATGCCCAACATTGTCTTCACTCCACAGGACATGCTCATCAAAACCAACCTGTACGATCGCCCGCTATACTACACTGGATACATCGACGATGTAAAGGTGGATCGAATGCACATTGATCCTGGCTCTTCCATAAGCATTATCCCGAAGGGTCTGTTACATCATCTCCGTATCCCAATGCATCGCCTGACGCCTACAAGCATCGCCATCAGTGGTTTCAATTCGGGCAGGAGCTACCCAATTGGAAAGATTCGTCTGAAGTGTCAGATTGGCGATCTCCAATCAGAAGTCACCTGCTACGTCATAGATGCAGACACTTCTTATAACATCCTCTTAGGGCGCCCTTGGATACACGATTATATGATCGTGCCTTCCACGCTGCACCTGCGCTTCAAATATGTCGATAAATACGGCTTCGTGAGGACAGAATTTGCTGATATCGATCCCTTCAAAGGGGTCAAATCTTACTACTCAGACTCCTGCCTGTACGAAAAGTCAAAGAGGCACCTTGATGAAGGAGATATGCAAACTCGTACCGAGTCAGCCACAGGATCGGAAGAGCCTCTGACGATCCATCTCCAAGCTCACAAACCTGGCAAGTTCGTACCCCTTACCGCCACTCTGCGTAAGGATACGATCAGCCTCTCGGCACAAGAAGAGCAAATGATAATACGGCTGCCAAGGTCTGGCCAAGTGCCAAGACCCACAACGGAGCCACTGACAATTAGGCTGCCGAGAGTCGGCCAGCCGCAAACGGACAAGCTCAATCCCTCTGACAAGCCGATGACGATACGCCTTCCCAAGAAAAGTTATCACCCCGATGCAAGGTCTGGGGCTTCTAGCGAACCAGCCACTCCCCGTCCAGCATCGAGTACCAAACTGGGGGTCGCTAGTCTGCCAACAACTCCCCGTTCTGCTCCACCAGCTGAACCTCTGACGATCAAGCTGCCCAGGTCGTCCTCTCAGTCTTTATTTATACAGGGGGTAGCCGAAGAGGAACCGGAGCTAGTCAAGTATATGGCTGCCCATACTGATGTTCCCTCTGCAGATGATGTAATCCCGCTAGAAAAGATACCTTACTTCATCAATAAAGGGCTATCTTTGAACTACCTCAAGCTTAACAAGCTTTGTACAATGTATGCTATGGAACACGGTATAAGCACTCACCTACACACACAGGTGACAAATGTATACACCGCAATCCAGCTTACTCCAGTGGAAGACGCTTACCGCATAATCGAGGAAGGGGACCATCCAATCATCTTCGGCCGGAAAGACGATCCGTATCCTTTCACCGTAGAAGAAGTTGACCCTGAATCAGATGTCGAGAGACTGCCTCTGTATCTTTATAGTCCCCAATCCAAATATCTCATACAGAAACAGGGGTATGATCTGAAGACGACGCCAGGCTTGAACTACGGTACCGGACGCCGACTACCTTTGAAGCCACCGGTCCCAGCTGGCAAACCACGAGATTACTATAGCAAGATGCGATGTAGGTTAGGGTGTGTTACACCCACGATGACCCCTGAGAGTTCAGATGCAGAATGTGACTGGTATTCACATTCAACCGGGTCACCAACTTTGGACTCGGATACCAGCATCGGAGACATATTCAGACAAGTCCTGTCAGTCAACATGGCATTCGCCGACGCTTATGAAGAAGATGAAGACATTCCGAAAATCCTCGAGCTAAAGCCATGGGCCCAACAGTTGGATGTACAATGGAAAAAGTGGTTCGAACAGAGGGAACCTCCTACTGAAGATGAGGTTATACAGGTCGACCTCGGCAGCAAATCTTCTCCAAAACCAATCTTCATCAGTAAAAGCCTAACAGACGAAGAGCGAGAATCGCTACTAGAGCTTGTCAAAGAATATATCGATGTATTCGTCTGGAGTTATGAAGACATGCCAGGATTAAATCTCGATATTGCCCTTCACAAGCTCAACATTCGGCCGAATGCAAAGCCAGTCAAGCAAAAACAACGACGCTTCCGCCCAGGCGTCATAGATGCAATCGAAGCCGAAGTCAACAAACTAATAGCCAGCGGCTTCATACGTGAGGAGCAACATCCCGACTGGGTCGCCAACATAGTACCCGTCCTCAAGAAGAATGGAAAGATTCGAATCTGCATCGACTTCCGCAATCTGAACGAGGCATGCCCCAAAGATGAATTCCCCCTCCATATCACAGACATCATGATTGACAACACTTGCGGCTTTGAACGTATGTCATTCATGGATGGCTTCTCGGGGTACAACCAAATCAAGATGTCTCCTGACAACGAAAAACATACATCATTCTGAATACCGATTGGCACATACTGTTACACAGTCATGCCTTTCGATTTGAAGAATGTCGACCCCATATATCAAAGAGCCATGAGTATCATCTTCAGAGACCACTTACGTAAGACGGTAGAGTGCTATGTTGATGACATCTCCGTTAAGAGTCGCTGTAAGGGAGACCATCTGCAGGATCTGAGGACGGTATTCGACCTGATGCGAGCACACAATTTGAAAATAAACCCCACAAAATCCTTCCTGGGCGTATCCAACGGGAAGTTCTTGGGTTTCATCATCACCGTCCAGGGTATCCATGAAGACCCTGAGAAGACAAAAGCAATTATGGAGATGGGTCCCCCGAGAAATTTTCGCGAACTCAGAGGCCTTCAAGGGAGGCTAGCTTACATCAGGAGGTTCATTTCCTACCTCTCCGGGCAATGTCGACCATTCATCCATCTCATGAAGAAAGGCGTCTCATTCGTATGGGACGAAGAATGTCAGCGTGCCTTCGACAGCATCAAAGAATATTTGTCGAACCCTCCAGTCCTGGTGGCCCCGGCTGCTGGAAAACCATTCCTGCTCTACGTACGAGCAATAGAACATTCCCTTGGGGCTCTGCTGGCACAAAACAACGATGCAGGCCATGAACAAGCCATATATTACCTCAGTTGAATGATGATTGGGCCAGAGCACCGATACACCGCTGTGGAGAAGGAATGCCTCGCCCTGGTGTTTGCCATTCAGAAGATGCGGCACTATGTTACCGGACAAACAATACATGTGATCTCACGAGTCAACCCTCTCAGGGTCCTCATGACTAAACCAGGGGAACTCAGCTCTCGCCTCGCAACATGGGCAATATTGCTGTCCCCGTATCATATGATCTTCGTCCCACAAAAGGCTGTTAAGGGTCAAGCCCTGGCAGACTTTTTGGCAGCCCACCCGGGCTTGGAATCGTCCAGAATATATAAAAAAATCGCAGATGAGGTCGCCGACTCGTATGCGGCCTCCCACGATGATATATGGCGAATGTTCTTCGACGGTGCTTCGAGAACTGGACCCAAGGGCAACATCGTCGTCGGAGTCGGGGTGGTGCTGGTTTCTCCCATCCGGATTGGTGATCAACCGCGTTTACTCTCTCACAGAACCCTGCTCTAACCATATGACCGAGTATAACGCTTTGGTCATTGGCCTCCAACTTGCAAGAGAGCTGGGGGTAGAATACCTTGAAGCATACGACGATTTTCAGTTAATCGTCAATCAGATTCGGGGTTCGTACGAAGTTTGCCATGAAGACATGATACCCTATCACCAAATATCGATCGACATCATCTCGTCATTCGAGGAATTCTTTATCGAGCATGTTCCCAGACTCCGAAATGTCGAAGCCGATGCCTTAGCAGGCCTGGCCACTTCCCTAGCAGTGCCAAATCATACTCATCAATCGGTAGATGTGATAGGCCACGAACTGGTCTGCCCCAAGAACAACGTTCAACTCGTGGCGAGTTATTCCGCCCAGACGATCGACGATGTCCCAGATTGGAGACAACCATTCATTGACTTCGTCGTCTACGACATCCTGCCCGAGAACCCAAAGGAAGCCACTTCCATCAGAAGGCGTTCTCTCAGATTCTTCTACGATACAGAGACAAAAATACTGTATCGCCGATCCTATGATGGATTATTGCTTCGGTGTCTGTCAAACGCAGAAGCCAAATAAGCCATACGAGAAGCTCATGACGGTGTCTGCGGGGCCCATCAGCCTGGCCCTAAATTGCAAGACCGTCTTCGCCGAATGAGCTACTAATAGCCCAAGATGGTAGCAGATGCGATAAACTATGCGAGAAAGTGCAAACCCTGCCAAGTCCACGCAGACTTCATCCACCAACCATCCGAATTTTTACATCCGACAGTGGCGTCCTGGCCATTCGAAGCATGGGAATGGATATCATCGGTCCGATTACTCCGCCTTCCTCCTGAGGACATCGCTTCATACTCGCAATCACAGATTACTTCTTTAAATGGACGAAAGCTGTTCCGCTTACAGAAGTCAAGACTTCAAACGTGATCAGCTTCCTCAAGCATCACATCATCTACCGCTTTGGACTGTCCCGAAGGATCATCCACGACAATGGTCCGCAGTTTGCAAGCCACGCCTTCTATCGGTTCTGCGACAAGCACCGCATCCAGAATATTGCTTCGATGCCATACAATCCAGCAGCGAATGGGTTAGCAGAAGCATTCAACAAAACCATCATCAAGTTACTCAAGAAGTTCATGTCGTCTAATAAACGCGACTGGAATGAGAAGCTTGGTGAATGCTTGTGGGCGTACCGTACCACAGTCCGAACGGCCACAGGGAACGCACCATTCTTCCTGGTGTACGGGAGTGAGGCAGTTCTCCCATTGGAGACTCAAATACCCTCACTCCGCGTTGCCCTCACTTATCAATTGACGACGGATGATAACTACCGACGCCGACTACAAGAGTTAGAGGCCTTAGATGAAAAGCGCCTCCTGGCTCAGCAAAGGATCGAGCTATACCAAGCACGCATCTCTGGAGCCTTCAACAAGAAGGTTAAAATCAGAACATTCCAAGTGGGCGATCTCGTTCTAGCAGTCTGGAGGCCGATGGTCATGACTCACAAGACCACCGGCAAGTTCCAGTCCAAATGGGAAGGTCCATTTATCATCGAGGCTGTATTCTCCAACGGTGCATATCGCCTCGCAAAACAAAATAGAGACTTGCTCATGTTGCCCGTCAACGGCAAGTTCCTGAAGAAATATTATATCTAAATGACATTTTCCAGATCATCGAGTCATGTACCCGCTGGTGCCGCTGAACTCACAACCACTCATTCCAGATTATCGAGTCATATACCCGCTGGTGCCGCTGAACTCACAACCACAACATTCCAGATTATCGAGTTATGTACCCGCTGGTGCCGCTGAACTCACAACCACTCATTCCAGATTATCGAGTCATCTATCCGCTGGTGCCGCTGAACTCACAACCACAACATTCCAGATTATCGAGTCATGTACCCGCTGGTACCGCTGAACTCACATCCACAATATTCTAGATTATCGAGTCATGTACCCGCAGGTGCCTCTGAACTCACATCTCGGTCACTCTTTCAGATAGTAAGTTATGTATGACCATACCTCTGAACTTTCTCCCTGGAAGAGATCCTCCCTCATGATCTACTACCCGCACTCCCAGTGCACAAAAAGGGTAACCGATCCACAAATTTCCAAAACGGCCATGTCCTCATTACCTCTGAGTCGTTTCACTTCCGCCAAAAACAAATCACCCCTTTACATAGAACTTCCATGTCCTCATTACCTCTGAGTCGTTCTACGTACCCTCCTTCATTGAGCCCACTCCTGTCATGTCCTCATTACCTCTGAATGGGAAGGCTCCATCGAAGAAACCTTCATGCTTGCCATATCCTCATTACCTCTGAGTAAGTATGATGATTCTCTTTCGACATTATCTGTACCCACAACTAGGGTACGCCAAGGGTAATAGGTCCACAAATGTCCTCTATTGACCACAAATGTCCTCTGTTGACCACAAATGTCCTCTGTTGACCACAAATGTCCTCTGTTGACCACAAAAATCCTCCGTTGAGCCCACTCCTGCCATGTTCTCATTACCTCTGAGTAGGAAGACTCTACGGTAAAACCCTCATACTTGCCATGTCCTCATTACCTCTGAGTAAGTATGTTGGTTCTCCTTCATCCTATTATCCGTATCCTACGTCGGGGTACGCCAAGGATAATAGGCCCACAAATGTCCTTTGCTAAGTCTCTTAGTACAGGCCTACCATTCCTCATCATGCCCCGGGAGCCCAGCTGCTCCATGGCATTCGATCTTCCGATACCCCGAACACCCACGACCGTCTTACCGTAGAACTGTTCTAGGTATCTCCAATCAAACTTGTTATCCGTACCTAAAACCAAGGTATGCCAGGGGTAACAGGTCCACAAACAAGTCCCCCATGCGGGGCAAATATCACCACAAGCAAACAAGCAATACAAATGAAGGGTAGAATAGAAAGTACTCTTTATTTGAAGGACGAAAAAAGCATTACATGTTTTGGGACCACGTCCCTCTCAAAGAGAAAAGAAAAGGAAAAAAACAAGAACAAAACCAGAAAAAGGCCGACTATAGTTCGGCATTACACAACTCCAAAAGGCGGTTTCTCACCAAGGTAGTCCCTCTCTCAAGCCGCTGCCTAGCACGTCGCTCGGCCGCCTGGGACAACTGCTCAGCATCATTCAAGTACATATATGCCTGCCAATCATTTTCCATCTTCTTTAAAGCAAGTTCCAGGTTGGCAGAAGCTCTACTAAATTTGTCAGCCTCCTGAATAGCAATCTCTTTCTCAGTATGAGCAGATTCGAGCTCGGACTCCAGGAAGGCCAGCTTTATCTGGAGCTCGAAAATCTGCTCCCGGGTGTCAGTTACCCCGCAGGAGGCAGTCGCTTTCCGAGCCGCGCAATCTTCAGTACGACGGCTCCATTGATCGTACAACTCAGTCAGGTCCCGGCGATCCTTCAATATAGCTGGCTTGAGCGATTCTCAAGCAATCCTTACCTTCTCTACCGCAGTTGCGAGGAAAGTACGCTCTTGATCTATTGCCACTGATAGATCAGCTTGTCGCAGTACACGAAACTGGGCCACGAGATGATCGGCCTCTAACAGCTTAGGCTCCAGAAGCGCCGCTAGTCCCGCCCCGCCGGAAAGTATTCCAAGGATATTAATTTGGCCGCCGGCGCATTGACGGGCCATAGCAAAGGGAGTCCCCCTCTCCACAGCTGCCTCAATCCCCCTCTTCAGGTGGCGGTGGAAACTGTCGACCACGTCCTGGGACACTTCATCCAAAACTTCCGTAGAGGACGACGTCAAAGGGAGTGTGGCAAGCAGTACCAAAGGAGTAGCCTCAGAACTTGCCGTCCCTGCCACCAGGGAAATGAATTCTGTGCGAAAAGATGCATGGATCGCAGCTAGCTCCTCTTCCGTCGCCCGAAGAGCCTGGATACTTGGCAGAGCGGAAAGGTTAACTCCCGAAACCCTATTCACAGAAGATGGCGCGAGAAGCGTCGTCCCTTGCTCCAGTTGTGCTATTACCAAGGCTCCCGAACTTGACCCAGCTGGAGGCACCTCAGTATGGGTTAGAAAAGAAGGAGGCTTCCATCAGATTCCCCCCGGTAGAGTCCGCCCTGGCCAAGTCCATCACCGACAATAAATGGGTGGGACTTGTACGTCCAAAGCAATCATTAATCCATGAAGGACATGGTGATAGAGCAAATAGACCTTCTCACAAGTTAAGAAGCTGGTTTATCTTACCAAGGGAAGAGCTCGGAGGCTGCAGCTCGTTCGAAGCTGGCATGGTTTCCCCACCCGCAGCTTCCAACTCAAGTTTAACCAGTTTCTCTGCCCCAGCCACCCCTGAAGGGGAGCCAGCCAAGTCAGTGTCATCCTGTTGAAATTTAGTTATCTCTGGGACAGGTGCAGGAGAACACCCGCCCCATGGGTCGAGGCCTCCGCAAGGTGAGACTCTCCGGCCGCCTCCGGAAGAACCCCAGCGGGAGTGATGGCGGTGCACATATCATGGATCAAAGTAGACAAGGCTGGATCGACTTCAGTAGTCAAGTTCCGAGAAGCAGACTCCCCGGACGCCTACAAGGAGCAAAAAAAAATAATTAGGCCGTAATTTAAAAAATGAAGGAAAAGGTGGTTGAAATTCTAATCACCTCAGAAATAGCGTCAACATCAATAAACAGCCTGTGACGTCTTACCGTAGCCCGCTTTGTAGAGTAGGTCCTGCCATCGTCAGTAGACAGACGCCTGCCTCGTTGGCACGAAGCATCGGGCACAACAAGTGGATGATCCTCCACCTCTTCGTCCAGCACAGTAGGAGGCTGGTCCTCCACCTCCTCGTCCGAAGAATGCGATGAGTCATCGGCGGCCTGCTCGTCATCCTCTTGGTCCGCCGTAGTGGACTCCGAGTCTGGAACAGGAACCCTATTCGTCCCTCTCTTTCTCTTTCTGGAACCCTCGGGCTTTTCTGCCAAGCCGGTCCCGACAATGAAGCTAGTGTTCATGTCAAAGTTTACGGGAGATTTACTCGCTGCAACGTGATAAAGAGCCGCCATGTACAGATTATCCCCTTGCGTATTAGCGTCAGGGACAGAGAAGCTAGCCCGAGTATGAACAACATTGTAATAGTGCCACGCCCGGACACCGTCAAGGAAAATGCCCTCGAAGCCCAGGCAAGCACTGGGGCAGTCAAGGAGCAGCTGACTATATCTAAATTGACGAGAAAACCTGCTAGGCAAATAAGGCTCCAAGTATACGTTATTTCGATAACGATATACTAGGTACGCGGGGCAAATGTTGTGCAGCCATAGAAGCATCTTCTCAGATAAGAGCTGGGGAGGCTCAATGCCATCAACGTGTACCCTCCTTACTTCTCTAGGGGTAAACTGAGGAAGAGACACAAAGAAGTCAGGCCCGTCAACCCTCGCCAACGCCCTCCGACAAGCCGGCATGGTATCATACTCCTAAGATTGATGGCGGTATCGGAAAAGGAAGGCGTCATCAGCGGTGACATTATCCTCTGTCCCGGGCCTCATCAATAACCGATAATGCATCAATAACCACCCCATGAGATAGTGGTATGGTAGCTCTATCTGCTCAAAGTCCAGCATCGTCTCACGAGCAATGACTTTAGACGAAAAGGTACGGAGGCCGTGGTGTATGCTACACACCATAGCTGGAAGAAGGGCCAGTCTTACTTTGAAGACCAGCTTCACAGCCGGGAGAATGAAGTGGCGGCTGATCCTTTCCATAGAACCTACCCCCTCCCCCCCGAGACTATGCAATTTCGTAGCCATACCATCAAGAACCCGACCAAGATTGCTTTCTCGGACATCTGCCGGGTACCATAGTAGAAATAACTGAAGGAGTCGGTACGGCTTCCGAATCTATCACGGGTGGACCTCGACCTTTCTGCATTAAATATCAGGTCCTTTACCTCCGCCTGAGTTTGGGGACCTCGAGAAGAAACTCGGCCGGAAGGACGTAATTTGAAAAGATACGCGACCCAGGCCGTAGTATGGGGGGCGTTCCCTTCTGAACTATTATTCTTCTTGATAGCAGTCTGATGACAGATGCTATGGTGGCACAACAATTCCCGGTACACAGCGACGAAACCAGGAAATCGTCGATCCAGATCGTCAAATTCTTCGTTCGTCGGGGTGTATACTTCAAAGGCCTCGCCTCCCCACGGCAGCTTAGAAACAACATGCATCTCATGAAGAGCAAGACCCAACTCTCCCTCGGGCGCAAAAAAAGTCCCCGTATGCCGGCTATACATCTCCAAAAGGGCCATGAACAGTGGCTTGTTAATGGGCAATCCGTAACAGGTGCCCCGGATGGCGTAGTAAAGGTCAATCTCCCGAAGAAGTTCCTCGTAGTTCCTCAGGATCCATGAGGAAAGATTGGCCCATGTAGGAATAGGGTTTACCCAATTCAGCAGAGACAACCTGCCCACAGGATAGGACCCCTTGCAAGCGAGCTGATTCAGGAAGGTATCAGCTCGGGTAAAAGTGAAGTTGGGCCCAGACACGTTTATAAAAGTACCAGAAAGCCGCCCCATCACACTCCGGCTGACTGACTCCCTACTTGCACATGCGGACCTAATACTCATATTATAGTGGATGTTGCCCACGAACATCCCCTGTTGGGTGGGAGTTAGGGAGCTCGCCATTCTCCTGCTCAATGACCATATTAAACCATAAGAGAGGAAAATGCCGCTCCATCTCGGGAACATGGATATCCACCCCATCCACAGTGAAATCCCAGTTCTCAGAAACGTCTAGCATTCGGGAGTTCTTTACGGATAAGGCATCTCCAAAGAGAAAAGCTGGTTTCAGATATTCTCCGTCCAGTTTTCTCGAATTTATCATAGTACAAAGAAAATAGAAAGGCTGGTTGTTGATGGCAGCCACCCTCTCCAAAGGCTCATTAGGGGGAAGTTGATCTGTTATATGGCGAATTAGGACATCAAGCCGCACACCCACGACAAACTGAGCTGAACCCACCAGAAGCTCTCCGGCCGGGTTGGTTGGAAGGTTCACTGGAAAAGGACAAAAGAAACAGGATTAAAAAAATAGGTTAAAACGAAACTACTTAGAGTTTCTCAAAAATAAGTTTCTCTGAGCCTATGCGGCTCGGATCAACGAAGTCTTATGCGGCCCAATTCAGCTGGGTTTCATGCGGCACGGCTTCAATAGAGCCTATGCGGCTCGGGTCAACACAGCTTCATGCAGCCCAATTCAGTTGGGAGTTCCATGTGACACTGATTCGATAGCTTATAAGGCCCGGATTAAAACTTATGCGGTTCTAGCTCGCAGAGGAGCTTATGGGGCACGATTCAGCAAAATTCTATGTGGGCTAGTTTGTCAGGAATATATGCGGTTCCGATCAAATGAGGTCCCATACGGTTCAAACATAGAAGCACTCCTGCGGCTCAAATCTTTCTCATGCGGCTCAAAACATAGGGTGTGCCCTATGCGGCTCGAATATAAGGGGGTTATGCGGCCCATACAACATATGCGGCTCCATCATGGTCGAGCTTGGGCGGTTCAATAAAAATAAAGGATGAAGGCTTGTGCATATGTTATGCAACAGAGCCATGGGTCCTTGGGGGTTCAAAGTATTCAAATCCATTTCTTACCCTTGAAAGCGGGGCGAACATCAGGATGCACTTCGGGCACGGCAGCCGACGAGGAAGCCACCTTCTTGCCTTTTGCAGCAGTGGAGACGACCTTAGAAGATTTGGGGGCCATTTTCGACAGTCGGAGAATAGAAATAAGAAAAGAAAGAAAAGACAGCAACTGTTGGGGACGAAGGAGAAAGTAAAAAAATCCCTCCAACTGAACTCATCCATATTTATAAACAAAACCAAGGCGCTTCGATTCTCGTACAGAACGAAAACCAACTCTTCGGTTGTCGAGGCTAGCCGCCTAAAATGAAGGCCAGACTCCTGGGATCCCGCCCCGAAAAGTGACCTCAAAACTGACAGCAAATCAACAACATTTAATGCAAAAGATCTCCATACGTGGCAAGATAACGTGGCAGAAAGTCCCCACGGCTGAGACGCTCATGCGACCCGAAAGTTCCTGCGGCTGATTGACTCAATGCGGCCGAGACATTCATGCGGCCTAGTCATCCATGCGGCTGAGACATCCATGCGGCTGAGACATCCATGCGGCCAAAAAATCATATGCGGCCAGAAGTACACATGGCCATGCTTCTTATTCAAAGTATTTCAATTTTACAAATTAAAAACTTTAAATTGGGTCTTGTAGAAGCATGAAAAATAATAAAAAAAGGTCCATGCGGCCAGAGAGCCCCATGCGGTTCAGAGAATTCATGCGGCTCAAGGATCCATGCGGATCAAGGATCTATGCAGCTCAAGAAAGTCCTATGAGGCTCAAAGAGGAGCCACGTGGCATGCAAACAACTCTCTCGTTAGTCCTTTACTGTATTAAATGCCTTGACGGCTGACATCTCTGACAGTTTTGACACAAAGAGATTATTATGACTCCCTCATAACGACGAACTCCTTGGAAAGCAAAGAAAATCTCTGACACGATCCCCCGAGAGTCAGAAACTGTCATACGGCCTTGACACGTGGACAGTCGTATGCGGCCCAAGCGGAGACTCCCCTATGCGGCCTAAGTGGAGGCTCCCCTAATTGGCTTACGAAGACCAGCCCCATACGGCTCACAAAGATCAGCCCCATGCGGCTCACGAAGACCAGCCCCATGCGGCTCACGATGATC
Source organism: Iris pallida (assembly GCA_029216955.1). Taxonomy (NCBI): domain Eukaryota; kingdom Viridiplantae; phylum Streptophyta; class Magnoliopsida; order Asparagales; family Iridaceae; genus Iris; species Iris pallida. The sequence continues at coordinate 279,668 of JANAVB010017050.1, forward strand.
AGCCCCATACGGCTCACGAAGATTAGCCCAATGCGGCTCACGAAGACCATCCCCATGCAGCTCGCGAGGACTATCTTCATGCGGTTCACTCATGCGGTCATCCACACTCATGCGGCTTAAATCATTACCATGCGGTTCAAACAGTCAGAGGGCCACTCTTAGGCAGCCTTGACACATGGCCATTCTTATGCGACCCAATGAGGAGTAACTCTCCTACGGCTCTGATTTCTGCTGTTATGACACATGGCATAATAGCAGGGCACGTGGCATCAGATCGATCAAAATTCCTCAACAAATTCTAACGAAATATTAGGATCAAATCAGATCATTTGCAAATAAGCCAATTAAAGACACGTGTCGAAGAATCCGAGAATGGCATGACAAATCAGGAGGATTTATGTCAATCAGCATTAATTACCCACAAAAGATTTGATACAATCACATTTATTGCTCAAATATCGATGAACGGCCCAGATCCAGTGATCCTTAGCCGTCGACTTTCAAGAATGGGCAATCATTGTAAACCCTAATGAAGCCCCCTACTCTTATAAATAGCAGGGTGCCATTCCCTTGCGAGAAGAGACAGACAGATAGAGAAAGAGACAGACATATACTCAGAGATATAGAGAGAGAGAGAGCCAGAGAGCCTGAAGAGAGAGCATGTAGGAACGTTGAGCACCTCTAGAGGGGGAGGGGGTGAATAGAGTGCGTGTGTGCAGCGGAAATAAAATTACCAATTAATAATTTAAACTATGGCAATGATGTAAGAGCAGTAAGTAAAGAAAGGAGAATCAAACTCAGTAACACAGCGATGTATACTGGTATCCCTCTGAGAGGACTAATCCAGTCTCGAGTACTCTTGCTCGATGTTAATCCACTAAAGGCACAAGCTTTAACTGAGTGCTTGCAACTCTTACACCACCGTGCTTGTTGACGAGTGCACGACCAACTCCAACACACACCGTGCTTGGTGACGAGCGCACGACCAGCTCCACAACGAGAATTTGTTGTTGAAACTTGACGACCTCTTTACAACTCTGAATAACCAAAAGACTTCTAAATCAATCTGATAGTACTGGCTTTTGGCTAAGAGAAGTATAGGTGAGATTTGAAACTTTTAGATCACTAGAAAACACTTGAATGAATAGAAAAGAGAGTGAAGAATGAATTGATTTGTTTGAAGTGAAAAGTTCTTCTCTATTTATAGGTGTTTTCATCAACCGAACTCGGGCAGAACTCGGACAGAGTTCGGATGCAAATATCTCGCAAAATAGACGTTGCTCGCAGATTTGGAGGCAACTGAAGTTTGAATACAAACTGATCGAACTCGGTCAGAGTTCGGACCGAACTCGGGCCGAACTCGGCTTGGAGTTCTGTCAGGAGATATTTTAAAATTCTTTTGTAAAACAGTTTTCAAACATATTTTTGGTTATTTGTAAAATCATTTGAAAAGGAATATTTTCGAAATATATTTTTGAAATATTTGTAATCGAGAATATGAAAGGATAAAGTAGGTTTTGAGAAAGGAGGATAATGTTAACCCTAAGCCAGTATTACCATAATTGATTTTACAAAGTAATTCCTAGACTCAATAAAATGTAAAATACAGAATAAAAGTAAAAACTAGTCTTCAGAAGTTTTGATGACTTTGTCGCTTGGATTTATGCAGTACATCGTCCGTTGAATAAGATTTCATGCATCCTGAAATAGTTAGCAGCATTTTCTATATTTTGTGTATGAACTAAAGTATAAGTTGATTATCGAAATCGGGTGTGACCATGGAATGGGCCAACAATCTCCCCCATTTTGATAATTGACAAACTTGAGTCTATACCAAAATATATTTAAATCAAAATAGAACAAAATATCAAAATACCTAAAAAATTTTGTTGGATTTTGAATTTATGTTGTATATGCGCTTTGCGATTTGGGTATACTCTTTTTCTCCCCCTTTGTCAAGTAGTAAAATGAACAGGCTCCCCCGTAAATGATGAAGCCAACAATAGAGTAGACAAGACAAAGTGAAGTAAAAGAAGTAATCATAGCATAGACAACTGGAATGAAATGAACTATCACATAAGAAACTGAAATATCATAAAAAGATTTCCACTAGAAAGCCAAATAGTACAACTGATAAATGTCTAACTAAAACAGTTTAGACATGAAAATGAAAAGTACTACATAAACTGCATCAAACTAAACAAAACTAAATCTACTATCCCATGGCTGAATCCACATCACATCGCTGCGTCGTCCGCACCGGGAGGATCATGAGGGAAATAAGCAGTGGTCGGGTCGAAGTACTGAAAAGTAGTCTCATCAGTAAAACGGGGACCAGGGAAAGCAGGGTGTGGAAGGATAGTGAGTGGATGAACGGGATCATGAACCAGGCTGTAGTGGAGATCGGCAATACTGTTTCTCAGCACCTGGGCCTGAGAAATATGCCGGAACTCGGAGTCCTGATAACGTTGCGTGGATACTGCAACGAAATCATCAAATCGCTGGTAGAATGCCTGATCAAGTCCTGGGGCAGGGGCCGGAGCAGGATGAGCATCAGCTGGAGGGGCCTCAGCATCAGCAGCTGGGACAGCAGGAGCAGCACCAGGAGGTTGAGGAAACCGACGAGAGCGGGTCAACTCAACAGGTGGAGAAGAAATGGCACACGTTTCAAGATCAATCTCAAAACGTCGAAATATACTAGCAAGGTGCATAGGAAAGACTAGGTTCCTACCTGCATTCTTGCAGTTGAGCATCCAAGACATCATGGTTTTTGGAACGGAGAAAGGAATTCCAAAATGAATGTGATAAAGAGCAGAAAGTTCCAAAAATATAACTTCATCGGTAGAGCCTTTCTTCGGAAGAAGGGCCGAGAAAATCATACGATAAAGCTCGTAAAAAGTTTGGTTTAGATGTCTAGAAAAGATTCTCCGGGGAGGAGGAGTAGGATGACAAATCAATTCCCTAAAAGAAGCTAAAGTGACATCGGCAGGGAACTGAATATGGTGGATGTCAACAAGTGCATCACCAAGATCAGGAACGTGAAAATATTCACTGATATCGGTGGCGCTAAATTCTAGTTCCTGCCCAGCAATGCAGGAATAGAAGTTCCCGTTTTGTTTTACTTGCAAATTGCAGTAAAACATACGGACTGCATTGTCGTAAATGCTATCTTGGCCCTCGAAAAAGTCGCGAAATCCAAGTTGATCAAAAACAGGAGCATATTCAAAGAAGGTTGTAAAATTGACGAAGGCTCCAGCACAAATACGACGTAAAGAGAAAGAATCAAACCAGAGATCGGAGAAGTCTTTGTCGGGAAACAAAGTGCCATCAAATTCCTCGGGATCTCTAGGTTTGGCTGGACTGAAGAGACTTGCCGGAGTGTAGTCGGATGAGGAGGAAGCACCTTGAGAAGAAGTTCCTCGTTGACGTTTCGGAGCCATGAGGAGATGGAGGAAGAAGATCGCCCACTTGAACTCGTTGATTCCTTGCAAAGAAGGAGGATGGAAGACTTCTAGAAGGAGATGGTAGTATTCCACGTTTTGGTGTGGAGAAATAGTGGAAGGAAGGATGAAATATATAGGTGCTAGGGCCGGCTGTTCGGTTCTGGAACCATCACAGCGCCGACCGAACTCGGTCCGAATTCGGTCCGAACTCGGTCAGAGTTCGGGCCGAGTTCGGCCATTTGCATTCCCGAGTCAGTTAAAAGCAGTCAGGTAAATAAAGATTGTAATTAATGACGTTTGACTGGTTTATTAACTAACTGCTGTTATTTTCGGGTTAACTGTAGGGGTTGTCCCAGCTAACGGTGGTTCACCGGGGAACTCTTAAGTACCGCTTCGCTTCGACCGTAGCCGTGGTGACAGACATACCCTTTGTAAGTTTGTTCCCAAAAATAATTTTCATTAGATAATAAATTATCAAGTCATTAATACAGTTTTTAATTACCATATGTTTTAAGAATCCGAGAATTCAAGAATGCCGAGCTCACGCCTCAAGATGTTAAAACGGTCTTCAGCCAATGGTTTAGTAAAAATATCTGCTAGTTGATGTTCAGTATCAATAAATTCTAAGCAAATATCCCCGTGTTGTTGATGATCACGTAGAAAATGATGTCTAACTTCTATGTGCTTTGTGCGTGAATGACAGATAGGGTTCTTAGTCAAATTAATTGCACTAGTGTTATCACAATATATAGGAACATTTGTATAGTGCAGATTGTAGTCCTCTAAGGTTTGCTTCATCCACAAAATTTGAGCACAACAACGTCCTGCGGCGATATACTCAGCCTCAGTTGTTGATAATGCTACTGAATTTTGTTTCTTGCTAAACCAAGAGACTAAGGCCTTTTCCAAGAAATGACATGTACCACTGGTACTCTTACGGTCCACTTTGCATCCGACAAAATCCGCATCCGAGTAACCTATAAGGTCAAAGGATTTGGTTTTGGGATACCATAAGCCAACTGTAGAAGTTCCTTTAAGGTATCGGAAGATACGCTTAACGGCACTAAGATGTGATTCCTTAGGGTTTGTCTGATATCGTGCACATATGCAAACACTAAACATAATATCAGGGCGACTAGCAGTTAAATATAATAAACTACCAATCATACCTCGATACTTACGCTGATCAACAGGTTTGCCACTTTTATCAAGCTTTGTAGATGTAGCCATAGGAGTCCCAATTGACTTCACATTCTCGAAGTCGTACTTCTTTAGTATGTCCTTTGTGTACTTGGCTTGGTTGATGAATGTTCCGTTCGAGTGTTGTTTGATTTGCAATCCTAGGAAGAAGTTCAGCTCTCCCATCATGCTCATTTCAAATTCACTCTGCATACACTTGGCAAATTCTTGACAGAGTTGTTCATTAGTAGAACCAAAGATGATGTCATCTACATAAATTTGCACTAGAAGTATATCATTATTCACAGATTTAATAAAAAGAGTAGTATCAATCTTGCCCTTTGAAAAACCATTTTCAAGTAAGAAGGCGCTTAGGCGTTCATACCAAGCACGAGGTGCTTGTTTGAGTCCATAAAGTGCTTTCTTAAGCTTGAAGACGTGATCAGGTTTTTGAAAATCTTCAAAACCAGGGGGTTGTTTCACAAAAACTTCTTCTTTCAAAAAACCATTTAGAAATGCGCTTTTCACGTCCATTTGAAAAAGTTTGAAATTATTAAAACAAGCAAAAGCGCAAAACATGCGGATGGCTTCTAGTCTAGCAACAGGAGCATAGGTCTCATCATAATCAATTCCTTCTTCTTGATTATAACCTTGTGCAACTAGACGTGCTTTGTTGCGTAGAACTTGACCATCTTCACTAAGTTTATTTCGGAACACCCATTTGGTACCAATTATCGATTGACCAATAGGTTTAGGAACGAGTTCCCAAACTTGGTTTCTCTCAAATTGATTAAGTTCCTCTTGCATGGCAGAAATCCAAAATTCATCAGAAAAAGCCTCATCAACATTCTTAGGTTCTATTTGAGAAATAAATGCTACATTAGCTGCTACTTCAGAATCTCTAAGAGATGAACGAGTACTTACACCTTTGGATACATCACCTATTATGAGAGTTTCTGGATGATCTGGTTTGAATCTCAATGATTCGAATCTTTGGGCCATACCTTTCACAAGACTCTTCTCAGTTCCTGCATCTTCGGAACTTTTATCAGTTCTTGCCTCTTTGGTAGGATCTTTCTCAGAACTCTTCTTTGTCTTTGTAGGTGCATCTTCATCATCACTGTCGCTAGATCTATGACTATTCAACTCATCAAAGGTAACATTAATACTTTCTTCAACAATCAAAGATCTTTTATTAAAAATTTTATATCCTTTACTCTTAGCAGCATATCCGAGAAATATCCCGTCATCTGCTTTGGAGTCGAACTTACCCAAGTTATCCTTGGTGTTCAGGATGAAACAGCGACAACCAAAAACTTTAAAATAAGAAATGTTTGGAGTTCTTCCAAACCAAAGCTCATATGGTATTTTCTTCGAGATAGGTCGAATTAACACCCTGTTTAAAATATGACAGGCTGTACTAACAGCTTCTGCCCAAAAATATTTAGGAAGATTATGCTGATTAAGCATGACTCTAGCCATTTCGCTTAGAGTACGGTTCTTCCGCTCCACAACACCATTCTGTTGGGGAGTTCTAGGACAAGAAAATTCGTGGTAATATCCACTATCATCACAAAACTTTTTGAAATCAGAATTTTCGAATTCGCCACCATGATCACTTCGGATACGAGTAATCATGAAGCCTTTTTCATTTTGTACCTTATTACAAAATATCTGAAATTCAAAAATAGCATCACTTTTGTTTGATAAAAAGTAAACCCATGTAAAACGAGAGAAATCATCAACAATGACAAAAGCATAGAGTTTACCGCCAAGACTAGCGACTCTACTAGGACCAAATAAATCCATATGAATCAACTGCAAAGGTCTCGAAGTACTTACAGCGTTGATGGATTTAAAAGAAGACCTATGTGCTTTGTTCTTTTCACAGTCAGCACATACCATGTCTCTCTTGAATGGAATTTCTGGGAGTCCTTTTACCAACTTCTTTGTGTTCAGACGTGAGATAGTATCCATGTTTGCATGTCCTAGTCTCATGTGCCATAGCCAGCTTTCATCTTGATTGGCTACTAGGCATCTTCCTGCATTATTAGTATTCTCCAAAAAGAAAACATAAATATTGTCTTCTCTAATCCCTTTATATATGGGATCACCAGATGACATATCATATATGGTACATTTATCTTTCACAAAATTGATACCATAACCATTATCTGCCAAATGACTTATGCTCAATAGGTTATGTTTCAATTCAGTTACTAGACAAACATCCTTTATTATTGGGAAAGGAGAAATACCTACAGTACCATTACCTATAATATCACCTCTCAAGTTATTTCTGAAGGAGACGTATCCTTCTTTTTTCATCGATAGCGTAGCGAATAAAGATGCATCACCAGTCATGTGTCGCGAACATCCGCTATCGAGGATCCATTTGCTTCTAGCATGAGAGGGTTGAGGGTCCACCTACAAAACAAGTAGATGAATCCTTTGGTACCCATTTTCTGAAGGGTCCACTCAGATTAGCTTTAGGTTTCCAAACTAGAGTATGGTTATCAATAAGCTTTCTTGCCATACAGTATTGTGATATATGACCGTGTGTACCACAATATGTGCAAGTCAGTTTAGTGGAATAAACTGTGTTTGCAGGCTTGTTCTGTTTGGAAAACCTATAAGTGAAATCATAATAGTGTTCGTGTTTCCTCTGTGCTTTCTTGTGTTTAGTCCTTTTTGGTGTATGCTTTGCATTAGGACTAATCTTGGGCTGTGTCACAGGTATTGCCTGTTTGCCCAACTTGATTTCTAACTTTTTAGAAATCGCTACAGACTCTTCGTATCTTGCAGTCATATCAAAGAGTCTTTGTTCAGTTACTAGGTGCAACTTCTTCTCTATGTCATAAAGTTTGTGTATTTTGACATAGTCCTCTTCTTTCTTTTCAATGTTGAGGATAGCCTCATGATAGTCTACTTTAAGTTTGGCTATCTCTTCCGTGTTACCGGTAGTAGATGTCTCTTTAATGTCTTCAAGTAGATTAGACAATCTAGCTATCTCGGCTGTGTATGCCTTAATCTCTTTTCGAGATTGCTTATACTTGTCGAGCACAGTTTTGTGATCTTCAAGTAAATCGCTAAAGGCAGTCTCTAGTTCATCAAAATTAAAATCATCAAACAGAGGATTAGATGATACCTTTTCGAATGCCATAAGACAAACATTTGCATTGCTGCAGGGTCTGTCTTCTTTTTCTGAGTCACTGGCATCACTCTCGTGCCAGATGCTTTTGTTGGCATACTTTCGGCCAGATGTGGATCTTCTGTTTGATCTTGACCGATCATATGGACTGCTCTTCTTGGTAGCTGGACAGTCCTTCTTCATGTGCCCTGATTTCTTACACCCGAAGCATATAGTCTCGTCTTCATTTCTTTCTTGGATGTCTTTCTTCTTTCTGCTTGTGAACTTTAGATATTTCTTGAAGTTCTTCACAAGTAAGGCACGTTCATCACCACTTGATGATTCTTCATCTGAGTCGTTGTATGTTGATTTTCTTGCTTGAGCTTTGAAGGCGATGGTCTTTTCTTTTGGTGTGGCCTCTTCAAAGTCTTGCAAGTCGAGCTCATGAGTCATCAATTTGCCCATCAGTGTTTCTAGAGTCATCGTGGTGAGATCGTTTCCTTCAATGATTGCTGTGGCTTTTGGATTCCAGTTCTTTGTTAGAGCCCGCAGCACTTTCCTGATTTTCTCATGGTTGCTGTAATCTTTACCAAGAGATTGAAGAGGATTTGTTATATCAAGGAAACGAGTAAACATCTGTGTAATTGACTCACCGGGTTTCATCTTAAAAGATTCATATTCCTGAGTCAGTCTACTAATTTTAGATTCTTTCACTTGGGAAGTCCCTTCATGGGTTACCTCAAGAAGTTTCCAAATTTCATGAGACGTCTTGCAGGTTGAAACTCTGTTGAACTCGGTTTTGTCAATTGCACAGAATAGTGCATTGATGGCTCGAGCATCAAGACTAGCTTTTGCTTTTTCAGCATCGGTGTACTTGTCATGCGGCTTTTCCATAAGAATACCTTCAACCACAGTAGGTGGTGGTTTCTTATACCCATCAATGACTATTGACCATAAATCAAAATCTAGAGACTTTAGAAAGAAAGTCATACGTGTTTTCCAGTATGTATAGTTTGTTCCATCAAATAGGGGAGGTCTATTTGTGGATTGCCCTTTACCGTTGAATATAGATTTCACGGCTGCCATATATATATTCTCTAGGGTATGTTATATCAGAATATAACCTGCTCTGATACCAATTGTAGGAACGTTGAGCACCTCTAGAGGGGGGGTGAATAGAGTACGTGTGTGCAGCGGAAATAAAATTACCAATTAATAATTTAAACTATGGCAATGATGTAAGAGCAGTAAGTAAAGAAAGGAGAATCAAACTCAGTAACACAGCGATGTATACTGGTATCCCTCTGAGAGGACTAATCCAGTCTCGAGTACTCTTGCTCGATGTTAATCCACTAAAGGCACAAGCTTTAACTGAGTGCTTGCAACTCTTACACCACCGTGCTTGTTGATGAGTGCACGACCAACTCCAACACACACCGTGCTTGGTGACGAGCGCACGACCAGCTCCACAACGAGAATTTGTTGTTGAAACTTGACGACCTCTTTACAACTCTGAATAACCAAAAGACTTCTAAATCAATCTGATAGTACTGGCTTTTGGCTAAGAGAAGTATATGTGAGATTTGAAACTTTTAGATCACTAGAAAACACTTGAATGAATAGAGAAGAGAGTGAAGAATGAATTGATTTGTTTGAAGTGAAAAGTTCTTCTCTATTTATAGGTGTTTTCATCAACCGAACTCGGGCAGAACTCGGACAGAGTTCGGATGCAAATATCTCGCAAAATAGACGTTGCTCGTAGATTTGGAGGCAACTGAAGTTTGAATACAAACTGACCGAACTCGGTCAGAGTTCGGACCGAACTCGGGCCGAACTCGGCTTGGAGTTCTGTCAGGAGATATTTTAAAATTCTTTTGTAAAACAGTTTTCAAACACATTTTTGGTTATTTGTAAAATCATTTGAAAAGGAATATTTTCGAAATATATTTTTGAAATATTTGTAATCGAGAATATGAAAGGATAAAGTAGGTTTTGAGAAAGGAGGATAATGTTAACCCTAAGCCAGTATTACCATAATTGATTTTACAAAGTAATTCCTAGACTCAATAAAATGTAAAATACAGAATAAAAGTAAAAACTAGTCTTCAGAAGTTTTGATGACTTTGTCGCTTGGATTTATGCAGTACATCGTCCGTTGAATAAGATTTCATGCATCCTGAAATAGTTAGCAGCATTTTCTATATTTTGTGTATGAACTAAAGTATAAGTTGATTATCGAAATCGGGTGTGACCATGGAATGGGCCAACAGAGCATTTCTTCATCAACGCCCAGCAGTTCTTCTACAGAGTCAAGGCGGCATCCGATCGTCCAAGGAGTAAGACAGAGTTGCCATCGCTTTCCCGAGCCTCTACCGTCACCCCCCAGAATCTAAAATAAACAATTGTACTTAGATTACTGTACCTAGGTTTTCGTCCCTAGGCTTTCTTTGTACAAGCGAGTTTGTATTGTGAAGTAAAAGTCCAGTCCTTCGATAATTGTTCTGTTCTTTTATATTTTATGGCAAACACACACGAATTATGAACTCGATGAAATATTGGTTGATATAAATAATCGTGCCTAAGTTCATAGTTGGTTATGTTGAGATAAAACTCATTTAAGTACGACTAAATCAGATAAAACTTAAAGGGTATGATCATATAACTCGAGGGTTTGATGTTGGATAATAGGTCATTCATTTACATGATCGAAGTATAGCGGGATACGGTGAATTAGGAAATGATGTGATACATGTAGAAAAGTTCGTTGTGAACTTGGATGTATGCGATGCGAGTTAAGTTGATATTGATATAGATTCAAAGTTCACCGTCGCGTTATCGAAATTGATACGCAGGAATACGTAAGTACGATGTAAGAATACAAAATGGAGCGGGCCTACGATATCGAGATTTTTGTAAATGATAATACGAGAATGTCAAACTGGTTGATAGTGAACTTTGTGATTGATCAAGACGAGACTATAAGTCGTCAACGATTATTTTGATGCGTATAGCCTCTCGGGTGTTGACCGTGGGTAAACGAACTCAGACCCTAAATGAGTAAAAGTTTCATGAACTGCATAATCATCGATGGCAGTACATGAATTATTCAGAGGATAGTTGTGCCTCAGTTGCACAGAGAAGTGATTATGTTTGGATTTGGGTAGAGTCCCATAGAAATTATCGAAATATGATTTGGCACCGAAATAAGATATAGCATGGTTCGTAGTAACTGTCCTTCGTTAATGATCCATAATTATCGAGCGTAGCTTTGGGGCAGCTGACCCTAGAAGACTTGACCGCAAAAAAAAAATATTGGAGACCCATACAATGACCCAAATGATGTCACATATGGAATTATGTCGAGAACAAATATGATGTGGTACATGTTGATGATAAGTCTAGACGATCGAATAATTGTTTCGAAAATTGATGGAACAACTTCGGCTGAGAATGATATGGTCGAATTTTGAGGATTGGTTGGATGAATGCTTGAACGATTATGTTATTCGACGATCGAGATGGAAATTTCATAAACAAACTTGGTGATACGGATAGGCGATTTCATGAATTGTGCTATGTACGAAAGCGAGTGATAAGAGAATAAATTTTGGGTTGTGTCGATTGATTTGGATTTCACCTAGCAATTGAGCTTGTGTGAAGCGAACTTGTATTCGACGTTGCGAGATTGACAAGTTGGGAATTTTGCTAGAAGTTTCCCACTCGATAGGGATTGAACATAAGACGCTTCGTAGAATACCTTTGTGTCAAAATGATTGTTGCCTTTAAGCACTGTCGACTCGAGTTAAACTTTTGGGTTGGAAAGACCATTGCCTTTAAGCATAATTGATTTGAGTTACGTCAGAAGAATTTAAGCATGATGCCTGGGTAAGTTGCCTAGTAAGGGTAGTCCCGGATGTTGATGCATTTGCAGGTCAACAAAGGAAAATCATATCGAGATGAGTTACAAAGTGAGACTTCAGAAAGAGTTGCACAGCGACTTCGAACACAAGGTGTTGCAGAGACTTATTGTGATCGGATGTGAGATGGCTTAACGCAATGCTTAAAATTGATAGTCAATGTAAAACGTCAAAATAAAAAAAAATGTAATTGTGAATAGTGACGCATACCGTAACTTTTGTTGGATGATCACGTGTATATCGAATATGCATATGCGATAGAATTGTGAGAACAGACGCTAGAGATCAAGTTCGATCGAGAGTACAAGATAACAAGTATTTGAGGATTAAAAATTTACCTGTCAGCTTTGTTCTAATTTTCTACTACTGTGCTTGGCTGAAATGCATATATTGGTGGGACGCCTAACATATGTGTATGATCCAAACCAAGTTATATGTTGAATTCAAATCGAGCCGCAGGAAAAAAATTATAGTATGTTATTAGAAACTTGTACAAATATTTGAAACGGAACATCGATAATGTGACGAGATTGTGAAACGATCTAGAGAAACACTTGGGTTGGGTGTTGGTTTCGGTTCGAGAACGAACATTGTTTTGAGTGATATATTATGTAATGTCCCACTCCGCACGGTGCATTACGATGAGTCGTTGATTCGAAGAGTTACGTTGGCCCGAAAGAGAAAGCATTGAGTCGGTTCGAATATCTGATAAATCATATCAAAGCAAATCATAAGTCCGATTTGAACAAGTATTGATTTTAGTTGGTTTTGTGTGCATGCTAAGCTTTTATGCTGAATTATAAAAGGTCAATCTTTTGCCTTATTCGCAAAGGAGTCCGCCGAGATCAAAGCATCGCCTCTCAACAAACTGAGATATGGGCATGGTAGAATGAATCAGTTGGATAGTTCAACGGAGCATGAAGTACTCGAATGACTAAGTTAGAAGAGTTGATCGTGCAATAAAGTTAAAGAATCGAGTCGCATCGGTTCGACAAAACGACAAGACGTATCGGCATAAGGTGGAAGGACTTTGACCGTTCTATCCTAGTCCGTCATGTCTAATTAAAATGTACCATTGTATGCTAAGTTAACCTATTGAAACCATAGGTGTGGCTCGATCGAGAGATAAATATAGTACGTGTCGAACACTAAGATAGAACAATTGAATTGAAACGTGCATCAAATATATGAGTCGCTAATGAACATTGAAATACCACGAGGGCGAGTGCCTCGATGCGCAAGCCAAATGAACATGGGATAACTATATCAGCGAGTGCCTCGGTATACGAGTCGTTCGTGCCTCCAGCATGAATTAGAGGGTTAGAACATTAAAAGACTATATTGAGGTGAGTGCCTTAGTGTACGATCCATATAACATTGAATACACTATGAGACGTGCCTCAGTGCACGAGTCAGAAGGAATGAACATAAGTCTAGCACATTGAAAGATCATATCGAGACGTTCATCAAATGCACGAGTAGGAGAACATTTAATACTAAGGTGTAGAACATGAAAATACTGAATCGAGACGTGCATCGAATGCACGAGTCGAAGGATATTGAATAACTAATGAATGCAGGATGTTGCCTTAAAATGTTCATGGCCTTCGGGTCGTTCATTTGATGAACATTGAGTTGGGACATTGTGCCAATAAAAGTAGAGATGGATGAATTAAATATTGAGATGATGCGATAGTTGAGTTTCAGACTCAGACTATGTTTGGTTGTATGAATGATACGTGTTTCATGGTCAAATAGACTTGAGTAAATGGCCATGCACGGGTATTAGCTTCCTTGAAAATGGTACGTCGGGGTGCCGAACCGTTCGGCCTAGGAGGGATGATTTAGGAATTGAGATTTGGTATGTTGGTATACTTCATCAAGATGGTTTACGACATGTTATTGATGTGATAAGCCACTTACCGAGTAATTCGGGATCCTTTGGATATCGGGCTAGCAAACTCGTACCGAATAATCACCGTCTTACATATGAGAAAGATAGTCCATTCTGGCTTGGAATGCCAGTAACCTCCATATAGATATGGGTCGGTGGGCTGAATGGTGCAGTCACACAGAGATCCTGCACAAAGATCACTTATAACATGACATGAAAAGATGGTAGGTGTATTCACCCTGCATCAGTGCACGGGTGAGCGCGTCGATGTTGGTAAGAAGTCGCCACGAGATAACACAAGATTGATATATGTTGCCTGCTTACTTACGCAAATTAATGATAACATGTTTGCCATGAAATACATGCTTTACTGTTTACAATATGCGATGAAACCGATCCTAAGGAGAAGATAGAAAGATCACAAGTTAAGCTACATGATTCATAACTTTACCTAATGTCGGTTTAGTAAAGTGGATCTTATCAGTACGCGAGAGGATTAGTACTGATCTCCCACCTGATTGCTTGCAGGATGTAGGTAATGGTTTGCTCGCGATGGAGCTTTGCTTGGACGTGTGAGGCATAGAATGCCGTAGCATTTTGAGGCATACGACCGCATTGACGCTCGAACTTGCTATAGTATGATGCGGCCGAGATATAGAAGACATGATATATGGAACGATGAAATCTTTTGTGGACAAGATAGAACTTGAGTATTGTAAGCCAATCTGGCAGATTCATTTGGGCTATTGAAAGCCTTTGTAATTCTGATGCTTATTGAATAAAGATCAATATTTCGTATACTTTGTGTAACTCCAATGTGACTCTGTTTCTTTCGCTGCTAATATTGAATCGAGATAACTATTTTAATGATTTGAACCATCTAGCCTTGTATGAGTGTAAATATACAGTTGCACAAGAGGATACTTGCTACTGTTGAGTTGTCTATAATATTTGCATTATTGATTGTAAATTGTTCATGTAGAAGTTTATACTTCATAGTTGTTTCCTTAATTATTTTTCTTTTTGTTTTGTTGCATTAGGTTGTGACCACCTGAGGACTGTTTTTGGTACAGAAATAAAGGTTGTAATGGGATGGGAGGGATGTGCTCCAGGTTCAGATGCATTTTGGTTTACTTGTATAAATATGTTTTGGATGTTTAAGATGTATAAAAACCTATACTTTGGTTATTTGGATGTGGTTGGATGTTTGCGGTGTATGAACGCGTATTTGTTAATATAAAAATTGTGTATTATAGTTCTGTGATATTTGCTATGTTCTGGATTATATTTATATTATACGTGTTCGATATATATTAATATAATTATAAATAGAATTTTGACTAGATTCTCTTGACGGTTATAAAATGTCAATAATTAACTCAATTCTGCTATAGAAGGGCTACATTGACAGTTTTTACCGAGAATAAATAATTTTCTTGACGGTTTTTGTCCGTCAAAGAAATAGTTTTCTTGACAGTTAATAACCTTCATCTAGGCCGGAGTCAAGAAATTTTTTCAACGATATTGACGGTTTCTCAAACTGATTTCTTGACGGCTAAAAACGGTCAAGAAAAATATTTTAGATGACGGTTAAAAGTCGTCAAGAAAAGTCACGTCAAAGACCGTCAAGAAAAGTGGAAGACTTTTTTTGACTCTGGCCTGCTTGACGGATCTACAATCGTCAAGATAACCCTTCCTTGACGGAGGTTAACTGTCAAGAAAGCCCTTTTTTCTTGTAGTGAGCTGGACCCTTAGCATCTTTTGTATTCTATTCTCTTTTTGTCCTTAAAGTTTGTCCCATAAGCATGAAAATTGAATTCAAATTTACATAAATTATAGCAATATCAGTGGTAATGAGAACAAAAACATATAAACAAACATACTCTAATTAATAGCCAAAATTAATAGTCAAATAAATTCAAATAATGGTGAACCCTATCTCAAGATACCTAGTACACCGTTAATATCAAGTTTTTTGACAGTAATATTAACTATAAGTGGTACTCTTGGTGTAATAATCAAACGTTGAACATAATTCATGTCAAATAATAAGCCTATCTTGGGATCGAATTATTATTCACATGTAAACTTTACAATTGTCACATATTTATCATCATAGGTGTGTATGCAATTCCGCCAAGTATTAACCTTCCTTTGGGCCGGCTCATACTCGATCCCATGAATGTACTTACAAAAATATCCAACATCCCTCATAGACTGTCTACACAAGAGATGACACTTGGCGACATCTTGTTTCAATGGATTTAGTTAGAATGTTAGACAACTTTTACAAGTCACAAAGAAGCACCCAAAATTTGAATGTCGACTAAATCCTTATGTGCATGCATATTCAAATAAAATATTAATAAATTAACAGATTAAATTCTACTGAAGATACGCATCAACAGATTACATCAAATAATCCATAAAAATTACATCAATAATAATCTACCTAAGATATATACATCAATAGACTACATCAAATAAAATAATTATAAGCATATGAATCTTTTTTTACCGAATCATGTAAATATGCCAAATTAATCTCCTTTATCAACATAATAAAATTTATGTAATAATATACTAGAGATATGCATCCAGAGAAGAACATAAAGTCAAATAAACAAATAGATCAAAGCATATACAAGTCAAATAAACCAAAATTTATCCATATAACACGAAGCCAATTCCTGGGAAACCCACATAGAGTCATAGCCCATAGATCACCATAACATACGAAAAATACTACAAATTCAATGACCTTAATTCTGGCAATAACCAAAACTAGAGACATGAAACCACATATCAAAGATCATTAGAATTGGGCAAAATTACCAAAGAATTCCTTTCAGATCATTACAACCTATGTTCCTACAGAAGCCCCATAAAATAAACTATGACCCACATGCTAAAACCTACTAGAGATACTCTCAAAAGAAACAGATAACTATTGGGTACATGTATTTAAATTTAAACACTTACTAATTCAAATAGTAGTCCTTATCTCTTGATATGAAAACCAATAATATTAAGATTCATCATGATCAAATATAAGATCTGAGTATTTTATCTACAAAACCTTACCAAAATTTTGTAAATTTCAAAGCATCCTTATTTGCAGACAAAAAAAACCCCCAAAATAAGTTCTTTGATTTAAGCGGATTACATGATCAAAACAACTTTATTGATCAAACCCCGGAGCATATAGAAAAAGAGCTAGCAATACCCCATAGAAAAATAAACCTTCAAATATAATTAGTTCTTTATTTACCTGTGATGCACGAACAAGAGTACAACACGACAGGGATACGACCATGATTTGATTTATATTAAAAAATAGTATAATCGAATAATTAAAACCCTAATTATATAGAAAGATCTAGGATTCCTGAAAAACAACAAAAATTGATTCTGAAATTTCAACCTCATAAATTAAATATGGAGATTATGATACCACTTGTTAAAAATTTTACCCGTTGATTCATGAGATGAAGAACATAAATAATTGCATAATCGTACCTGAATCTATTGCTCGGCTTGATGGATCTTATTGAAAATATCTCTTTATGCGGTTCAATATTTCAACTTGCTAAGATCCTTAACAAAAATGTATTCATTGTTCCTCTCTCCATTGTTGGAGATGCAAAAGAGAAAAGAAAAAACCTCTTTTTGGTGGTCGTATAAGTTGTTGACCATAACCCTAATGAATACATTTGTTTATACACACACACCCATCCTACTCTCTAATACATAACTATCAGCACTCACAGGGATCGAGCCTCACCCTCTAACGCCATACGTCCTGGTGCTTACAACTGCAGCACATGTTAGGACATAATCCTAATGAATACATCCATAAAGTTTTTGACTTTCTAGTTTACCACTCATCAAATTAGATTTATTTTCGATATCTACACATTATTTCCATGATAACTATACCCTTAAGCCTATTTCCAATTGAGTTCATTTTTGTTTAGCCACCAAAACTAGGTGAGATGTTTACCCCACTAAAAAATGACACATGGCATGTCACTCCCCATTCTCGGTATACATATTTTTTTGCACTATTCCTGTACTTGGTATTTGGCATCTCTAGCATGTGTACCAGTACCCTGTAATTATACCTGATCATGGCATAGAACAATGCCTCATTGCGGAATAGAATGCCATCCCTTGTCCTTGTTTGGTTGTAGGCATGGTTTATTATTTCAATGACAGAATACTGGACCGTATTGTGGTCCAGTTTTTAATTATTTAATTACATTTTGATAATGTAACATGGCATTAAACATTGGGTAAAGCATGTTAGGGTTAGGGTTTAGTGGGGCAACATCACCCCCATATAAATATTCTCTTCCACTCTCTCTCCTAATTACTTTTATTCATTTCTCCCCACCAACCCATAGGCAAGTACAACTTGCACTAATGAAGACCAACATTGCTCATTTTATTTTTTTGATTTCTCTTACTTACTTTTAGTCTAAAATATGTACTACTACATTCTCTACAACTTTAGTTCTTGGTATTTTGTTTTTAATAGCTTTTTTGGAGTAGACCTAGAGTTTTAAAACTAGGATTTTATATGATTAGGAGGGAATAATCTACTAAAACTTATTATTTTCAAAAACTAATTGTTCCATGTTGTAGAGAATTTGATTTATAGTTTTGGCTTTTATTTTGTTTGATTTCGAGTTCTATAGAGCAAGTTATGGCTATGGCAAGTTTTTGGTTCTTCCATGGCCAAACTTGTTGTTTGGGACGACGACCTGTATGCACGCAAGGGGCCATAAGACAGGAATGCCAAGTGGCATATTGAAGCTTGCCCATACTCCCTTTTGACAATATGCACGTTGTGCCCATAGGTTCCTATGTGCTCAGGGGTTATGCGCCTGCTTGTCCTGGCCATGCACTAGTCTGTCATGAGCCTATCTGGTCTATGCGCCAGGGACTATGCGCTCATTTGACCCATGCGTCTGACATGTGATGTGCCTTTGGCCATGTGCCAAGCTGGTCATGCACCAAGGTGTCATGCGCCAAGGTTGCCATGTGCCAGACTTTTCTGTCCTACTGTGCTTATGGCATAGAAGCCTACGCTAGTTCATACGCTAATTGCTAATGTGCCTGAACGCATCCATGCACCTAGCATGTCTATGCGCCAGGGTGTGTCCATGCGCCTAGTCAGTCTATATGGCTGAGATTCACATGCGCCTAGTGCCTAGAGACTTCTATGATTATTTGATTTGGCTATGCCCTTGACTTGACCATGTTTTTGACTTGATTACCTGTACATGTGTTGGCACCATTTTGTAAGTGTACTAAGGTACAATCTATGTGCACACCGAGGTTCTACACTATGTAGTATTCGATCCTACGCGATATATGTCAGTACATACATATTTCCAGCACAGTCATAACAATGGTCAGTAATACTGACGTGGTACGAAGATTGCTTGCTTGATGCATTACACTAAGGATGAATCTAGATCGAGACTCCATGAGCCGAGGCATACTTAGGGTACCCATACTAAGGTACGACATCTAAGGGGATGACCATGTAACCACGACATGTGATTCCAATACCAATATAGGGATAAACTAAGCAACTAAATTGATAAAATCTGTAGTATCCCGATCTGCAAGATGCCTTATGATGGATGGTTGGTTCGATGAAGTCTTATTGGACTTGGAAAACTGTGAATGATCACTTGGAAAGCTAGACAATCGTGGCAGGAACCATCTTATAACTGTGAGTAGTATTGAACCCTTCGAAGATCCTTTAGCTTTATGCTTAATAAAAGGATAGTATGCTAATTCTCGTTGAGTTACTGAATAACACCTTGCATGAAAGTCGAAAAGATAATAAAAGATAATTAATCACATGACCCAAAAACTGTTGCCTATCGTTTCATGAATTGTGTGCTTGCATGCTGTTGTAATGAAATACATAACAAGTGAAGCAAAAGTCCCAAATACTTGGACGATGAGTATGTCGAGCCTTAGCCCGATGAATAGATGATAACACAGATAATAAGACCTAAAGAACTGGGCAGTGAGTATGCTTGAATTATATCCGAATGAACGTATGGTAACACATATGCTAAGTCCCAAGAATTGGGCGATGAGTACATTGAGTTTCGGTTGAAAGATTTATGGTATCAAAGATATGGAAAAGGACTTGGATAAACATATTTTATTATCCTGTCGCCGATGTAGAATGTTGATTACACTAAGACCCTGGATTAGGCAAGATGGTAAGATGGCAATACGAAATGAGAACTACGACTTACGTGTAGAAGATGCTATTATCATGCATGTTATGTCTCTTATTAGCTAAGTTGCATATACTTGCATGGTCATGGACAACTTGTGCACAAGGTGGTTCCTCGAACAATATTCCAACACCTTGGAAACTGATTTGTCCTAGAGGGAACCTCGTGCTGAAGTAGTAGCACAGTGCTGAAGTAGTAGCACGGTGATTCGGGAATCTTCCGGACTGGGCTAGCTACCCGCCACTGAAGGGGAGCCGTCTAACCATAAGTCCAAGATGGTGTGTAATCAGTGACCTTCATATCGATAGGTCCAGTGCTAATGATGTCTTATGCAGGAAGAGTAAGTTATTACTCAATTACAGGGAAGGATGTCGGCTGTTGGTAAGATTCACCTAAATGGTAATAAATATGATATTGTTCCTAATAATGTCTTGTGCAGGCTGAGTAAGTATTATAAATGTACATGAATGGCTATACGACCGTGGGTAAGAATCACCAAAAAGGGTGATAACATATTATTTTATATTATAATGGCTATGAGATTTGTATGCTTTACTTCTGTCGGATATGAACTGCTAATTGACCCTAAGGCAACGAAAAAGACCACTTTTAATAATGTTCTATAACATGATTACTTAGTGTTGTATTCTTAGGTGAGTTGGACCAGCACCGTTCGCCAGTACATTGATGATGTACTAACCCACATTGTGGACAATATTATAGGTAATTGTATATGGAGGAAATCGTTTGATCAGTACTTGGCATCGATGAATTGGATGGGTGTACAGAAGCTCTTCTTACAAGATGATGTCTTCTGTATACATGATATAATATATGGAACAATATAGCTCAGATGAACCAGTGAGATTGTAAGCAAAGTCGGTATGCTCGGTTGTAAAAGTCTAAATGGTAAGTGTATATTAAGTTGGCTATTCAAGTGTCTTGTAATATGTTGTAAACTCTGTATTCAGTTGCAAGTCTTATAATCATTTAAGAAAATCAATAAAGAGATACATTTTTTCATATCTTGTTGTGACTATATCTGCTTAGTTTTGCTGCATTGTCGTTGTTTTCTAAGAAATACCAGGAACTGTAATAGTTTTGTCTTGTATAAGTAGAATCTAGACTTGTACGACATCACGTCCAGTGGCTAGTTACGATCCTCCGGGATCGGGACATGACATAATGGTATCAGATCACGGCTTTACGTCCTTGGATTCTTATTCGATTTGTTTCAAATCAAATTTGCTACTATGATGATTCAAAGATGCTTTCGTGATGACTCAAACGTTGCTTCCGCGATTATTCAAAGTTGCTTCCATGATGAAATCAAAGTTGCCTCTATGTTTACTCAAAGTTGCTTCCGCGATGAATCAAAGTTGTTTCTACGATGACTCAAATGCATCTGAGATTATTCAGTGTTGTTTCCAAATTATTCTAAGTTTTCTCTTGACTGAAAACCCGTTGATCCTCTTGGCTGTTCACTGGGTGTTCTATACAATAAGTCTAAATGTGTGGGCTATGGTGTGTGTGCTTTAATGAATTCTTAATGATACCAAAATGAATAACAATGATGCGATGCTATAATAAGTTGGTAATGTGTACTTGATGTCTTCAGTGTAGGATTCATAGAATGTGGCAATTGGCAGTGGCTGACAATATGGTATGTTGGAACAAAAATTGTGCTTGACTTCACTGAATAGGAATCGACAGAATTTTGAGTTGGCTTATGTGAGTTGGCTTGGTTATGTTTTAGATGCGAGAGAATTAGTTGGTATTTTATGGTCGGTAGCGCCACGACGGGGTGGATAATCCAGAATGGACGTTGTTTTGGTGCGAAGGAGAGATATTATGTCGAGTATGGCTTGAGCTCTGAGTGGTATCGATAAGATGACCCTTAACCCTTTTTATAGTTGATGATGCTTTACCTGTAAGGTATTGGGTAGTATCGAATCGTAACTGGGATTATGATTGATACATGACGGCTAAACGTGTTCCTTGATAATTGAGTTTGGATAAACTCGCTGTGAGATATTGATGTATTCGGATGAACCATCGCTAGACCCTGACGGTTAGCAGTATGCTGAGTAAAGAGAATTAAAAATATGAAATGAATGCCTTGGTTAGGAATGGCACAAATTATAGATTCAGGCGATGACTTAAATCAATTGGATAAGAAGAATTGTAGGCTGAGTGACGATGGTGGGGTGTTGCTTTCAAAATATTTGGAAGAATAATATGGACCGAATATAGAATGATGTTGGAATTGAGTAAATAAAATTGTATGTTGGACATCGACAAATTGATGGTGATGTTAGGCGCTTATCGGAATGTTGCGAATGATTTAGAAGATGTAGATAGTTGCATCAACGAACAAAAAATAGAGAATGGCTTAAAGAAGTAGACGACCTTAGCATGTTGTGCAGTTGTGCTTGAGAAAATTTGAAGTGTCCTAAATTAACGAGTTATGACCTGTTACTTCCCGTTTCCAGAATACGTATTTTAAATCCATGTACTATTTAAGTGTATTTATTTAAATATTTATCATGTATTGTTCTGTATTTAAATTCCTTTAATTTTCTGCTAATTAATTTTTGGCAATTTTATTTCTGTATTTTACTCCCTGTTTTATATTCTGCTTCAGCTTTGCTCTAAGATCGGCTTAGATTAGTTTTTTTTATGTGGTTCATCATGAACCGAACCAAACTTCCACCTACCACCACCCCTTCCATTTAAAGCCCATCCCCTTTTCTCTCTCTTCATTACTTCACCATAACTCTCCTTCTTCTTCCTCTTAAACTCTTCCACCAACCTAGGAGAGCTAGGCAAGTGCCAACTTGCTTCTTGATGGATCCCCATTTTTATTGTTCCATCATCTTCCTTATTTGATTCTAAGTCTCTTTAGTACTTAGCATTTTCAATTTCTACGGCTTATTTGTTGTAGATCTAAGTTTGATACATTTTCGGATTTCTTAGGTTTTGATCTAGTAGACTTTGTTATCTTCAAGTTTTGATGGTTCCATGTTGTACAGAATTTCGTTCTACCCTATTTTGACCTATGGAAGTTCGGATTTGGGCTTAGAATGGAGGATTTATGGAGCTTGGAAGCAATGGCTTCCCGTAGTTCTTCCTCTCGGACAATGAAGAAGAAGAACAGTTCTGGCCACATAGCAAAGCTTGACCGTATGAGTCTTCATGCGGCAAGTCCCTTGGCCGCAAGGGCATTCTAGCAGCATGAGTTCATTCGTTTGAGCCGCATGAGACTGATTTCAATCCCAGCCGCATGGGCTTAGTCAGCCGCATGAGACTTATCTGTCGTATGAGTCCTTAGCTAGCCGCATATGCATTCAGTCCCGCAGCCGCATGACGTTGCATGACCTTTCAGCCGCATATAGGGTTGCACTTATTCTTAGTCGCATGAATTTGGTTTTCCTTAGCCGCACATAGGCTTGTCCCATGTTTAGTCGCATAGACGCATGTCAGTTCGAGCCGCATGGGCGCATGTCATCTCGAGCCGCATGAGCGCATGTCAGTTCGAGCCGCATGGGGTTTGCTATTCCCCAGCCACATAGAATTTCCTCCGGCCGTATGGTCTTATTTTAACCATAGCCGCATGAGACTCCCTTTAGTTCTAGTCACCTAAGGCTTGCAGATTTTGGCCGCATGAGACTACTCATTTCCGGCCGCATGGAATTATCCTTGTCTGGCCGCATGAGTTTAAATTTCCTTGGCCGCATGATTTCCTGGCCGCATGAACTCTGATTCTAAATACTTTTTTGGCTGATTCTTGTTCCAATTGACATTGATTGACATTGAATGGCATTGATTGACATTGATTGACATCTATTAACAATAATTAATTGCCTTGGCATTTACTAACAGTGATTATTGTTTGAATATTAAAATAACATTATTGGTTATCTCGATAAATAATTGATCATGCGTTCCTAGTTGGTACTAAGATGCTGGCTAGTCGTCTTATTGAAATGAATGAATGAGACACGTTCATATTAAGTATGAACTATTATAATCGATTGGCCGATTCTGAATATTGACATACAGGCACACATGCAGGCTTCAATTTATTTATTTATTTATTTTCTACATAAGAAGCATGTGTACTTTATGGTCAAGGCATGATTATTTCGTAGTTAGTTTGGATTGTTGCATTACGCTATGTAAGACCTACAACCTAACCGTACAGGCATCGTTGTAGAGTGGTGCATATCGTACTCCGTACGAAAGTACTCATTCTGAATGACCATGATCCATGGCATGGTATTTCACTCAACGTAGAGACTATTAAGTTAAATAAAAATAATGATTGCATGGAGAGAATGGATTCCCGAGTTCTTACATGGCAGCCTTCTTGCGACTAGTAGTGCCGATAGGCCGGTTGGTCCCCACAGATACTGCAAATCTGTCAAACGGACAGAAAGCGGTATCTGGTTATATTATCTATTATATATTGTATATTGATGACAGGCGTCCCGCTGGGACTCGTCTAATTCATGATTGGCACAATTGATTGACTGGATAAACTAGCCTTGCTTGCACATAGTAAGAACTGAGAAATTCTTTATTGCATAATTCCAGGATAACTTGGAACTCACAGTAGTAAGCCGTAGGAGTTGGATGGCCGTTTAAATTGATTTGTTTGTGCACTATATCTACTCTGTTACCTAACTGAGATGATCAGAATGTCAGGACATGACGGGCCAACTTCTGTCCTTGTTTGGTTGGAAGGTTGGTTCGAAGTGTCGTGATGTTATATAAATCCCAGGGGCAAGCAGAGATCTATTATTGTATCCTCTTATTTACTGGTTTCATTCCTCATATCGTGCTTCCTTGCGGTACTTGCTATTAGAGGTCTAACCTCTCTGGTTTTGCATGGCCAGATTTAGAGCCGGTTCCCGAGGACTCAACTTACCTCTACCTCCAAGATGGTCAATACTAGAGGGATGATCGCAGGAGGACTCGAGTGGGTTTCTTACTTCCCCACTTATTTTGTTATTTACTTTATACTTTGCCGTTTGGCACCGACATGTTAGTCGGATTGTCTTGTACTTACTTTTACATGATTGTAACTAAGTCAGGCTGCAGCTGATAATAATTATGTATACTTTTGCTACATCAATCTGGCTATAGTTTGTAAAGCCAGATATCAAGAACATTTTGGCAGAGAGTTTGGGACGCCTTACTGCTTTATCTTACATGTTCTCTATTTCTGTTCCTTGTTTGAATGATTGAGACAATAGAGGTGAAGTGACCATAGTGAGACTTTCATGTAGTATGCACCCCCTTGTCTGGTTAGATAGTATTGATCGTATTATACGGTATTCTTCTACCCGTAATACGTAGCTGGCTGAGTCACTCCCCCGCTCTCCAGTATTCTGGTTCTGGGGCGTGACAAGATTTTAGTGGTGGCCCATGCAGGTATGATTTCAGACTTGTGGGGTGTTTTGGTTTATAGGATGTCTCAATCACACTTGCTCCTCCTTGATCTCATGATTCGTTGTTCTCAACTCTAGCTTGACATTCCAGTATCCTTTGACTTCATTGATCTTTCCTGTCCGGTCGTTTGATTGTTCTCTTGTCTCTTTCCTTAGGGGCACTTCGTCTGTATTTGTCAAGACTGGACAACAACAACAAGAGCAATATGGACAACCTGACCATGTTGGTCAGCAACAAGGGCCGGTACAAACCCAAGAGGCTATTCAAGAAGAAGTGATAGTGGAAGCAGCAGCTGGATCGCAGTATCCGGATGTTCCACCACCACCAACAGTTCCACCTACCCCTGTGGAAGTAGACACACCAGCCTTCTGGAGATCATGAGAGGGATGATGGCTACTCAACAACACCAGATGTTAGCCCAGCAGCGCAGGCATGCTCAGTTGCAGGAACAGAACGTACTACTCAACCAAGGATTGCAGACGGCATTAGAAAGAGGGGCAAGGCCAGATTCAGGAGCATGAGCCAGGTTTTACAAGTACAACTCCCGTCGTTTCGAAGGCACGGAGGATGCCATCTCAGCAGATGCATGGCTTAAGGATATTGAGGCTATTTTGACAGCAGCTAAGGTGCCGGTAGAAGAACATGTGGATCTAGTGAAGTTGTTACTTCAGGATCTCGCACGTGATTGGTAGGAATCAGAGAAAGTGGGCATCAGACGTCCTGTTGCTTGGGACGATTTTACCACAAGGTTCAAGATGAAGTACTATGGAGTTGTGGCACAGTTTGAGCTACAACAGAAGTTTATCAACCTCAGACAGGCTGGCAAGATGGTAGATGCTTACGCAGCGGAGTTCTGCAGATTGAGTAGGTTCGCCCCAGAGATGGTAGCAACAGAGAGCCAGAGGGCTATGAGGTTCCAACAAGGGTTTCATCTTGAGCTCTTGCAATTGATAGAGGGGCACAATTACCAGACTTTTGATAAAGTAATGACGGCAACCCAAAGGCATGAGATCACCATTCAGAGGATCACGGCATGGACTGGAGGTCAGAAGAGATCTCACAGTCAGATTGAAGGAGGAGGGAGAGCAGCTCCCCGAACAACAATACCATCCCTTGGCGTTCGCATTCACGATGTAGCAATGCGAGGGCCAGCACCACCACCAAGGCAACAGCAACAGAAGAAGAATCAGCAACCCCCAGCGGGCTGCACTTATTGTGGGAAGATGGGGCACACTAGAGATATGTGTCGGACATTGAACGGGCAGTATTTGATATGTGGAAATCCAGATCATCGGGTTACCACTTGTCCCATGAATTCGAGGTCAGGAGGACCAGTACAGTAGTTTCCTGCTCTGCCAGCACCAGGGGCAGAAAAGTATCGAGGACCAGCGGTAGCAGTGAGACCATTGACCCAGCGTCCGTTAATGCCACAGGCTCAGATGTTTCGGCAGCAGGGACCGCCGATGCAGCAACACCAGCATAGACCACCCCAGCATCATCAAAGAAGGGGCCAGCAGCAGCACCAGGCTAGGCCGCAACATGGGAACCAACAAGGAGGTCAAGGGCAGGCATTCACCCTGTCCTGGGAAGAGGCATTAGCATCAGGAGATGTTGTGGCAGGTAACATTCTCGTCGCCTCATATCTCGCAGTAGCATTGTTTGATTCGGGAGTATCCCATTCATTTATATCTACACAATTTAAAACACGGCTAGGAATGGAGTTCGAGACATTGCCAGGAAGGTCAAACATACTCACTGGTAATAGGCTCGTAGGAGTTAGTAGAGTCATTCTAGCATGTAGCGTTGTAGTTTGCGGGCATTCCTTACCCGCCCGGTTGATAGAATTTTCTGTTGGAAATTTCGACGTTATCTTAGGCATGGACTGGCTGAAAGACAGTCATGCGACAATAGATTATCGTAGAGGGAGTATATCTTTTGATATCCCGGGCATGAAGCGATTCACCTTAGTCAGATCAGAGGCAACTCAGCAAGAGCAGGGAGTAGTAACGGCAATGGAAGAAGTTCTAGTTCTGAAGGTAGTTGATGAATTTATAGATGTATTTTTCGAAGAACTTCCAGGGCTACCACCAGTTAGAGATATTGAGTTCAGCATAGAATTGGCACCTGGAACTAAACCGATATCAGATCAAGTTTACAGAATGGCGGATTCAGAGCAGGCCAAGGTATATCAGCACATAGAAGAATTGAAGGAGAAGAAGTTCATCCAAGCTAGCATATCACCATGGGCAGCACCAGTGGTACTTGTAAGAAAGAAGGATGGGTCATCTCGTTTGTGCATCGATTACAGGAAGCTTAACGCGGCAACAGTGAAGAACAAGTACCCACTACCAAGGATCGACGACTTATTCGATCAGTTGAGCAAAGTTAGAGTTTTCTCCAAGATAGATCTTCGTTCAGGATATCATCAAGTGAGGGTTCGAAAGGAGGATCTTCCCAAGACAACATTCAGGTCAAAGTATGGGCATTATGAATTCTTAGTAATGCCGTTTGGTTTGACCAATGCTCCAGCAATATTTATGGATTTGATGAACCGCATCTTTATGCCATACTTAGATCAGTTTGTCGTAGTGTTTTTTGACGACATTCTTGTTACTCTGCTAGTGAAGAGGAGCATGAAGACCACCTCAGGAAAGTGTTACAGGTTCTGAGAGAGAATTAGTTGTATGCTAAGCTCAGCAAGCATGAGTTTTGGTCGGATCATATTACATTTTTGGGTCATATCATATCAGGAACTGGAGTAGCAGTAGATCCCAAGAAGGTAGAAGCAGTAGAGAGTTGGCCAGTACCCAAGACCGTAGCTGATGTACGGAGTTTCTTGGGATTGGCAGGATATTACAGAAGGTTCGTGTCAGACTTTGCAAGACTTTCAGCACCTATGACTCGCTTGACACGGAAGGATGTACCATTCGTCTGGACGGCAGAATGCCAGACATCATTTGAGAATCTGAAGCAGAAGTTGATATCAGCGCCTATTCTTACATTGCCAGTTGGACCCGGAGGTTTTACTGTATATTGTGATGCGTCAGGTAAAGGACTTGGATGTGTCCTCATGCAGCATGGAAAGGTGATAGCGTACGCATCTAGGCAACTTCGAGACCACGAGAAGAATTACCCAAATCATGATTTGGAGTTGGCGGCAGTAGTATTTGCTCTGAAGCTATGGAGGTATTACTTGTATGATGATCGAGTGGACATGTACACAGACCACAAAAGTCTGAAGTACATTTTTACTCAGAAGGAGCTGAACATGAGGCAGAGAAGATGGTTAGAGCTGATCAAGGATTACGACGTGGAGCTTCAGTATCATCCAGGAAAGGCTAATGTGGTAGCAGACGCTCTCAACAGGAGAGGCGGCACATTTATGTTGACAATACAGAGGCATATCTTAGAAGACCTTCAGGAGATGGGTATCAAAGTTATACTTCCTAGTGATGTAGGAGTTCTAACAAGTTTACAAGTTCAATCTGACTTGGTAGACAGGATCAAGGCAGCTCAGGCACAGGACCCAAGGATTCAGACGCTTAGGGCAGAATGTGAGTCAGGACTCAGAAAGGAGATGCAAATCCATGAGGATGGCATACTTAGGTTTGGATCGCGTCTATGTGTGCCTAGCGGAGATATCAGACAGAAGGTTATGACAGAAGCTCACAGCTCTCAGTATTCTATACACCCTGGGGGGACCAAGATGTACCAAGATATCAAGCAGCACTTCTGGTGGAACGGGATGAAGAGGAAGATAGCTAGATTTGTTTCCCGTTGCTTGGTATGTCAACAAGTGAAGGCAGAACAGCAGAGGCCAGCAGGGTTATTACAACCGCTTCCTATCCCAGAATAGAAATAAAAACATATTACAATGGACTTTGTGACCGGTTTACCGAGATCACCAAGTGGTAAAGATGCTATTTGGGTGATAGTAGATCGGCTTACGAAGGTAGCACACTTTCTTCCTTTCAGAGTAGGGCAATCTACAGAGAAGTTGGCAAAATTATATATGCAACAGATAGTCAGGCAGCATGGAGTCCCTGTCAGTATTATGTCAGATAGAGATACTCGTTTTATATCACATTTTTGGAAGAGTTTACATCATAGTCTGGGTACCAAGTTAAGGTTCAGCACGGCTTACCATCCACAGACGGACGGGCAATCAGAAAGAAAAATTCAGACCCTGGAAGATATGTTGCGAGCTTGCACCCTAGATTTTGGAGGATCTTGGGAGAGCCACCTGCACTTAGTTGAATTTTCTTATAACAACAGTTATCAATCTAGTATCTAGATGGCGTCATTTGAAGCTCTATATGGTAAGAAATATAGGTCGCCACTAGCATAGGATGATATCGGAGAGAGGAAGATGCTAGGCCCAGAAATGATTGTCCAGACCGTTGAAGTGGTTAAGGGAGTTAGAGAGCGACTTCGAGTTGCGCAGGATCGGCATCGTCATTGGGCGGACCAGCATCGTAGGCCGCTAGAGTTTTCTGTTGGGGACCACGTGTTCCTGTGGATCTCACCTACTCGTGGGGTCATTAGATTTGGCGTTCGTGGAAAGTTGAGTCCGCGGTACGTGGGCCCATTTGTTATCCTTGATAGGATAGGCGATGTTGCTTATCGTTTATCCCTTCCACCTTCGTTACGAGAGGTGCATGACATATTTCATGTATTACAGTTGTGAAGGTATGTATCAAACCCAAGCCATATCCTTGATCACTTCGAGCTGGTTATTGGTACCAACTTGTCTTACGAGGAGCAGCCTGTGTCCATTTTGGACCAGAGAGAGAAGATACTCAAGAACCGAACAATTAGCCTTGTCCGGGTTGCTTGGGGTCATCACTCTTTAGGGGAGTCAACGTGGGAACGTGAGGATGATATCCGATCGCGATATCCGCACCTATTTGACTCACAAGGTATATTTCTTCCTGTATATCTTGATTGTCTTAACTCGTCATGCTTGTCACCTTATGAGTAGAATTGCTTGGTGTCGTCAATAGTTAAACATAGATATGTTACTTGCTATTGGCATTGTGACATGATTGCTTACTCTATTGCTTATGCTTGGATTAGTTTAGCTCTGATGTTTCTGTCCTGCTTGTATTTGAAATTCCGAGGACGGAATTTTTCTAAGGAGGGTAGAGATGTCACTTCCCGTTCCTAGAATACGTATTTTAAATCCATGTACTATTTAAGTGTATTTATTTAAATATTTATCATGTATTGTTCTGTATTTAAATTTCTTTAATTTTTTGCTAATTAATTTCCGACAATTTTATTTCTGTATTTCACTCCCTGTTTTATACTCTGCTTCAGCTTTGCTCTAAGATCGGCTTAGATTGGTTTATTTTATGTGGTTCATCATGAACCGAACCAAACTCTCACCTACCACCACCCCTTCCATTTAAAGCCCATCCCCTTTTCTCTCTCTTTATTACTTCACCATAACTCTCCTTCTTCTTCCTCTTAAACTCTTCCACCAACCTAGGAGAGCTAGGCAAGTGCCAACTTGCTTCTTGATGGATCCCCATTTTTATTGTTCCATCATCTTCCTTATTTGATTCTAAGTCCCTTTAGTACTTGGCATTTTCAATTTCATGGCTTATTTGTTGTAGATCTAAGTTTGATGCATTTTCGGATTTCTTAGGTTTTGATCTAGTAGACTTTGTTATCTTCAAGTTTTGATGGTTCCATGTTGTACAGAATTTTGTTCTACCCCATTTTGACCTATGGAAGTTCGGATTTGGGCTTAGAATGGAGGATTTATGGAGCTTGGAAGCAATGGCTTCCCATGGTTCTTCCTCTCGAACAATGAAGAAGAAGAACAGTTCTGGCCACGTAGCAAAGCTTGACCGCATGAGTCTTTATGCGGCAAGTCCCTTGGCCACAAGGGCATTCTAGCCGCATGAGTTCATTCGTTTGAGCCGCATGAGTTCATTCGTTTGAGCCGCATGAGACTGATTTCAATCCCAGCCGCATGGGCTTAGTCAGCCGCATGAGACTTATCTGCCGCATGAGTCCTTAGCTAGCCGCATATGCATTCAGTCCCGCAGCCGCATGACGTTGCACGACCTTTCAGCCACATATAGGGTTGCACTTATTCTTAGCCGCATGAATTTGGTTTTCCTTAGCCGCACATAGGCTTGTTCCATGTTCAGCCGCATAGGCGCATGTCAGTTCGAGCCTCATGGACGCATGTCATCTCGAGCCGCATGGGCGCATGTCAGTTCGAGCCGCATGGGGTTTGCTATTCCCCAGCCACATAGAATTTCCTCCGGCCGCATGGTCTCATTTTAACCATAGCCGCATGAGACCCCCTTTAGTTCTAGTCACCTAAGGCTTGCAGATTTTGGCCGCATGGAACTACTCATTTCCGGCCGCATGGAATTATCCTTGTCTGGCCGCATGAGTTTAAATTTCCTTGGCCGCAT
The DNA here is from genome assembly GCA_029216955.1 of Iris pallida. Classification (NCBI taxonomy): domain Eukaryota; kingdom Viridiplantae; phylum Streptophyta; class Magnoliopsida; order Asparagales; family Iridaceae; genus Iris; species Iris pallida. The sequence continues at coordinate 311,388 of JANAVB010017050.1, forward strand.
GATTTTCTTGCCGCATGAACTCTGATTCTAAATACTTTCTTGGCTGATTCTTGTTCTAATTGACATTGATTGACATTGAATGGCATTGATTGACATCTATTAACATTAGTTAATTGCCTTGGCATTTACTAACAGTGATTATTGTTTGAACATTAAAATAATATTATTGGTTATCTCGATTAATAATTGATCATGCGTTCCTAGTTGGAACTAAGAGGCTGGCTAGTCGTCTTATTGAAATGAATGAATGAGACACGTTCATATTAAGTATAAACTATTATAATCGATTGGCCGATTCCGAATATTGACATACAGACACACATGCAGGCTTCAATTTATTTATTTATTTATTTTCTACAAAAGAAGTATGTGTACTTTATGGTCAAGGCATGATTATTTCGTGGTTAGTTTGGATTGTTGCATTACGCTATGTAAGACCTACAACCTAACCGCACAGGCATCGTTGTAGAGTTGTGCATATCGTACTCCGTACGAAAGTACTCATTCTGAATGACAATGATCTACGGCATGGGATTTCACTCAACGTAGAGACTATTAAGTTAAATAAAAATAATGATTGCATGGAGAGCATGGATTCCCGAGTTCTTACATGGCAGCCCTTTTGGGACTAGTAGTGCCGACAGGTCGGTTGGTCCCCACAGATACTGTAAATCTGTCACACAGACAGGAAGCGGTATCTGGTTATATTATCTATTGTATATTGTATATTGATGACGGGCGTCCCGCTGGGACTCGTCTAATTCATGATTGGCGTAATTGATTGACTGGGTAAACTAGTCTTGCTTGCACATAGTAAGAACTGAGAAATTCTTTATTACAGAATTCCAAGATAACTTAGAACTCACAGTAGTAAGCCGTAGGAGTTGGATGGCCGTTTAAATTGATTTGTTTGTGTACTGTATCTACTCTGTTACCTAACTAAGATGATCAGAATGTCAGAACATGACGGGCCAACTTCTGTCCTTGTTTGGTTGGGAGGTTGGTTCGAAGTGTCGTGATGTTATATGAATCCCAGTGGCAAGCAGAGATCTATTATTGTATCCTCTTATTTACTGGTTTCATTCCTCATATCGTGCTTCCTTGCGGTACTTGCTATTAGAGGTCTAACCTCTCTGGTTTTGCATGGCCAGATTTAGAGCCGGTTCCCGAGGACTCAACTTTCCTCTACCTCCAAGATGGTCAATACTAGAGGGATGATCGTAGGAGGACTCGAGTGGGTTTCTTACTTCCCCACTCGTTTTGTTATTTACTTTATACTTTGCCGTTTGGCACCGACATGTTAGTCGGATTGTCTTGTACTTACTTTTACATGATTGTAACTAAGTCAGGCTGCAGCTGATAACAATTGTGTATACTTTTGCTACATCAATCTGGCTATAGTTTGTAAAGCCAGATATCAAGAACATTTTGACAGAGCATTTGGGACGCCTTACTGCTTTATCTTACATGTTCTCTATTTCTGTTCCTTGTTTGAATGATTGAGACAATAGAGGTGAAGTGACCATAGTGAGACTTTCATGTAGTATGCACCCCCTTGTCTGGTTAGACAATATTGATCGTATTATACGGTATTCATCTACCCATAATACGTAGCTGGCTCAGTCACTCCCCCGCTTTCTAGTATTCTGGTTCTGGGACGTGACATGACCCTTGACTATTTTGAGGCATAAAGAATGAATACTTGTCCCTTGATGCACGAAAGAGTAGATGTTTCTTAGAGTCGGATGGTTAGGATACAAATAAGTATCGAGGTGCAGCGATATGTATTTGACCCTATCAGTAAATGATATTGTCGCATGAATAATAAGTTTGGATAGAATATAGAATTGTTGGAGTATCACTTAGCTAAATGAGTTATGTCGTATTCAATTGGATGATCGAGGTACGAATGCTAGATGATTGGTGCCATAGTGATTGGATCGATGCACGAATAATTAATCTTCTTATGGAATAACAAGGAGATGAAGCAAAAACGAATATTGATGGTTCATGTGAATTACTAAGAGATGACCGTGTTGGTGCTAGCAAAAATTCATAAGGGATGCCTTCGAAAGAAACATGATTATATAGTTGCCTATTTTATTGGTTAAAGAGTACAGACCGTATCGATGATCTAAAAAGTAGGAATTAAATATGTCGCAAAGAGATCGATGGAAAGAGATCATAAATGATAGACTATTGAGATAGTAATGTTGGTATATGACTCGAAATAGTTGGCCGATTGAATAGACACAAATTGAGTACGATGTGAGAATTTAAGTCAGATTGAACAGGTGATGCTACGTCTATGCAAATGAGAACTAAATATTTGGATGATCGATTGATAAAGATTTATATGATAGTTTTGAGATTGACCCATAAGAATTATTAGTTAGATTTTATCGGTTGTGGGTAAGTCTAGAATGACTTCGTTGGGTATAACCCAAGGATGAGTACGGGTAGATAGACTTGACCCTAGATTGTCAGTTGGTTGGCTAAGTTCCAGATTGTTGGCTAAGATATTTCAGTTGTTCGAGTTTGGGAATAAGTTTATAAGATTGGCGTGGTGTCCCACGTCCCTTAAGTTGGTCGGATAATAGATTGTCCCTGAGATAAGATAGAGTCCCTACGATAAGAATTGGTTGCCTCTAAGATCACAGATAGATATGTTTCTATAGCTATCCTTCTCAGATGAGTTAGCTAGATGTCTGGTTAGCTTAGAATAGCTGACCGTAGAGACTTGACTGAAAGCTAAGTTGATTGTTGGAGACCTTAGGATGGCCCTATTGATGTTGTATGGGTATAGTCGGAATGAGTGAGATATGTTGGAAAGTAAACTTTGGAATGGAATGAAGATTGGAAAATTCGATGTTATAATGTTGGATGGGATGACAGATCATGTTGGTTTCGGAACTTGGTTGCCTTTGTTGGAATGTCAAAAATTGTTTAAAATGGTTGGTCGGATGAATCATATTGAGCTGTGCACATTGATGGGAGTTGCATTGAAACAGTCGAAATAACTTCATTGATGGATAATCGGATCGGAATTGAGAATAAGTGTAACGAAGGAATGAGGTAGTGCATGTAGTCGAGATCGACGAGGGCAAATAAAATTTTGAAATGGCCCTTAGATTAATGCTGCTGGAAATGAGAGTTGCACATGCGAGATAATAATATGTTGGCTTGATCAATACGAGAAAATATTTGAGTACATCGGGAAATTTTACTTAAGTGGAATGATGGTACAACTTGGAAGATGGATCAAAATCGAAAAATTTATGAGTTGCAATTAAAGTTTATGGATGCGAATAAAATGGGTATATGAGTTGATCGATGAGAATCGTGGTATTGAAATAAAAGGTGGCTATTGGCTTATTCAACTTTGGTGGCATGAATGACAATAAACTTGAAAGGAATACTTTAGAAAATTTTGGATCGGTCGTGGAAAATTATTCGAGTTAGAAATTGTAACATTCATTGTGTTAATAGTTGGTTAGAAGATCGAATAAATGAATTGCGGCTATACGAGATGCTCAAGAGGAATTGCTAACGTTGGGAATGAAGTTATACTTTAGCTCGTTCGTTTTCTCTATCACTGAACTTGGCTGAAATGCATATATTTCTGGGATGCCTAAAATATGTGTACGATTCCAATTAAGTGGTATGCTAAATTCAAACGAAGCCACGGGGGGCGATTATCATGTGCTAAGAAATTGTACGAGTGTTGGAGGAAAGAACAAAGTTGGTAAACTAATTTTTGAATCAAATGGAGATATTGTGGCAAGATGGATCATTTGAAATCAATCGTAATATTGCGAAGAAATGTTAAGTGATGGAAGTTGATCATTGAGAAGTCTCATAAAAGTCCGTTGAAGTTATGGAGATGAGTTTTGTTTAAGTTTCGATGACGAAACATTTTCTGAGTGGTATATATTGTAGTACCCCGACCCGTAAGATGCCTTATGATGGATGGTTGGTTCGATGAAGCCTTGTTGGACTTGGGAATACACGAAGGATCACTTGAAAGGCTAGGCGATCGTGGCAGGAACCATATTATAAATGTGAGTAGTGTTGAACCCATCGAAGATCCGTTAACTTCACGCTTAATGAAAGGATAATATGCTAATTCTCGTTGAGTTGTTGAATAACACATTGCATGAAAGTCGGAAAGATAATAAAAGATAATTAATCACATGACCCAAAAACTGTTGCGTATCATTTCATGAATTGTGTGCTTGTATGCTGTTGCAATGAAATACATGACATGTGAAGCAAAAGTCCCAAATACTTGGGCGGTGAGTATGTCAAGCCTTAGCTCAATGAATAGATGGTAACACAGATAACGAGACCCAAAGAACTAGGCAGTGAGTATGCTTGAATTATGTCCGAATGAACGTATGGTAACACATATGATAAGTCCCAAGAATTAGGCGGTGAGTACATTGAGTTCCGGTTGAAAGATGTGTGGTATCAAAAATGTGGGATAATCACATTCTATTATCCTGTCGTCGATGTAGAATGTTGATTACACTAAGACCCTAGATTTGGCAAGATGGCAAGACGAAATGAGAACTATGGCTTACGTGTAGGAGATGCTATTATTATACATGTTATGTTTCTTATTAGCTAAGTTGCATATACTTGCATGGTCATGGACAACTTGTGCACAAGGTGATTCTTCGAATGGTATTCTAAGGCCTTGGAAATCGATTCGTCCTAGGGAAACCTCATTCTGAAGTAGTAACACAGTGCTGAAGTAGTAGCACGGTGATTCGGGAACCTTTCGAACTGGGCTAGCTACCCGCCGCTGAAGGGGAGCCATCTAACCATAAGTTTAAGATAGCGTGTAGTCAGTAACCTTCATATAGATAGGTTCAGCGCTAATGATATCTTATACTGGAAGAGTAAGTTATTACTCAATTACAGGAAAGGATGTCGACTTTTGGTAAGATTCACCTGAATGGTGATAAATATGATAATATGATATTATTCCTAACAATATCTTATACATGCTGAGTAAGTATTATAAATGTACAGGGATGGCTACACGATCGTGGCTAAGAATCACCAAAAAGGGTGATAATATATTATTTTATATTATGCTGGCTGTGAGATTTGCATGCTTTACTTCTGTCGGATATGAACTGCTAATTGACCCTAAAGCAACAACAAAGACAACTTTTTCTATAATATGATTACTTAGTGTTGTGTTCTTAGGTGAGTTGGGCCAGCACCGCTCGCCAGTACATTAATGATGTACTGACCCACATTGTGGGCAATATTACAGGTGCTTATCTATGGGGAAATCGTATGATCAGTGCTTGGTATCGATGAGCGTGCAGAAGCTCTTCTTACAAGATAATATCTTCTGCTATAAATGACATAATGTATAGAACAGTGTAACTCAGATAAACTAGTGAGATTGTAAGCAAAGTCGATATGCTCGGTTGTCAAAGCCTAAATGGCAAGTGTATACTAAGTTGGCTATTTAAGAGTCTTATAATCTATTGTAAACTCTGCATTCAGCTGCAAGTCTTGTAATCATTTGAGAAAATCAATAAAGAGATACATTTCTTCATATCTTGTTGTGACTTCAATTTATCTGCTTAGTTTTGCTGCATTGTCGTTATTTTTTGAGAAATACCAGGAACTGTAATAGTTTTGCCTTGTACAAGTGCAAACTAGACTTGTACGACATCATGTCCAGTGACTAGTTTCGATGCGTGTTTGGTTGTAAGGATGTCGTGTTGTCTCGATAATATAGTATAAGCCTATAACCCATGGCCAGGTCTTACTTTATTGCTTGGATTTATTCTCTTTTATATGTGCTCCCATGTGGTACTTGCTATTCGGGGCTGACCCCATTAGTTTTGTTTGACCAGATCTCGTAGCAGTGCTTGAGGATCCAACTTACCTTCCCGACGATGGTGTATACTAGGAACATGGCTGTTGGAGGACAATAGTGGGTTTCTTCTTCACCACTATGATATCATTTTTTGTATCTTGGCATTTAGCCACCGGCACCTGTTTAGTTGGATGTTCTGGATATTTAGTTTCTCTTACATAATTATAATTAATAAGACTGCAGCTGACTATGGTTATGTACTGTTAACTCTCTGTGGTAGGTGGTATTTTATGTTAGCCAAATGATTATATCATATTTTTGAATATGGCTAATCAATTAAGTTTAACATATCGACGTCACTAATATTCATGTAATCATTATCATGTTGCTACTTAAACTTAGCATTGTCCTTATGTTGGCATTGTCCTAAATGTTCTATATAATATTGATATGCTTGTATCATATTATTTTGTTCGTCTAACATGTTCTTATAGACATGCAGTAAGCATGATCAAGCTTTGTCAAACCAGGACATATGCAATAGAGAATTATTGATGGGCCAAAGAAGGCGTTATACAAGAAGATTTCTCTGAACCGCCTAACGACCTGTCCGGTCAGCGGACAGGGGTCGAGGGGGCAGCGTCCCACGTCAGGGGTTCGGGGGCGAAGCCCCCGAAAGGTATTCAGATTTCCAGATCTGTTTATCTTTGGATGACCGCCGTCAAGTGAAAAAGGTGTCTTCAAGTCTGCTCAAATATTTGAAAAAAGGCGTCATCAAAGGGCTCTTGGTTTTCCTATTTTATCAATATATTTTTCATATTTATTGAGTCTAGGAATACGATGTAAACTGCATCGTACTAGCAAATAGACTACCCAAGAAATGTTTTCAAAATACCCTTTCATTTTGAAAACAAGCCCACTTACAAAAGCCCAAACTACTTCCTAACTGTTTGACTTTTCAAAAAGCCCAAAAACTAATTTGCAAAAACCCTAACAGAACCCTAGCAGAACTCGGCCCGAATTCGGCCAGAGTTCGGTTAGTGAACGTTGCTTTTTGAACTTGGTCTTCCCGCAGTTACGGATCCCAACGAGATTTTCTCATAGAGTTCTGCCCGAATTCTGCCCAAATTCTGTCAGAATTCTGCCTTTGGAAAAACTATAAATAGAGAAGGATTTCGATTATTTTAATTCACTCATACACCAATTCACTTTCATATCTCTTCTCTATAAGCTTACTACTTCTTCCAAAGTATTCTGAGCTATTTATTTTTAAATCCCAAGCCAGTTACAATCCTCTAGTCGATTTGCCAGTGCGGTACGGTCTAGAAGTTTCAAGAGAGGTTGTAATCAGAGGCTTGATTGAAGGTAGACACTTCACAATTGAAGTTGGTCGAGTAATTCGGATCAAAGCTGGCGTTGTAGAAGTTGCAAGAACTTCGGATGAAAACTTGTGGTGATTTTCCATAGTGGATTCAACTTGAAGCTAGAGTTCTTTCGACTGGACTAGTCCTCACAAGAGGAAAACTAGTATACATCCTTGTGTTTGCGTTTGCTCTCTACTCTCTACTTTTTATTTACATATGTGTGATATATTCTCTATGATCTTGTTACTAACATTTTTAAATAGTTAATTTCCGCTGCCTACTCTATTCACCCCCCCTCTAGAGTATTATGCTTTACAACTCATTCTTACAATCGGTCCTACAATTGGTATCAGAGCCAGTGCTACAACTAGAGAGCGGGTGCTTGGTATATAGATATTGCCGCTCATACCAATTGTTCCTACAATTGGTATCAGAGCGGGTTCTCTTTATATAGGTATTGTTATCATACCAATTGTTCCTACAATTGGTATCAGAGCGGGTTCTCTTTATATAGGGCAAGTGCTCCTTCTAGAGATATTATTGCAGGTGCTCCTTATAGAGATATTATTGCTTATACCAATTGCTCATTCAATTGGTATCCTAGCAAGGACTCTATTATCCGGCTTAACCTCCTTGGAGCAGATCCTCATTATCAGAGCGGGTTATACAAGTAAAGTGAGGTAATATTGTTATTATATAACTGCTGTTACATAGATCACAATATCACATATGGCAAATGTACTTCACAACTGAAGAGCAATCCTCAAATAGACTCCCACTATTTGATGGAACAAACTAATTAGTTATTGGAAGACACGGATGAGCTTCTACCTGAAGTCTCTAGATTTTGACTTATGGTCAATTGTTGTAAATGGCTACAAAAAGCCTACTATCACTTCTATTCTCACATCCTCTATAATCAATAAGCCTTATTATAGTTACACAGAGGAAGAGAAGAAGTTAGCTAGCCTTGATGCAAAAGTTATGCATATCTTTTATTGTACTTTTGACACAAATGTATTTAATCTTATTACTACTTGCACAACATCTCATAAAATTTGGAAAGTTCTTGAAGCTACTTATGAGTGCAGGTATGAAAGCAAAGCTAGCAACTTCAGAGAGGAGGATAGTCTTCATAATGATACAAATATATGCATGACGAAATTGGGATTTAAGGTACAACACAATTCTTTATATGAAGAAGAGCTTGTATGTGACAACTACAAGAAGATAGGCCACATCCAAGAAGATTATACTACTACTAGAAAGGAGAGTCACTACGAACAATCAAATGAAGGAAGATCATCATCTCACAAGCACACTAGCACGAGCATATGGTGTGAAAGCGAAGCAACAGATTCTGAAGAAGAAGAAGAGAGACCTCATCAAGCTGCAAATTTATGCTCAATGGCATTATCTAACGAGGTACAAAATAATTCTTTTTCTGAAGAGAGTAAATTTTCTCATGATGAGTTATCTGATGCTTTTAGTGATCTGTTAGAAGAACACAAGAAAGTATTAGATAAGTATAAGCAAGCTAGAAAAGATATTCTATCCTATAAGCGTGAGATTGAAAAGCTTACTTGCTTATTGAATAATGATAGAGCTACTTCTACTTCTGATAATTCTACTGAGATTTCCACACTGAAGTTTAGATTGCATGAGGCACTTGATTGCATTGAGAAAAGCACTCAAGAAAATGCTAAACTTAAGGAGAAACTAGAATAAAAAAAGAAGAAGTATTCTATTGCTTCATGTAGAATTGATGCTCTTAATGCTAAATATGATGAGATCTGTGCTAACTCTAAAAAGTTAGAGATTAGACTCGGAAAGCAGGTAGTGCAACCTACGACTCAGTCTAACACAAGACACTTAGCACATCACAAAGTCACCCACGTCAGATCTTTTACAAAGGAAGCAAGCAAAGCTAAAGCTTCACACAATCATTCTTTCTATTACAAGTATTCACGCACATCATATCATCCTACTGCACGTTCTTATACTGCTGCACATAGTACTAATGTTAATTCTTTCTGTCATTATTGTGGTTTGAATGGACACGTTTCTAATCGTTGTCAGATTAGAAAACTAGTTGATATGAACTTGTGCAAATGGTTCCCAAAGCTAACAAATGTGGATCCAAGTATTAGATACCAAAGTCTTCACCTAATATTGTAGGTGAAGCTTTTCATATCAAATAGAACCATGGAACATGTTGGTGATTGCAAGGCTACAAAGGTCATCTTCCATGCAATTGCACCAACAGAAGTGTGGTCACTAGAATCACTTTGGTAACATGCTTCCTAAATAGTTTTTAATATCTAGCATGTTCTTACAGATGTTTTGCTATTAGCTTTCATTGATATCTTTTAATTTTTTATTGTTTGAATCAATGTGAGACATAATCCTAGCTTGACTAGCTGTTTAGCTTAAATGTTTAGTTCACACTATATAGTGTTTATTTTCTATTAGTGTGACACATTTATCTATGTATGCTCTTTATTTTAGTTTTATCCTTGAAGCATGCATACCACTCTAATCCATAGAAGCTTTTGTTTTGGTGAATATGTTTTGACTCTTCGTCTTTAATTTTTTTTAATGGTCACTTCTTACCGATTTGTCTTTAACATGTCATATTTACTTTGATCAGTATTTTGTGATTTTGTATGTTTAGCACAAGTCTTATATTTACTTGAAAAGTATATACATATAATTTTATTTTAACCTTGTGCTTGCATAATATACTTCACTATAGATTCTCTAATTTTATTGTGATTAACTTCTTATAAATCAATTACATCTTTGTCTGACAAAGCATATTTATGCATGTTTTTGATCTTATGATATTTTTTTTATGCTTATTAAGGATACATGAATAGTTCATTTTCATTTATATATTTCTCATGTTTCTTATATTTTTGTATAAATATCTTTATGGGGATATATGAGTTAAGTTCAAGTTCTATCTTATTTTGAATAGTAGTTTCAAACTTGTGTTTATCTCATACTTAAGCTATTGATTTTTTTATAACAAATTTATGTTCTTCTCTTATTAGCATCTTCCTTAAAGCCTCTTTTAATGATGTATATTTTTCTTGGCTTTTTGGTTGACATTTTGGATATATGATATTTTTAATATCTTGATCTTGATAAACCATTCTTTGGGTATTTACTTCTTTTATATTTAGGAATTCTGGATTTCGACGATGTTCGATGATACTGCATATATTCCTTTGAATCTAAGTTCTTAAGAGTAGAAATCATTTTGGGAACAAGCCGAAAGGGTCCTTCTGTCATACAGGTGTAAATAGCCTGAAGCGACATGGTGTACTAGTCTTTGGACTACCGTTAGCTAGGAACCGGCCCCTACAGCTAACCCAAAGTGATCAATACTTTATAGACTTAAGATTTATTAAGGTGTACTTGCAACTATCATCTAGTTCTGGATCCAAGGTATTGAATCCAGTCCCCTAGATTCCAGAATACATCAACGTATCTAGGTCTTACATTTTGATTTACAAATGTTTTATATTTTATTGTTACCCAATGATTTTGTAGCACATATGGATAAATGTAATTGATACATCTTATATTGTATGCTACATTGTTCTAAGATTTTCGTCCATAGAATATAATTTATTTCATATTGCACTAATTCTTCTTAAATTCTCGGTCATTAAAGAAGAGATTTATTTTGGGTACAAGCCTACAAAGGGTATGTCTGTCACCACGACTACGGTCGAAGCGAAACGGTACTTAAGTGTTCTCCGGTGAACCTCCATTAGCTGGGACAGTACCTCTACAGCTAACCCAAGATTGATCAACGCTTTATAAACTAAAGGTTTATTTAGATCCAGTTGCAATGGTTATCTGATGGATTTTGAATTTTAGATTTGATGGATAATATTCTCTCTTTATATTTTCACAAAAGGTAGCATATGTTGATGTATCTTGTCGATTGTGAGATTCTATAGCATAGATCAATTTATGTCATCTTTTGACTTATACGATTATTCATCATGCTAATTTGAAATATCTTTTGATTGTTTTATTTTTAAATGTTCATTTAATGGATATTTCTTCTTTTGTCTAAAGATGATTGTTTTTCGTATTCATGACTACTCATTGAATATTATGGTATTGTGATTTCATCTTTAGCTTGTGTAATATTCGTAATATTCATGTTTTTGAGCTTTATATTATTATCTTCTTATTCAAGTTACTTACTGTCTACAACAGTAATTCTTTGCAGGGGAGAAGTCATGCATATTGAATGTCTCTCTCTCTCTCAAAGCGTTTCTTTTCTTTAACCTTACGGTTGTCAGGTGGACACCGTACTAAGGTTTTAAAAGGGAAGAAATGAACTTTGATAAGAAGATCTAATATTTTTGAATTAGTTTTTTACTTCTGAAAATATGTCTCTGAATTTTATTTTTAAAATTTGTCAATATTATTATTTTTGGATATAGCCATGTAAAGGTGGAGCAGTTAATTGTTTCAAGTCAATTATCCCCTTGACATCCATATATCTAGAATACACTATTTCTTTGGACATTTATCAGGTTACGTTTATTTGTTCAAATGGATTTATTTTTGATTTATGGATTCTTTTATTAAAATTGTTTCCGTGATTCGAATCACCAGCTTTCAATCTGAGGACTAAATGGACGCATTCGAACATTTATTAAGACAGTTTTTCGTAATAAATTTCACATTTTTGAAAAGTCTTTTGATTTCTTTTTGATTTATTGAATCTGTCCGGTACTCAAATGTTATTATTAAAGACAGTTTTTAAAATCTTTTAATGTCTTAAAAAATTTCTTTATATATATATTGGAGATATATGTTGTTTGTTCATCTTTAAGCGTTTATTTATTAGATATTTTTTTTGCCTAAAGATGATATTTGTTTTGAGTTTGGAATTTTATATGCATTTGATCAAAGGGAAGAAAAGATGCATATCTTGGATATCCCTTATATCTTGTGATTATTTATTTTATCTATTTTATGCATATAAATTATTTTTGAACTATATACGCATATTCTAAGGGGGAGCAAATTAATTGTTTCAATTATTTTATGCCCTTAATATGTGGTATACCTAGTTCACCATGGACTTATATTGTCTTAGTTAAATATCTTGTTGAGTTGTTTATGATATTTGGATTTGTATTAGAAGAGAGAATATATGATTATTATTATTTATTTTTTAATTCTCTCATTCGAGTTTCTAAAAATTAATTTAATTTATTGATAATCCTTTTGAGTTTAAACTGATTTGGCATTTCTAATTTAGATTTTATCTCAAAGTTCATGATTATCTATATTTAGACTGATCATACTTTGCGGGGGAGCATTCAAGTCGACTGGATTTCTCCTTCTCAAGTATTTTGTCTTCATTACCTTCATATTTATCTGATATACATATATCATGCTAAGGTAATTGAATTCAAATACATGAACTTTGGTATAGATTTTGAATATAATTTAATATATTTATTTTGATTTCTTTTTCGATGATTATACTCTTATGGAATTGATTCACTAATTTGTATGGGAAAATTATGAATTATTATTTTTTGTGATCATTGTTAAAAGTCTTATTATATTTTTTATTCTTTTATATATACTAGATCTGCGAATTTCTATTCCTCATGATATATTTATGACCAATAATTGATTCCTACTATATTGATATTTTTTTGGGTCTATTTCAAAACACAATATGAGAAACAAAATGTATTTTGAATGTCATTTTTGGATTTCCAGTTGGTATACTATTTATTGATTGATTTTGTTTACCAACTATACTGTGTTGACAAGTTTTTATTCTTTAGTTATGAAATTTTCTACACTTGTCGTTAACTGTTCTCCTAATCCTTGATCATGATTATTTTTGATTTTCTTCTTTTCTTATGCTTGAGTTCATTTTAGCTCTAATTACGGGGGGAGCTTATTTTTTGATCATGTCAAAGGGAAAGAAATAAGTTTAAGTCAGCACATAATATTCTAGTATTATGTGTTTATTAGTGATACATGCATCTATTGTATATATATTAAACTTAAAAGATTTGCCATAATCAAAAAGGGGAAGATTGTTAGCCCAATGATTATATCATATTTTTGAATATGGCTAATCAATTAAGTTTAACATATCGATGTCACTAATATTCATGTAATCATTATCATGTTGCTACTTAAACTTAGCATTGTCCTTATGTTAGCATTGTCCTAAATATTCTATATAATATTGCTATGCTTGTATCATATTGTTTTGTTCTTCTAACATGTTCTTATAGACATGCAGTAAGCATGATCAAGCTTTGTCAAACCAGGACATATATAATAGAGAATTATTGATGGGCCAAAGACGGCGTTATACAAGAAGATTTCTCTGAACCGTCTAAAGACCTATCCGGGGCCTCGCATCGGGGGTTCCGCTGCCCGGTCAGCGGACAAAAGGTCGAGGGGGCAGCGCCCCCCGTCAGGGGTTCGAGGGCGAAGCCCCTGAAAGGTATTCAGATTTCCAGATCTGTTTATCTTTGTACGACCGCCGTCAAGTGAAAAAGGCATCTTCAAGTCTGCTCAAATAGTTGAAGAAAGGCGTCATCAAAGGGCTCTTGGTTTTCCTATTTTATCAATGTATTTTCCATATTTATTTAGTCTAGGAATACGATATAAACTGCATCATACTGGCAAATAGACTACCCAAGAAACGTTTTCAAAATACCCTTTCATTTTGAAAACAAGCCCACTTACAAAAGCCCAAACTACTTCCTAACTGTTTGACTTTTCAAAAAGCCCAAAAACTAATTTGCAAAAACCCTAACAGAACCCTAGCAAAACTCGGCCCGAATTCGGCCAGAGTTCGGTTAGTGAACGTTGTTTTTTGAACTTGGTCTTCCCGCAGTTACGGATCCCAACGAGATTTTCTCATAGAGTTCTGCCCGAATTCTGTCCAAATTCTGTCAGAATTCTGCCTTTGGAAAAACTATAAATAGAGAAGGATTTCGATCATTTCAATTCACTCATACACCAATTCACTTTCATATCTCTTCTCTATAAGCCTACTACTTCTTCCAAAGTGTTCTGAGCTGTTCATTTTTAAATCCCAAGCCAGTTACAATCCTCTAGTCGATTTGCCAGTGCGGTACGGTCTAGAAGTTTCAAGAGCGATTGTAATCAGAGGCTTGATTGAAGGTAGACACTTCACAATTGAAGTTGGTCGAGTACTTCGGATCAACGCTCACATTGTAGAAGTTGCAAGAACTTCGGATGAAAACTTGTGGTGATTTTCCACAGTGGATTCAACTGGAAGCTAGAGTTTTTCCGACTGGACTAGTTCTCACAAGAGGAAAACCAGTATACATCCTTGTGTTTGCGTTTGCTCTCTACTCTCTACTTTTCATTTACATATCTGTGATATATATTCTGTGATCTTGTTACTAACATTTTTAAATAGTTAATTTCCGCTGCCTACTCTATTCACCCCCCTCTAGAGTATTATGCTTTACAACTCGTTCCTACAATCGGTCCTACATTTTATACGGCTAGTTCTTATGATCATTTTGATGAAGCATCAGAGACGCCTTACTAATTTATCGTATATGCTAATTAATTGCTAATTTTTGATTGAATGATTGAGACATAGATATTCTGTTTGATCCTAGGAGACTTGATTGTAGCATACACCTTTAAGTCTAGTGACAGCCGTGATCGCCGTATGACATCTTCTTATCTTATACGAGGTAGCTTATATATGTATTATTTAGCTATGACCATATTAAAGTCATATGACCTCTAGATAGCTTATATATGTATTATTTAGCTATTTTATACTTTTCTACAATTTTTGGAGATATTTAATATTTAAGGTTTTACTATTTTTAAGGACTTTCAGGATTTACTGTAAGGTCATACGGGGGTATTTCTGGACCAAATATTTTTATTTGGGCTCTAAATGACTAAAAATATTTCTTAGAATATTTTAGAATTTTTCTAGATTTTTTAGAATTTTTGGGAATTTTTATATAATTAAAACATATAAAAATTATATTTTATAGGCTTTGGGAATTTACTGTGAGGTCACACGATGATATTTTGTGTTAAAATATTTTATTTAGATTCTAGACACTTAGAAATATTTTCTAGAATTTTTTTGAATTTTTTGGATTTTTCTGCAATTTATTTTAATTTATTTGGACTTAAAATAATTTTTAAATAATTTTTTGAATTAAATAAATAATTACCCAGTCATCCACCCAAGGGGGCCCACCTGTCGGCGCCCGCTACAGTAACCGCCTCTCTCTCTCCTGTATATATGCATGTATATTCACAAACCCTAATTAATTATAGCCTCCTCCTTTGTGGTTTGATCTTGGTGATTCCTCAACTTCCCGAGACGATTGCGGAGAGCCCCGACCTCGGATTCACGTGCCGTTTTTTTTATCGAATTCGTCTCGAGGTAAAATTTCTGATTATGTAATTCATTTTCGTATATATTATACCTAAATTTCTGGAGAATTCGTAGAGTGTCGGTTGCCGAAACTTGACACGTTTTGGTGTTTTTGAGATTCCGGAAGAACCAGGAATCCGAATCACGAACCATTTGAAGTTTCTGAAATCTAACACAGATCTCTACTACATATATTTTTTCTAGAAATTAATTCATTCATCTAGTATTTTAGTTATTCTGTTGAACTCAAAATTGATCGGTTAATTACTGTTTTGGTCACGATTAGCCATAACGGTGATATCTTTTGACCAAAGTGTGATTTTGCAGCACGGTTGATTCCAGCACACTCATGGCACTAAAATCTACTAAGGTGCACTTTCAAAATCTAGAGTTCACAGCACACTCATGGCCTCGATTTGCGTGCCATAATTTCTAAAAATTTGAAACATGACTTTTGATGGCCAAACTTGCATGTTCAGATTATATTTAGATTATTATTAGGTTAAATGATGTTTTTAAATAATTTATTCTAGAATTAATTATTATTAGATTAGTAACCTAACTAGCCACTATTCCATGAATTTAGAACTAGAACATTAGAATTAATTTGTGGTTTTCGTGCACGGTTCATGGTACGATATGTGTTATAGGTTGACAGCTTCCAGATCGGCATCCCCCTCATCCTCTACTTGTGCAAGGATTCAGGCAAGTACATTATTGTATTTATATTTTAGTTCATTATAACGTTTACTCTATAGTTTTTTTGTTTGATATCCCGTTGAGTCATTGCTCGATATTCCATTGAGACACGATTATGACACCGTAGTTATCGTATCCTTCTTAGTGTATCATTGATCGTTATTGATTGTTAGAGATTCGGGAAGGGAAATACTCAGTAAGTACGTGAACAAACCTAAACATTTTTTATTGTGGATAGCAAAGTCGTACACCCATGTACGAGTTAGCCGTACCCTTTTATTGTGGATAGCCATCGTATGATGTGCCGTATTAGCCCAACCGTTCACGTATTAAATTGTATTTCACACACACATAGTTTTTCCTATTTTTCCTTTTTCTAGTTCTAGTTCATATCTTGTTAGTTCATATCTTGTTAGTACATACCTTGCTAGTTACATTCTGCTAGTTCATATCTTGCTAGTGCTAGTTCATATCCTGTTAGTTCATCTCTTTGCTAGTTCTTTATATACTCTTTGCCATCATGGTTTCTCGTTGTTCTAACTTAATTTGGACTAACAATATTAATTACAATATGGTTGTACTCTGCTTCTTTCCTGACTAGATCATTGTTATAGGTGAGGATGACATGTCTACTTTTGCACTATGGACCATACGAGAGGGAGATAGAGACTCGAAGGCTAAACTATAGAAGACAAGTTAGATGTGTGGTAGTTTTTATAATTGTAAAAGCTTATATTCTTTTTCAAATGTAAAACTTCTAAATTTTGTAAAGTTAATTTAGTTGTTGTGAATGAGCAGTTAGTATTTATGAACACTTTGTTTATTGCGGGCTAGACATCGTACTACCGCTGATATCGCGGCGTAGGTTAGGCTTGGACACGAACTCGTACTCGGTTATCCGGAAGCGGATCGTGACATAGCTGCCCAAGTCCGTCTCCGTATTTCGGTACTGGGGCATGACATGGCATTTTCATCCCACACAAAACACTTAGTAAGTGGTTTTGTTCACCCACCAAAGTGGTTTTGTTTCACATATCATTTTTAAGTGAGAGGTGAGCATCCCACCTAGTTTTGGTGGGTGAACAAAAATGGATTATTTTCCAATTAGACATATTTAATTTGGCTTAATTATTTAGATAGCACAACACAATTAATTTTACATGTGTGCCCCTCTAATAGTTGAATAATATTCCAACATATATATCATTGATCTTCTTCGATCCACATCGCTAGTATAATTCACATCTACATATCTATGCAATTGGCTCGATATATCTTTTGACTTAAAGCATTAGTCTGAGATCTTGTAATCTCTCTTCCCGAATTTTCAAAATTATTTTTATTATTTAATTCATTTCAATCATTTTTATTTGCATTTTTGGTTTAGAAAGTAATCTCTTTAAAAACCTATCACGATATTGTCTTCCTTTGAATTTTGAAAACTAATTTGCAAAAACTAATTACTTTTGGTCAATAAAAATAAATTATTGCCAATTTATTTTCAAATAAGATTACGATTAATAGGAATATAATTTAAACTATTTCATGGTATCAAATGTTATATTAAATACAATGACTATTATTTGCATTTGATTTATATCGATATACCTTAAATTATTTGATAGCAACAAATATTTATGGATGGCAAAGAAATTGTCAAATTATTTTTAAAAAATAATTTTGGTATTGACAGAAATATATTTCAAAATTATTTGATTTAGTAATATCATCTATTTTATGATTTGAATTATGGAGACTATGGGTTTACTGCAGCCAGCAGCACACTCGCGAGACATGATCCCTAAGTTGAAGTAATCTCGAGTAAGTACAAGCTATCGAATGTTATTAAAACTATGTCCTAGTTGTCCTATTTTGACCCTTGAGTTGTATGTTAATATTGGTAGGGCCATAGGAATATTTGATACAATATCATGTTTGAGTCACGAAACCAAGGTGTCCTGCAGCCAGAAGTACACTGGCGAGGCATGGATTCTCGGGGAAATGACTTTGGATATGCATACGGTTTCGAATACCATAGAGGCTATATCTTTTATTGGCATGCGACTATTAATCTTCCCAAGTGATTGGTGTGGTATTTCTTGTTACCGTCACCTTCTCAATAAACTGGTAGTCATTTCTTCTTTCTTATCCGAAATTCATCGTTTAGTTCCTCCTAGTAATCATTTAGTATATTTTGATTTCATTTCACTAGAATCATAGTCGTATCTATATCGTGGTTCTATAATTGTGCCTAAATAATTTTGCTTCGTGCCAAAGTGATCTCAAATTTTGATCGTTCCTAAACGACATTGATCGTGACTAAGCTATTTGACTATAATCATAATCGTGCCTATACTTTAACTCAATTATTGCTAATGTCTATATTTCTATTCTACCTATGATCATGAGTATTTTGATCTTGTCCATGCTCGTGCCAACCTTTAATTTTGATCATGCTTGGATTACTTGCATGATTAACCTTGATCGTGACTACATCTTAGTTGTATCTAATTAATTTTATCCTTGTTTAGGCTTGAATAAATTTTGATCCTTGACCATGCCTATATAATTCCAGCAGTAGTTAATCGTGCCTAACAATTTTTTCTTATTCAGCTAATCCTATTTCGACTATATCCTTGACCATGGTGACAAGACCCTTTCAACTATACTTTAATCGTGCCATGTGACATATTTTCTTGGGGTTTAATTCTATTCACGATCTAACTCATTTTGATCATATTCTTAGTTGTACATAATCATGCCCTTTGAAATTTCGAAGATAAATTTTTTTCTAAGGTGGGTAGATTTGTAATCTCTCTTCCCGGATTTTCAAAATTATTTTTATTATTTAATTCATTTCAATCATTTTTATTTGCATTTTTGGTTTAGAAAGTAATCTTTTTAAAAACCTATCACGATATTGTCTTCCTTTGAATTTCAAAAACTAATTTGCAAAAACTAATTACTTTTAGTCAATAAAAATAAATTGTTGCCAATTTATTTTCAAATAAGATTATGATTAATAGGAATATACTTTAAACTATTTCATGGTATCAAATGTTATATTTAAATACAATGACTATTATTTGCATTGGATTTATATCGATATACCTTAAATTATTTGATAGCAATGAATATTTATGGATGGCAAAGAAATTGTCAAATCATTTTTTTAAATAATTTTAGCATTGACAGAAATATATTTCAAAATTATTTGATTTAGTAATATCATCTATTTTATGATTTGAATTCCGAATATGGTTTATAATATTATTTGATAATATTAAGTCTTATCTTAAGAGCATTATTTCAAGTGTTAGATTTAAATTGGCTAAGTATAGTTTTAAATATTTATTAATAAAATCTAGTATTGTTTTTAAATTATTATGGATTGATTTTAACTTATTTAGAATTTATTGTATTCAATATTATTTGAACTTATAAGATTTATTCAAACCTACGTAGTTATGTTTATCTTATTTTCATACTTTACTAGAAATCTCCATCTCCTATAACCCAACTGTTAGGGTTATATACTAAAAACATCACTTTTTAGTAACCTTATTTCCTTAAATTTTGAATGAGAATCAAATGGACAAATGTTTGCATATTGTATTTGTTGCAAGTGTTAATGCAAATGTCTGATATTCTATATTATAGATAATATGGTGTGTGATGTCACACAGAAGATCATATTATCAGTTCCCTATGGAGTATATAAATAGTTCACAACCTAGATGGACTTGGACAATCTATTGGAAAGGTTGTAGTGTAATCTGGTATTAGTCTATCTTGACTATAGGTTTACACTAGTGCACTTTGTGTGTATTGAACAGGACCACTTGAGGTTGTTCTCTTTGTACTGACTACATAAGAGAACAAACGCCTCTGTTATTATGGATACTTGTGCTCTTAACCCGGATATAATAACGGACATGTATATGCAGTGTGCATTATTTTGACTCATAAAAGTGTGAGATTCATTATGGATCAACAACCTCTATGAATTGGATAATAACATTGTATGTATGATGGGCTATTGATTATAAATTGAATCCATGTCCCGATACATCGGGTTGATGATGTCCCCTTACGGAGCTCATAAGGATTGTCATGTAAATCCTGCAGATGGATTATATCCGACATGACAAATAAAGTTGAGCGATACTACTTATGGATAAAAGACGTCGAATTAATATAGTTGTCAGTAACTTAATTTGATCGACGGACATACGATATCTTAACGTGGGGAGCCAAACGAGCATATAATAAAAGGAGCCCACAAACATAATTTGGGATTAGGGAGGTAGTGCAACAATAGCTCATTAGTGGACCGAGCTATTGTTAATGGGCCTGGATTATGTGTTCGGGCTGAACACGGGATATCCAGATCCGTTAGGAGGCCTAACCCTAATTTCTCCTCATGGTCCCTGCCGTAGCCTATATATATCCTCTATTCTCTGGCCGCCATATTACCGATCAGAAATCTGAAACTTTCTCTAAATTCGTGATTCACGTAAGGAGAGAAAGAGAGGGCTGCCAAGGAGAGAAAAGGTTGAAAGATTGTCGCCCACACGACGTCCAACTCGAGGAAGGAATACGTGCAGAAGATCTTGGGGTCGTCCGCTCGAGATTGCCAGGAATTACTTGTCTCCTTTCCGCCGCAGGTATAATTCGTGAACCCTAGTTTTTGCCTATGAAGGGTTAGAACACGTATTAGATCTGTTTAACTTTCTATCGATCAATACGCACACCAAAGAAAGGGTCCTGGGAATCCCCAGTTCCATCAATTGGTATCAGAGCCACTTTGGATCTTCGTATTGATTGATACGTCCATATTGTCCAATAAAACCTGCGCTGTGTAATAGTCGGTAGATGTAGATCTGTTCTAACTCAATTTTGCAGACATCTTAGATCCAACTATTATGGTCCAATGCATGTTTTTGATTGTGTTGTTTAAACCACAGACATGTCGTGGATGTTGTTGTTGCTGTGGATGAAATTAAAATCACGAGGGTTGATCGTGCTTATTATTTTAATTTTGCAATCTAGATTATGTATGAACTCCTTCGGGAGGCATAGGATTTATGTAATTTTAATTATTTTTGATCAATCGTGATGGCGGTGGTGGATGTTTCTGACGTCGGACAAGATGCTGGTTTTAAGCAGTCCAGAGGCAAACATATGATTTTCGATAAAGGAATCGTACTTATTATTTTAATTTTCAATCTAGATCTGCGCAGCGCCAGATTTTAGATTCGGATAGTTGAGGACGGAGCAACAAAGATGACCATAATAGTTGGATATTTTCTCTTATTTTTGTCATTTTGTTTTTTCTGATTATGCATGTTTATTATTGTGTGGTTGTTTTTTATGAAAAACCAAGCCTACATTAATAATGGACAACATGGACATAATATCAACTAGTAGAAA
Source organism: Iris pallida (assembly GCA_029216955.1). Classification (NCBI taxonomy): domain Eukaryota; kingdom Viridiplantae; phylum Streptophyta; class Magnoliopsida; order Asparagales; family Iridaceae; genus Iris; species Iris pallida. Next base: position 333,184 of record JANAVB010017050.1, read on the forward strand.
AACCCTCATTGTTAAATAACTAAGTGGGAGAGGATATTTATTTAGTTTAAATCCTATGGTCTCCATTACTGGTTTGTAGATGATGTAATTATACTTGCGTGTTGGCTATAGTGCTTTCCTCCATATTGGATGAGTATAATTATGGATCACCAGTACAAACTTTCTTAGGAATAATTGTAGAAAGTTACCTAGTATGTGTTCGCTTCTCCATATGAAGGAACTCATTACAAGGTAATGGACTTAGTATTAAGTAATGGTATACACTTAGATACAAATAATGGTATCCTCCCCATCGGAGTCACTGCTATTATTTGTATGACCAGAGCAAGACCAGCATATTAATTTTATTTTTCATAAAGTTATGTTGACATGATAGTAAAATTAATAAGAAAAACCTACTTGAACAAAGTTGAATTTGTATACGTCCACACTATCGTGGCATGCTAAATTCATGGTGTTCAAGGTGTTGGTGAATTTCTTATTATTGTTTTGAGGGAATCAATATTTAGTTAATTAAAAATGTTTTTTTTGCCCTACATAATTTTATTTATGTGATTCTCAGGATTTTAAAAATGGGTTCTTTCAGTCCACTTATGGTGATTCTTAAAGAAAACAAACTTACTGGACCTAATTATATTGACTGAAAACATAATTTGGATATTGTTCTGACTGCTGAGGAGTACAAATATGTACTTGTTGAGGAATGTCCACCTAAGCCTGATGCTAACTCTGATGAAGAGGTCAAAGAGGCTTAAAAGAAGTGGAAAAAGGCAGATGAGATGGCACGGTGTTACATTCTGGCATCTATGTCAAATGTACTGCAACATCAGCATCAGGCCATGGCCACTACTTATGACATGATGTATAACCTCAAGGAACTCTTCGTACATCAGAGTAGAGCAGCTAGGCAGTTTGTTATGAAATGTTTGATGAATACAAAAATGGCTGAGGGTACACCAGTAAGGGACCATGTTCTCAAGATAATGGGTCATCTGAATGAGATGGAGATCCTTGGAGCTAAAATCGATGGGGAATCCCAGGTCGATATCATTCTCGGAACTCTGCCTAAAAGTTTTGACAATTTCTGCCTTAATTACAACATGAACAAAAGGTTGTATAGTTTGGCAGAACTTACAAAAGAGCTACATGATGCTGAATCTCTCTTTAGGCAGAGTGGTCATGTTTTTGTTTCTGAAAATGCTTCTACTTCTAAGCTAAAAGGCGGTAAGAAGAAGAATAACATTCAGAAACAGGCAAACTCAGCAAAGAAGGGCATGGGACCTCAAGGCACGGTGAAAAAGCCGAAAGGCAAATGTTTCAAGTACAAAGGGTCTGGACATTGGAAGACTGATTGTCCACTTCTCAAACAAGGGAACAAAGAAGGTATATCTCATTTACTAGTAGTTGAAATATGTTTAGCGGTGTTATCTACCGGCACCTGGTGTGTAGATACAGGAGCCACTAATTATGTCTGCAATACAATGCAGGGGTTCCAGAAAACCAGACGGCTCAGTGATGGAGAGATATGCTTGTTCATGGATGATGCTACAAAAGTATCGATCGTTGCATTAGGAGATGTTACTTTATCTTTTGGTAGAAATAAGTCTTTGACATTGAGAGATTGTCTTTATGCACCTTCACTTAGAAGGAATTTAGTTTCTGTTTCTATGTTAGTTAAGGATGGATATTCAGTTTATTCTAATGACAATATTATTATTAGAAAGAATAAACATTTTATCTGTTCTGGTGTATTGGTTGATAATTTGTATGTCATTAATCCTATTTCGCCTACAATGCAACTTATGGAAATGAATAATATGTCATCTAACTTAAATAAGAGAAAAGAACCTTCTTGTATGAACCAAACATATCTTTGGCACTTGCGATTGGGGCAGATTAACCTAAGATGGATTCAAAGACTGGTTGAAGATGGACCTTTGAGTTCATTGGAAGTGAAGGCACTACCAGTCTGTGAATCCTGCTTAGAAGGTAAAATGACCAAAAGGCCTTTTACGGCAAAGGGGTATAGGGCCAAAGATGTGTTAGAATTGGTTCATTCTGATTTGTGTGGACCCATGACTATCCAAGCTAGAGGTGGCTTTGAATATTTTGTCACATTTATTGACGATTATTCGAGGTATGGATACATTTATTTGATGTGCCGTAAGTCTGAGTGCTTTGAGAAATTCAAAAAGTACAAGGCTGAAACGGAAAAACATCATGGAAAATGTATCAAGTCATTACGATCAGATCATGGTGGCGAGTACCTCTTTAGAGAGTTTAGGGATTATTTATCAGAGGCTGGGATTGCATCCCAATTGACTGCACCTGGAACGTCCCAGCAGAATGGTGTAGCCGAAAGAAGGAATAAAACTCTTATAGAGATGGTTAGATCAATGATGAGTTATTCAGATTTGCCATATTCATTTTGGGGATATGCCTTAGAGACTGCAGCTTATATTTTGAACTTGGTTCCTTCTAAGTCAGTACCACTTACTCCCACAGAGCTGTCGATTGGGCGTAAGCCTAGTCTGAAACATGTTCGCATTTGGGATAGTCCAGCACATATGCTGAATGGAAAAGCAGATAAGTTGGAATCTCGTACAGAAGTACGCTTGTTTGTAGGCTATCCAAGAGGAACGAAAGGAGATTTATTTTATAGTCCTAAGGATCAGAAGGTCATTGTTAGCACCAATGTCCGATTCTTAGAGGAAGACTATGTGATGAACCATAAACCCACAAGTAGAGTTGTTCTAGAAGAACTGAGACGTGAGACACCAAGTACTTTAGTACCAACAGTATAAGAGGATGAACCATAAATAACTGCACAACGTGTCACAAATATTACACCATAACCGATAGTGCCTTGTCGTAGTGGGAGGGTTGTGATACAACCTGATAGATATATGTTCTTGGGAGAGTCGTCAGACTTTGTCCCTGAGGAACAAGATTATGATCCCTGTACCTACAATGAAGCACTCCAAGATAAAGATGCAGAGTCTTGGCAAAAAGCAATAATATCTGAAATAGAATCTATGGATTCTAATCAGGTCTGGGAGCTTGTAGAACCACCCGTTGGTGTAAAAGCCATTGGATGCAAGTGGGTCTATAAGAGAAAAAGAGGATCAGACGGTAAGGTTGAAACCTTTAAAGCTCAGCTTGTAGCAAAAGTTTTTACTCAAAGAGAGGGTATCGATTATGAGAAAACCTTTTCTCCTGTAGCCATGCTTAAGTCTATCCGGATTCTTTTATCTATTGCAGCTCATCTCGATTATAAGATTTGGCAAATGGATGTCAAGACAGCTTTTCTTAATGGAAGTCTTGAGGAAGACATCTATATGAAGCAACCAGACGGGTTTAATGAAAAGGGCCAGGAGCATCTTGTTTGTAAGCTCAAGAAGTCCATTTATGGACTTAAGCAAGCTTCCAAATCTTGGAACATATGTTTTGATCAGGTGATAAAATCCTATGGATTTTATCAATGTCAGGATGAATCATGTGTATACAGAAAGTATGACGGAAATGTGGTGGTGTTTCTAGTACTTTATGTGGATGACATCTTGCTCATTGGAAACAATGTGAAGGTGTTATCTGATGTAAGGGTATGGTTATCCAAACAGTTTGATATGAAGGATTTGGAAAAAGTAGGTCACATCCTTGGGATCAAAGTTCTACGAGATCGCAAGAAAAGATGTTGGGCTTATCCCAAGCTTCCTATATCGATACTGTACTAACTCGTTTTAGTATGCAAAATTCTAAGAAAGGTTTCTTACCTTTTAGACATGGAATTGCTCTATCAAAGGAGCAGTGTTCGAGGACACCTAAAGAGATAGAGAACATTAAGGCAGTTCCTTATGCTTCAGCAGTAGGAAGCTTAATGTATGCAATGCTATGTACGAGACTAGACATCTGCTTTGCCGTAGGCATGGTCAGCTAATATCAGTCTAACCCAGGACAAGAGCACTGGACTACCGTAAAGCATATTTTGAACTACCTGAAAAGGACTAAAGAGTATATGCTAGTTTACCAGGCAGCTAGTTTAGTTCCCTTAGGGTATACAGACTCAGATTTTCAGTTAGATAGGGATTCCAGGAAATCTACCTCAGGTTATGTGTTTACTTTGGGAGGTGGAGCCATTATGTGGAGGAGTATCAAGCAAAAATGTATTGCTGATTCTACCATGGAAGTCGAGTATGTGGCAGCCTCTGAGGCAGCCAAAGAAGCGATTTGGCTCAGAAACTTTCTGTTGGACTTGGATGTGGTACCTAGTTTGCCTAAGTCTATTACACTTTATAGTGATAATAGTGGTGCAGTTGCAAACTCGAAGGAACCACGAGCCCATAAGACTGGCAAACACATTGAGCGCAAGTACCACCTAATACGATATTTCGTAAAGAAAGAAAAAGTTGCTGTGATCAAGATAGCATCAGCCGACAACCTAGCTGATCCCTTTACAAAGAGCTTACCAGCTAAGGCTTTTGATAGTCATATTGAGGGAATGGGAGTCAGATGTGTAGCAGCATGGCTTTAAGTATAAGTGGGAGATTTGTAACAGTATACTGAAAAGCAATGCTTTGAGTATAAGTGGGAGATTGTTAGGGTTATATCCTAAAAGCATCACTTTTTTAGTAACCTTATTTCCTTAAATTTTGAATGAGAATCATATGGACAAATGTTTGCATATTGTATTTGTTGCAAGTGTTAATGCAAATGTCTGATATTCTATATTGTAGATAATATGGTGTGTGGTATCACACAGAAGATCATATTATCAGTTCCCTATGGAGTATATAAATAGTTCACAACCTAGATGGACTTGGACAATCTATTGGAAAGGTTGTAGTGTAATCTGGTATTAGTCTATCTTGACTATAGGTTTACACTAGTACACTTTGTGTGTATTGAACAGGACCACTTGAGGTTGTTCTCTTTGTACTGACTACATAAGAGAACAAACACCTCTGTTATTATGGATGCTTGTGCTCTTAACCCGGATATAATAACAGACATGTATATACAGTGTGCATTATTTTTACTCATAAAAGAGTGAGATTCATTATGGATCAATAACCTCTATGAATTGGGTAATAACATTGTATGTATGATGGGCTGTTGATTATAAATGGAATCCATGTCCCGATACATCGTGTTGATGATGTCACCTTAAGGAGCTCATAAGGATTGTCATGTAAATCCTGCAGATGGATTATATCCGACATGACAAATAAAGTTGAGCGGTACTACTTATGGATAAAAGACGTCGAATCAATATAGTTGTCAGTAACCTAATTTGATCGACGGACATACGATATCTTAACATGGGGAGCCAAACGAGCATATAATAAAAGGAGCCTACAAACATAATTTGGGATTAGGGATGTAGTGCAACAATAGCTCATTAGTGGACCGAGCTATTGTTAATGGGCCTGGATTGTGTGTTCGGGCTGAACACGGGATATCCAGATCCGTTAGGAGGCCTAACCCTAATTTCTTCTCCTGGTCCCTGCCGTAGCCTATATATATCCTCTATTCTCTGGCCGCCATATTACCGATCAGAAATCTGAAACTTTCTCTAAATTCGTGATTCACGTAAGGAGAGAAAGAGAGGGCTGCCAAGGAGAAGAAAAGGTTGGGAGATCGTCGCCCACACGACGTCCAACTCGAGGAAGGAATATGTACAGAAGATCTTGGGGTCGTCCGCTCGAGATTGCCAGGAATTACTTGTCTCCTTTCCGCCGCAGGTATAATTCGTGAACCCTAGTTTCCGCCTATGAAGGGTTAGAACACGTATTAGATTTGTTTAACTTTCTATCGATCAATACGCACACCAAAGGAAGTGTCCTGGGAATTCCCAGTTCCATCACCAACATACGAAATAATCATGCTTCTTTATTATCAATACAACCATCTCAAACAATCCTGCTTCTTTATTATCAATACAACCATCTCGGCCTTCTTTTCCCGACCTCCCCCGTCTAGGCCACAGCCCTGCCATCGGGCACCACCGCGACTAAGACCACAATCATAACCGCCATGGACACCCTGCTTCTCCTCTGTGTCCAGCCAATGCTCCGCTTTGCCGAGCAACAAAGCGTCCCTTATCCCCTGACACCACCTGCAGTTCCCCCTGGCCACCCCGACTTCCATTCCGCAGCCACTTCGTGTACCATCCCTGCAGCAACCATCAACCCCGTGGCTACCACGGCCACAACTGGCTGACAGCCACCATCTCCTGGGTCCGACACCCGGCTGGGACACCATCTCCTTCACCCCCCCAATTCGACGAACTACCCTCACCACCATCAAAACAGAACAAAGGACACAAAAAGAAAACATGCACAACCGAAGTCCCTTCGACCACCATCGACGATCATCACTCACCTGCCCTCTGTAGGGTGTGAAAATTATGACACGCTGACATGAGACTCAGTCAAAGCCATACGCTCTAGGCTATACACTCAGTCAAAGTCATACGCTCAGTCAAAGCCATACGCTCGAGGCTATACGCTCAGCCATAGCCATACGCTCATCCAAAGGCCGTACGCTCAGTGAATATTTTATTATTTTCTGAGATGACAGCACAGCATGTATTTAATAAAGGATGAATCTGACACTTCGTCTTTCGTACAAAGACAGCTGTCCAATGAAGACTAGCCGTCCTATAGGTTTTCGAAGAGTCGGTTTTGTCTTTTACGAGGACAGCTCAGCATCTCTCATAAATGTAAAAGCCATCATTACTGTCAGTTTTGACATTCTGTCAGCCATCATATCCGCAGTCACGACGCTCGAGAAGATTTTGTCAGTTATTGGAAGATATGGCGTATGAAAGAAGATTGATGATGGCCACGTGTCTACTTATTCAAACATGTCACGTGTTTACTTATTCAAACATACGACTCCTTGCCAACCAAGTGAGCGTATGGATTCCATACGACTCCTTGCCAACCAAGTGAGCGTATGGATTCCATATGACTCCTTGCCAACCAAATGAGCGTATGGATTCCATACGACTCCTTGTCAAGTGAGCGTATAGTTTCCATACGACTCCCTGTCAATAATGTGAGCGTATCAGCTTTATATGGTTCTACGCTGTCCAAGTCAGCGTATGCAAGACATGTGCCTTCAAAAGCTAGTGTATGACTCTTCTTCTAAGGCAGCGTATCACAGCAGTTGTGTCCAGAATGATTTTCAACGTGCAGTTAACACACGTTCTCACGTGTCCTGCACTCAGTTATCTACTTCTTCAGAAGTTATGCAACGTGGCATTCATGCCATCAATCTCTCCTGAATATGCTCCACTACTTTCAACCGTACGCTAATGTGTCTCCATCAGAATTTGCCACGCGTCCCTGCAGTTATGCACACGTCAAGTAACTACCTGAGCGTATGCTTAAGGTCAGTTATCCTAAACTCTATAAAAGAGAGTTTCTTCATCTTCTTCAGACACTACAGTCAATTTCAGAGAGAACAGAGAGATTGCCCAGTTGCTGTCCACGTTCTTAAAAGTTCGAGTTTTCTTCATCGCATCGTCCAAGGGATAAAGTAATCGTCTTCTAGATTAGATTCCTACAGTTGTAATTTTCTCAGATACAAAATAAATAAAGTGAATTTATTTATGGAAAACAAATTGGCGACTCTGCTGGGGAAAGCTGTCTCCTCCAACGAGATAGCAACAACTCAATGTGATACTTCGTCGATCGGCTCGACGAAGAAGACGATGGTCGTACAATTCGACCAATCTGCTTATGAAGAAATGCTCAAGGAGAAGGAGGGCCGAACTGCTTCCTCCGCTTTTCCTGCTGCCAAGAAGAAGGGACACTCTGTCTATGTCCCTAAGTCTTCTTCAACAGCCCGAGACGCTTCTGTCACTTCTCACGCTGACAAGAACATGTCTTCAACTTCCACGAACCACACTTCGGCTTCCCTGAACACGGCAACAGTGGCTTCTCCTAGTCGCGCTGACAAAGTTGGTTCTTTAACCAAGTCAGCGTGTATAAGGAAAATCATCTCTGGACATGTCAAAGTCCCTTCTCCCTCTACTCTTACAACAGCAGTCGGCTCTTTAGCCATTGATAACTCTGTGCGTATGGCATTCAAAGGGCAGCGTACGGCAAAGGCAGCGTACAAAAGCCAACATCAGGCAGCGTACGCTAAGCCAAAGCCAGCGTATGCTAATAAAAAGGCAGCGTATGACCAGAAGTCCAAACTGAAGTCAGCGTATGCTAACAGATACAGTCCTTTGACTGTTTCTCAAAATCAAGCTGGGGGTTCTCTTCCACAGAACATACAAATGATTCCCTCTCAACTTGCACATCTTGTGCCAACCAAGGAGAAAGACTCTTTAGTCAACTCCTCTACTCCTAAGGTCTTTACCTCTGGAGTTAATTTGACTAGTACTCTTACTAGATCAAACAAAGGAAAATGCCTTTTGGCTAATTCCTCTAAAGATGGATTATTACCGACTCCCAGTCGGAATAATACTCATCTTCCTTCTCTCAAAATTTCTCGATCTGAGAAAGGCAAATTACAAGTATCCAAGACTGATACCAAAGTCAGATCTCCTACGGATCTTCGTAACAAGCTTAATCAGAATCGTCTCGATTCCACTGAGACAAGTATATTAGACCCTGATGCAGAATATGCCAAAAATTATGTGGCTCAAATTAATCAGTCTTTATACACTCAAGAACCGAGAAGATAGAAGAACAAAAGACAAGTTTCTACACAGAAACTATCTTCAAGAACTTCCCAATCTGTTCCTACAGATCTCCGGGAATATTTGCAAAATAAACGGAGAATTGACACTCCATCAGGCTATGATATTGCTCATATTTGCCATGAAAAGCATGGTTGCAACTTCCAACCTCGAGTTGTAATTCAATGTTGTTGTTCACCAAAAAGACAATCTGTTTTCGAACGGATTCAATATGAACCAATATTGGATGATGATGAACCGCTTTATGCTTCTGTCAATATAACCTTCAGAAATATTGGGGGTAGCCTACGATCTGATGCTATATCAGATTCTGAAGATGGTGTTTATCTCGGCACCCGATCCAGGATCGGAGCCTTGGCCAGGATCTCTTCTTCTTCTCATCCAAGTGGTAATCCGGAGATCACAGAGGACTTCCTTGGAGAATCCAACTTTCCAGTATTGACTCCCGTAAATAGCCCCGGGAAAGATACTGATTCACATAGTGATGATTCAGAACAGACTGTTTCATCATCTATTCCTCGAATGATTACTACTTACATGGCAGAGGGCAATCATGAACCTTCAACTAGCATCGAAGCTCATGAACAAAGGATTTCCTCCTTAGAACAACAATTGCGAGCTATGGTAGATACATTGAATGCTATGCACATTCTTATGCAAGCTCAGCATCAAACTCAGCAAATCCAACAGACAGCTCCTCCAGCTGTATTAAATACTCCTATTGTTCCAAACCCGGAACCCTCTACTACTCCGGGGGTACAATCCAATGTTCCTGTACAACCCACTCCAAGTCAGTCTGGAGCTGGGGGTGGTACATATACTGCAGTCCCTCCTCCCAATTACACTCAACAAGTTACAACTCCCCAATCTTCTGGAATTGTTACTGAAGAGTTAAGGAATCTTCGAACTCAATTTGAAGCATTCAAACAGAAGGATGGCCTACAAAGGTTAGGTATCAAGCAACCTTACCCGATAGAATGGAAGCAAGTATCATATTCTCCTAAATACAAGCCTCCGACTATCTCTTTCTTTGATGGGACAACCTCCCCAAGTCAATTCATTAATCACTTTGAAGTAATGACTGATCAACTGCAACCAAGTGACGCCCTCCTTACTCGGGTGTTTGTTGGGTGTCTCAAAGGAACGGCTTATGAATGGTATAGAAGTCTCCCTGATGGGTGCATTACTTCATTTGCCGGTTTCAAGCAAATGTTTCTTGAACGGTTCTATGAAGGGCTCAATGACATGACCATGTCAGCCCTCATAAGAATTAAACAGAAAAATAACGAAACCACCGAGGACTTCATTGAAAGATTCAGAAGAGAAGCCCTCAAAATGCCTCTCGGAACTCCCGATGCTGTTACTATCGACACTTGCAAGTCGAATCTCTTAGCAATTATCAGCATGTGGACAGGGTCCACTCAGTTCCAAGATTGGCCTTCTTTCATTATCAGTGCCAAGGCTGCTGAAGTCAGTGCTGAGACCTTCAAAGGTCTGGGGGTACAAATGGCACCCAAGGAATCAAATCAGAGTGCTAGCAATAGTACTCGACCCAACAATCGTAAAGGGAAAGAAGCTCTTGAAGTCAATCTCCAAAGCAGTAGTCAAGAGGTAAAGACTACCCAAGCTACTCCAGCTCCAACAAATCAACAACAGAGACCTCCTCGGCCGAAGGAAGAATATTCTTTTGACGATGACGATGTTCAGGGTATCTTTGAATGCTTGCTCAAAGGTAATAAGATTCAATTGCCAGAAATTAAAAAGCCTGATGAAGCCGATAAGACAGATCATCCGAAATACTGTCCATATCATAGAATGCTGGGTCATACAATCCGGTCTTGCTATGTATTAAAAGGGAAGATTCAAGAGATGATTAAATCAGGAGCTGTGACACTAACACCCAAAGACAAAACAGTCACAGCAAATGTAATTACAATGCAGTTCGGTGACTTCCCTCCCTTAATGGTAGAAAGTAGGATTGTTCCTATCCCCAAAGCAACTCTCGAAGTTGTAAATATCCTACCAGCACAGAATGACGGACTTGTTCCTGTCATAACTAAGAAGGGAGAGATCATGTGGATTCACCCGGATTTAATGACGGAGTTTGAAACGTCTTCCTCTTCTCCTTGGAAGATTCTCCCATCTAAAAAGAAGCTCGGGAAGACTAAGTCATGCAATGTGACTTCTAGTTTCACACCCAATTTTTACCTAACCTCTACTTTCATCTTGGCAGGAAATTCACTCCCTACGGAGATAAAATCTGTACCTCAATTTGAAGATAGGTACAAGCCTGCTTTTCATCTATACAGTTCACAATCTCGTGAATTGATGGCGAAGATGGGTTATGATCTAGCCACTGCTCCTGGTTTGAACTCAGGCGAAGGACTCCGAGCACCTTTAGCCATCACTATGAGGCATAATCAATCTCGTGTTGGCCTTGGTTTCTGGAATGAAGCTCTCATCAAACATAAAAGAACCAAGAGCAAGATAAAGAATTGCCACATGGTTTCCATAGACCCTGAACCAGAATCTGAAGTTGAAGTTCATGCTGGAACTCGGTCAGGAAAAATATATCTGAAAGATTATGCTGAAATTCCTGAAGAAACTTCTGATGTCCCTCCGGTTACAGCTCCAACACCAGTCTCTACTGAAGAGCCTTTAAATGTTCCTGTTGAGACAGTTCCTTCTAAACCAACAGCAGCTGACAAAGGCAAACAACAAGTCCGCTTCGACAAACCATTGAAGAAGTCATCTCCTACAGGACTTGAAAAGCCTTATAATTTTGATATATTGGCTCAACTAGCTAATACCCCAGCTAAATTATCAATCTTCGAGCTCTTACGCCTCTCTAAAGAGACTCGAGAAACTCTAAGTGAAGCACTGCTGCAAGCAGAAACCTGCCTAACTCTTCTCAAGAAATTGGAAACAGAATCTGTTTCTCATTGCCATAATGTATTGGAATTTATTCCAAACATTACCTTTACGCAGGACGATATGCTGCTAGAGGATAATCGACATGACCGTCCTTTATATCATACAGGATATATTGATTCTATGAAGGTTGATCGTCTCCTAATTGATCCAGGATCCGTTCTCAGTATTATGCCAAAAGCTATGCTAGATGCACTGAAGATACCTGTGCATAGTCTTTCCAACACTATCACTACCATCTTGGGATTCAATCAAGGAAAAAGTGAGCCTTTGGGCAAGATTCGCCTCAAATTTTAAATAGGCGATCTTCGTACTAAAGTTACTTTTTACATCATCGACAATCATGGTTGCTCATACAATGCTCTATTGGGGAGACCATTCTTGCATGAACATAATGTCGTTCCTTCGACTCTACATCAGTGCTTCAAATATGTTGATGATAATGGAGAAGTTCAAAAGGAGGTTACAGATCTCTATCCATTCAAAGGAGTTGAAGCTTACTTCAATGACGCTCGCATGTACAAAGATGAATACTCAAAAGTCTTACAAGCTATGGATAATGATGATGAGATAGCAAAAGTTGGCACTTTTGTTATTCCTGTAAAAGGGCGTATCACTCCTCCGCAGTCTGTTCAATCATCCGAAGAAGGCTCACTGGTAATTTCTGTCAGTGGACGTACTACTTCATCACCTGCCCAGGCTCCACAAGGCTCACTGATAATTCCTGTCTGTAGACGTACTACTGTGTTGTCTTCCCAAGCTCCACAAAGTTCACTGATAATTCCTGTCAGTGGACGTACCACTCCCCCTCCACCTTCTCAGGCTAGACCAGATACTCTAGTCATTCCAGTCAGTGGACGTACTACTTATCCACAATCTTCTTTAAGGGAGCTCACCTCTTCTGAGCCTTTTGTTATCGATCTTAATCGAAACAAAACTTCTGATCACTCTTCCTCTTCCCCTTTTGTCATTAATTTGACTAAGTCTGATAAGGCTCAGCCTTCTGTTGTAAATACAGTATCTAATATTAATGAAGCATCTCCTTTACAGTATATTGATGTCTGTAATCATGTACAAAGTTATTTACAATTGCTAGATAGCTTAGAGTCACTAACTATAGGGGTTGTTAAAACTCTTCATACAGACGTATCATTGGAATCCATACAAAAATTATACTTCGTGGTCCCTGCTAGAAAGAAGGGAGAAAATCCAATCTTCTTTTATAAAGGACCCCAGAATCCTCCTAACTGGGAAGAAGATGACACAAACGACGATACTGGAAGGTTACAACTGCGTCGCTACAGTCAGCAATCTAAAAATATCATCAAGAATATGGGTTATGACTTTAGAATCAGTCTCAATAATGGAAAAGGAAGAAGAATGCCTGTTCGAATTCCTTCATTAAAATACGGAAGGACAAAATGTGGTTTAGGTTACATTGCTCCTACCTCCTTTATCAACATCGTCCATGAAGATTCAAAATCCGATGAAGACGAACGATCTGAGTCTTCTGATTCCCTCTCTTGGGATTCTGACACGAGTATTGGCGATCTCCATCGCTCTATTTTATCCATCAATATGGTCTCCGTTGGTGGCCCGCAAGAAAATGATGAAGATGAGGATGATTTTGAAATATCACCTGAATCAGAACAATGGGCTCAAAGATTAGATAATCAATGGAAATTCAGGTTCGAGCAGAGGGAACCTCCTACTGAAGATAAACTGATCCAAATTGATGTTGGTGAAGAAGGGTCTCCTAAACCAATATTCATCAGTGAAAGTCTTTCAGAAATAGATAAGCAAGAAATGATCAAGCTTATTCATGATTATATCGATGTCTTTGCCTGGAGTTATGAGGATATGCCAGGTCTAAATCCAAAGATTGCAATGCACAAACTCAATATCATGCCAAATGCTAGACCAGTCAAACAACAACAGCGACGATTTCGTCCAGACATCATGGATGTAATTGAAGCTGAAGTCAACAAGCTTATGGCTTATGGATTTATTCGAGAGGAACAACATCCTGAATGGGTGGCTAACATCGTTCCTGTCCTTAAAAAGACTGGCAAGATCCGAGTCTGTATAGACTTTTGCGATCTCAATGTAGCTTGTCCTAAAGACGAGTTTCCTCTTTCAATTACAGATGTCATGATCGACAATACATGTGGTTTCGAACGAATGTCATTCATGGACGGGTATTCGGGATACAACCAGATCAAAATGTTTCCAGATGATGAAAAACACACTTCCTTCAGAACGCCGATCGGTACATACTGTTATACAGTGATGCCGTTTGGTCTCAAGAATGCAGGGGCAACATATCAGCGAGCAATGAGCACTATATTCCGCGAACATCTCCGAAAAATAGTCGAATGCTATGTTGATGATATTGCAGTCAAAAGTCGACGAAAGGAGGATCATATCCAAGATTTGAAGACTATCTTTGATTTAATGCGTCAGCATCAACTTAAAATGAACCCTACTAAGTCCTTCCTGGGCGTCTCTAGTGGTAAATTTCTCGGCTTCGTCATTACCGCTAAAGGTATACACGTGGATCCCGAGAAAATCAATGCCATTCAAGAGATGTGTCCTCCATGCACCTTAAAAGAGCTACGAGGATTTTAAGGAAGAATTGCTTATATCAGGAGATTCATTTCCAACTTATCAGGACGCTGCAGACCATTCAATAAACTTTGAAGAAAGGTGTATCTTTCGTCTGGAACGAAGAATGTCAAAAAGCATTTGACGATATTAAATAGTATCTCATGAACCCTCCAGTTTTGGTACCTCCCGTCTCGGGAATACCATTCCTTCTATATGTTCGAGCCATGGATCATTCTCTTGGTGCATTACTTGCCCAAAAAAATAAAGATGGCCATGAACAGGCTATTTATTATCTCAGTCGCACAATGACAGGTGCTGAACCGCGTTATTCTTCAATCGAGAAAGAATGCCTAGCATTAATGTTTGCTGTTCAGAAAACGCGATATTATATTATCGGTCAAACGATTCACGTCATTTCTAGAGTGAATCCCATCAGAATTATGATGAAGAAACCTGGTATTCTCAACTCCAGACTAGCTAATTGGGGAATCTTGTTAGCTCAATACGATATGTATTGTATTCCTCAGAAGTCAGTTAAAGGACAGGCTCTTGCTGATTTCTGGCAGCTCATGCGATTCCAGAAGATTCTAAATTATATGATGAGATTCCTGATGAAGTTCTGGATTCAAATCTAGTTTCTGAAGAAATTCCTACCCGGCATCTATTCTTTGATGGAGCATCTAGAATAGGTCCTAATGGCGATATTGTCGCTGGAGTTGGGATTGTTCTTGTATCCCCAGAAGGATTAACTATTCAAAGGGCTTATTCTCTAGATCAATCATGTTCAAACAATGTAGCCGAATACAATGCATTACTCATCGGCCTTCAACTTGCTAAACATCTAGATATTCAATATTTGGAAGTTTATGGAGACTCCAAGCTTATCATCAATCAGATTAGAGGAACGTATGAAGTTCATCATCAGGATTTGATACCTTATCATCGAGCAGCACTCTCTATAGCCTCATCTTTTGAAGGTTTTTTTATTGAACATGTTCGACGAGCCTATAATGCAGAAGCTGATGCTTTAGCTAATCTTGCTGGCTGTATTAGCTATACCAATCAGACGTCAGCAAGTGATAGTAGTTTATAACCGAGAACTATTCTGTGTTGAGAATAATTTGGCTTTGGCTTTTCCCCATAATCCTTATGAAGATTCTCTCAACCTTAATGCTGGATTAAAATTTGACAAAGTGTCCTCGTCTTCTTCCGATTCTACTATGGAATATGTCTTTTCTAATGAAACAGAAGCCATAACTAAGACTGGAGACGCCCATTTCTAGACTTTGTATTATATGACATACTTCCCGATAATCCGAGTGAAGCAGCGTCTATTCGGCGTAGATCTCTCAGATTATATTATAATCATACGACGAAGACATTATATCGTCGGTCTTACGACGGTCTTCTCCTCCGTTGCATTACTGGTGAAGAAGCACAACAGATAATCCTGAAGCAAATGATGGTGTTTGCGAGCTCATCAACCAGGTCCTAAACTTCAAGATCATATCCAACGTATGGGTTATTATTGGCCCACGATGGTGGCTGACGCTATTCAATGCTCGAAATGTAAAGCCTGTCAAATTCATGCAGACTTTATCCATCAACCGTCAGAGTTCTTACACCCAAGCGGCATCATGGCCCTTTGAAGCTTGGGACATGGACGTCATTGGTCCCATCAACCTACCATCATCAAGAGGACATCGGTTTATTCTAGCAATAACCGATTACTTTTCCAAATGGGCTGAAGCAATCCCGTTATCTGAACTTCTAGTGTTATCAACTTCGTCAAACATCATGTTATCTATCGATTTGGTGTTCCTCGGCGTATTATCCATGATAACGGACCGCAGTTCGTCAGTCAGAAATTTACTCGATTCTGCGACGATCATCGGATTAATAATTTAGCTTCTACAGCATATAATCCAGCAGCTAATGGATTGGCAGAAGCTTTCAATAAAACGATCATCAAACTCTTGAAAAAGTTCGTTTCTTCCAACAAACGCAACTGGAGCGAGAAGCTTGGTGAATGTTTATGGGCCTACCGTACCACAGTTCGCAATGCGACTGGATGTACACCTTTCTCTTTGGTATATGGGTGAAGCTGTTCTTCCCCTTGAGATCCAGATTCCTTCTCTGAGAATTGCGATCTCCAATGAACTTACAACAGAAAACAATGATCGTCTTCGACTTCAAGAATTGGAAGCTCTAGATAAAACGATTGTATGCTCAACAAAATATCGAGCTGTATCAGGCCGAATCTCAAAGCTTTTAACCGGAAAGTCAAAGTCAGAGCATATCAAAAGGGAAAACTGGTCCTTACTGTCAGACGTCCTATGACCATGACACATATGAGCAAAGGCAAATTTGATACGAAATGGGAAGGCCCATTCATAATAAACAAAGTCTTCTCTAACGGAGCATATCAACTTGCCTCTATGGATGGAAAAGTCACGATGATGCCTATCAATGGCAAATTCTTAAAGAATATTATGTATAATATTTTCATCATTCCCCAGCAAATATGAAATTAAAGTTAATTCTTCTTTACAAAAGTTATCTCGATATCGTTATCCCCAGAGGAAACTGATATTCCACCATGTATCATCTTCCCAGAGAATTTGATATTTTGTTTTATTAGATCCCCAGTGGTTTTAATAAAGATCTTGAATAAAAATTATGTCCATATTACCTCTGAATTTTTTATCTCAGTATGTATCATATTTTCTATTCTATGAAAATGATATCTCGTCTTTTGATTTCCGAATCCAAAGATCATGGAAAATAGAATCTAAAGATATCTTTATATCTGAATTCAGTTTTCTCTAATCAGTATTAAACTAAAAATCTTTGGTTTAATATCATGATAGAGTTGCAAAGTTTATTTGTATATTCTATTCTATTGAAATATGTCATGTATTATTTATCTCTGAACATGTTTTCTACAAAAATATTATCCACAAAATTGAAATCAAGCCAAGATGTTCATTTCTTTAATCAGAATCAAATATTGATTACAATTGGATTTCAAAAATTCAGTACATAAAAAATGTAAAAGAACTATTTAGGAGGAGTAATGATCTCCTGAATACGAACGATTACATTATTCATCTTTTCATCATGAGCTTTCTTGATTCGCTCTGCTGTTTCCGCTCCAATCATCCGTTGGTCATATTCTATAATAATAGAGCTACGGCGATTGGTCTCTTCAATCTGATTGGTTTGCATCAATTCTCGCTCCTTCTGTAAAACTTGACAGCGTTCAGTTGCAGATTTACGATCAGTAGCAATCTCTGATTGTTTTTTTTCCACAGAGGCAATTTGCTCCTGAATACGAGCTAGCTCTTCCTTCAGCTTTCTAAGCTCTTCAGCTTTTGACGCTTCATCTTCTCTAGGCGTTCCATATTCTGACGAGTACTTATTATTTCTTCGTCTTTCGCCATTAACTCTTTGGAAGACTGAGCGAGAAATTCTGTCAGAGCAATGTGCTGAGCTTGAGCTTCATTCTCCAATTGAGCAATCTCAGCTGCAGTCAGGGAATTAATATCCTCCTTTTTTATCTCCCAATATTTATGGATGTTTGCTTCTAAATCATTCAGGAGATGTTCAAAAAAGACACACTGGGTCCCATAACCAGCCTGTCTCAAAGCTGAAAGTGGAAAACTAGTCGCTTCTCCAAGACTCGAAAAGGGCATAGTTTCATCCTTCATAAGTCGTCTTGAGAATGTATCCAGATACGAATAAATAATATCTGAATACATCCCCACGATCTTTGCTATCCCTGTATCAAAATCGGGAGTCGCTGCAATAGTAGGGGAAGAGCAGGAGGAGCCTCTATTCTTGGAGCTGAAGTTAGTGCTTTTGGAGAACTCGGCAAATATGAACTCCCCTCACCCACATCAGTTTGAACAAGGAGCTTGAGTAGAACTCATAGCCGGTACAGTTCCTACAGCTGTTAGGAATCAAAGAAGCATGATCAAAACCAAAAGACAATAAAGCAGAGACAAGACAAAACTTTGATGAATAAAAATTACCTGGAGCTGGTTCATATTCAGTTTCCTTCGGATCATTCAGCCCGGCTCGTAGTCTGTTCAGAGTACTTTCTGACACGGGGTTTATTTCACTGCTTCCCGCCCCAGAAGTACTCGAAACTTGAACTTCTATATGCCTTTTCGGCTCTGGTGTCAACCCTGAGTGTTGACCAATGGTCTTCAGTACATCAATTGGAGCCTTAGACGGTGATTCATCGTCTATCTCCATGTCTTCTTCTCCAGAAGAATGAGATGGCGGTTCATAGTCAACTTGTTCGCTCTCTGAAGCTTCAGCAATTGGATTGAGAGAAGTGGCTTCCTTCACTGATTCTCCCGAAATCAGTAAGTCATTAGCCGTTTCAGTCTGATGCTCGACCTCTATCGCAGGCTGACTAATTTCCTGCGCATCATCGCTCATTTGTGGAACTGAGCCTATATCAGAAGGCATGGAAGATCCAGCAGGTTCAGGAATATCTTCTTCAACAGGTTCTGCCTTCACAGAAAAATCAAAAGCAGCTTGTTTTTCTGAAGCCAATCGCATAGCACGATCGGTAGGACTCTCTGCATCCAGACAAATCACGGATTTAGTTTTTAAAACTATCACTTTCCTTCCTATTCTTTTAGTTGGAACAGTAGGATAATTGTCTATTGGATCACTACCTGCTTCATCAACATCTCTGACTCGATTAGACACAGGAGAATTCCCTGGAATAGTAATTCCTCCGCGACTTCGAGTCTCTGCTCGAGTAGCTCTTTTTGCAGCAGGACCAACAGCACTTTTACCCCGCTTCCTCTTCGGGGTATTATCAATAGATATACTCTCTTCAGCACTCCCGATGGGTACATGCAATGGTTGATGAAGGTCATCAGAGAAGAAAGTCTCCAAAACATCATCATCAACTTCATCAGTGGCCAGAGGATCTTCTTTGTCATGACAATCTCTAGACAAGGCTGATTTGGTTGATCTCTTTTCAACATGAATAAAGCTTCTACCTAAGAAGCTAAATTTTTCATCAAAAGTATTAGCTGATACATAGAATCTGGCATAGGACGCCAAATTCTAGCTCCTCTCCGATAGCTGACCGGATCTGGCATAGAAAAGGTAGCCCCTGTACCTTTGGCAATGTAATATAGCCAAGCTCTGGCACCATCAATCAACCCTCCTTGATAACCAAAACACGTCGTTGCATTGCCTACATGCAACTGATCGTAACCAAATTGCCGAGCAAATCTGCTCGGGAGATATGGCTCTAGATAAGTGATGTTGTCACGGCGGCAGATTAAATGAGATGGCCTGATTCTCTTTAGCCATTCATGTTGGATATCATCCAACTCATTAGCACCAACGCCGTCAATCAATCTCCCAGGCATGCTCTCATAACCAACAGTGGAGGAACACAAGTGAAGCTCCATAGTTCTTCCCTGTTTAATATAGTTCTGCAATCGTCAAAGTGTCATATCTCCACTTCGGTATGTGCTTGTACCTTTCCAGAAAGGTATCATCTGGTCTAGCCATCCCAGCACTCATGAGAGATTCGAAATACAGAAGCCATCCAAATAAATATGTAAAGGGCATTTCTACCCGAGGAAAGGATGTAAGGCTCTTCCTTGCCAATTCGAACATTCTGTCTGTGTATGCCCTTAATCCAGCATTCAGACGGCAAGTCATTGCTGTCAGTAAATCCATCTTATACCCAAAAACCAGACGGACTGCTGCGAAGACAACTCCTCTATGCATCCTGTCTGCTGAATAGGTGCCAGGTACTACACAACTTTCTTAGCCAGAGAGATATAAAACCGGCCAGATGACCTTCAGCAGATAATTTTCGGCCACCCTGCTTAATATAGGTCTCTAACCTATCACCGGCTTTGTAGGTGTCTATATCTTCTTCGACGATAATGTCGTCATGATTTGTCTCCCGGATTAATCTGTTAATCTCGGCTTGACTCAAGGGTTTAAATTTACCAACATACTGATCAGTCTTTTCTTCTTTTGAACTTCGTCAGTACGGTCTTGAAACAAATAAGCCATCCACTTTGAAGAATAGCAGTTGGAGTCCCCCTCTCCACCTTGTCCCTTATAAAAAGCCTTACATATGCTTTAATGGCACATTAATTCTTCAAATACATAAAGAATCAGTGGGTTAGCTTCAGAAATCTTATTTATTTCATCAACAAAAGGGATATACTCTTCATATGGTAAATCTGCTATTGGTAGCTGAGAAATATATGCCATTTCATGAAGGGCGAATCCCATCTCGCCCCTTGGGGTCATGAAGGTGCCGGTACGATAGTTATATCTCTCCGCTAGCGCCAAGAACAGATCCGGGTTTGGCTTAAAACCATAAGCAGTACACTTAATGGCATCATATAGGCCTATCGCCTTTAACTGTGTACCAAAGTTCTGCAGAATCCATCTCACTAGAGCAGTCCATCTAGTACTTTCCGGTTCACCAGGCCGGTAAGTCTCATAGACTGTTTTGGGTATATGGCATTTTTCAGTTGAGCAAATTCGTTTGCAAAAATTGGGACTCTGACTGGCTTCAGCAGTGCCGAGTCCTCAGGAGGGATAGTGGCAGGTAGCAGTCCTCGTAGAGATGTGACATGTGGTTCAGTACCACTGCGGAATCTTCCTTGACGATATCCGATCCACCCAGCCTTTGCTTGTCGGGATGGAGTGATATCCCACTTCATCTGTCTTTGTTGACCCGAGTGGAATAAACGAGCTATATTGATGCTTTTTGTCAAACCAGTTAGATACATGGGCTGATTCACATTACCATCCCTATGATAAGAATATGCTACTTTATCGAGAGCAGGCTGGGAGTTCATGTCAATAGCATCTCCAAAAAGAAATGCTGGCTTCAAGTGGGTAACACCATCCACACTCTGTAATGGCAGTCCACTCATCAAGTTCAGCAAAGTATCATCTTCCTGATTTGTCAAAAGAGCTATTCTTGTAGAAGGTCCATCGAATTGGGGAAAACGAACATGTGATAGGTCACTTCTATAGTTATTTCCTACACTTCCTTCAAATTCTGCCTCAGCTAGAATATCCACTGCAAATGAAGAATAAAGTATTAGAAATCTTCAACGTCAAGAGAGGATAAAGTTTAACATACGCTCAGTTTTTACTAAGCGTACAGCTCAACATACGCTCAGTTTTACTAAGCGTACAGCTCAACTTACGCTCAATTTTTACTAAGCGTATGGCAGACTCAAGGTTCAGCATACGCTCAGTTTTCCTTAAGCGTATGGTAGATTCAAGGTTAGCATACGCTCAGTTTTCCTTAAGCGTATGGCAGACTCAAGGTTCAGCATACGCTCAGTTTTCCTTAAGCGTATGGCAGACTCAAGGTTCAGCATACGCTCAGTTTTCTTTAAGCGTATGGCAGACTCAAGGTTCAGCATACGCTCAGTTTTTCTAAGCGTATGGCAGACTCAAGGTTCAGTATATGCTCAGTTTATCTTAAGTGAATGATTTTAAAAGTTCAGTTTATGATCAGTTTGAGCGTATCAGCGTATGGTTGACAAGATGATCATAAAAATTATGCTAACACAGGAGTTAGCGTATCTCAATGAGACAAATTGCCATAGCATATTCTTTTAAGATAGCGTATTTTGATATCTCTATCAAAAATACGCGTATCTTACAGATATACGCTCCAAACATATTTTTCGTAAAAACGAAAAACATGGAATACGGCTAAAACCTAAAGAGAAAGCGTATTTGCTGACGTATTAACCCTAAAGAGGATACGTTTTCTGAGTTTTGTTCTAACCAGAGCCCTAAAAAGGGAATAGTTATTTGTTCATCATCTTCGTCTTCACCATAGAGAGGTTTCAATAGCTGTTCACTGCGTGAAATACGCTGATTGGCCGTCTTCTTGGTTGTGGGCAGTGTCGATGGCAGGATGAGACGACTCCTCAGGGGCTTTCCCCTTTCCTTTCGCAGAAGCATCAGCTTTGGGCCCATTAATGGAGGTTGAGTCGAAGACGAAGAAGGGGAAGAAGGATTTTGAGTTTCTGAAAGCACTTTTCTCTCTCGAAAGCAAAAGCTGTGGTAAAGAAATAAAAAAGGTTTTGGAAGACCTATTTATAGAAGAAAGGAAGAAGTTCAAACGGCGGATATTCTTTAAACAAAATCCCTAAAGATTTGCACTGATATTGAGGAAGATAACAAACTCATGCCAGCGTGTCAGGACTTATTCTCACTTTAAAGTTCAAAGTAATTTCGAACTTTTGAAATTTATAAAGTTCGAAAACTTTGAAGGGGGTCTTGTAGGGTATGAAAATTATGACACGCTGCCATGAGACTCAGTCAAAGCCAAACGCTCTAGGCTATACACTCAGTCAAAGTCATACGCTCAGTCAAAGCCATACGCTCGAGGCTATACGCTCAGCCATAGCCATGCGCTCATCCAAAGGCCGTACGCTCAGTGAATATTTTATTATTTTCTGAGATGACAGCACAGCATGTATTTAATAAAGGATGAATCTGACACTTCGTCTTTCGTGCAAAGACAGCTGTCCAATGAAGACTAGCCGTCCTATAGGTTTTCGAAGAGTCGGTTTTGTCTTTTACGAGGACAGCTCAGCATCTCTCATAAATGTAAAAGCCATCATTACTGTCAGTTTTGACATTCTGTCAGCCATCATATCCGCAGTCACGACGCTCGAGAAGATTTTGTCAGTTATTGGAAGATATGGCGTATAAAAGAAGATTGATGATGGCCACGTGTCTACTTATTCAAACATGTCACGTGTTTACTTATTCAAACATACGACTCCTTGCCAACCAAGTGAGCGTATGGATTCCATACGACTCCTTGCCAACCAAGTGAGCATATGGATTCCATATGACTCCTTGCCAACCAAATGAGCGTATGGATTCCATACGACTCCCTGTCAATAATGTGAGCGTATCAGCTTTATATGGTTCTACGCTGTCCAAGTCAGCGTATGCAACATGTGCCTTCAAAAGCTAGCGTATGACTCTTCTTCTAAGGCAGCGTATCACAGCAGTTGTGTCCAGAATAATTTTCAACGTACAGTTAACACACGTTCTCACGTGTCCTGCACTCAGTTATCCACTTCTTCAGAAGTTATGCAACGTGGCATTCATGCCATCAATCTCTCCTGAATATGCTCCACTACTTTCAACCGCACGTTAATGTGTCTCCATCAGAATTTGCCACGCGTCCCTGCAGTTATGCACACGTCAAGTAACTACCTGAGCGTATGCTTAAGGACAGTTATCCTGAACTCTATAAAAGAGAGTTTCTTCATCTTCTTCAGACACACAGTCAATTTCAGAGAGAACAAGAGATTGCCCAGTTGCTGTCCAAGTTCTTCAAAGTTCGAGTTTTCTTCATCGCATCGTCCAAGGGATAAAGTAATCGTCTTCTAGATTAGATTCCTACAGTTGTAATTTTCTCAGATACAAAAAATAAAGTGAATTTATTTATGGAAAACACCCTCACCACCGCCGCTTCCCACGGCCATAGATCGCCGGAGTTTTCTCGACCAAGCTCTGATTTTATCCCGCAGCCGGAGCGCTTCAACTTCCCGATCCCACTGACCCGGTGGCCGCAACCGGTTCTCCCTCCACGGAGACTCGATCTCCCCCGTGCTCGAGAAGACGCCCTAACCGTCGACTCTCGGGTCGCCCGCTCGCTCTAGCGTGCGCACCGGTGCCCTAGGTCACACTGAGCACTGTGTGCCCGCCTCCGTGCAGCTCCAGTAGCTGCCGCATGCCCGGGGTTGCGTCGCTTCTCCGGTCGGGTCTCCGTATGCCGCCTCATCGTGAAAACCCTCCGATCGAGAGCCCATCGGCCGCAAGTCTCTGGCTTGCCACGTGCGTCACTTCTGAAGCTGCCTCACCTGCGCCTTTGTCCTATCCCCGAGTGCCTGACGATGGGAACGGAAAGTCCGTACCGGCCTCTCCGGAGGCGCACCATCTCTAGCACCGTCCTTCGGCGCGACTCTCCAGTGGTGAGGTTCCCTCTCTCTTCCTCTCGATCCTCTTCTTCCTCATCATCGTCTACTCCTCTCCCCCTCTCAGTTCTCTCTCTCCCTCAATTTATTTTCTTTCCTCTATTGCTGCTTTCCCTTTTATATTTAGTTGTTGTCTTAGTTTACAGTGAACGAAGGGGGGAAGAGAATAATACTAGTAATTAATTAGTAATTAATATTATTAGTAATTAAATAGTTATAATATGTATTAATATGTTGCATTATTTACAATATTAATAGGTATGTATATACATTATATGATTAGACCCTTGATATCATCTATATAAACTATATTTTTATTAATGGATATGCCAGCAACTTTCTATCCTAAGCGGCATTTCGTCGAACACGTGCCGTAAAGGACCGACACGTGTCCGATACCGCCATCAAACGAAGTCAAAATCCAACAAAATTTTATGGGCAAGTCTAGGGCACCTATATGGATGCAAAAATGAAAGATATTCCAAATTTACTATGGTAGATTAGGGTTTACCTATTGAGTGTCAAAAACTCAATGTATGGAGCCCCTTGGTTGTCGTGTCGGCCAATTTTCCTCAAGCAAAAGCCTCCGCCTCCCCGCTAGAAATGCTCCAGCAGATCCTCCTCTCCTCGACGAGTGCAACGGAGTTCATTTGGAAGAAACGAACTTCGAATGAAGGAAATATGAGTTTTTGAGAAGGGGATCTATTAGGGTTTCCTTGTGGAGGCTCAAAACTTTACAAATGAATGCAAGGGGGGAGGGGGTACTGCTGTTGGGAGGCCAGGAATAGGTCTCCTAGGGTTAGGGTTTCACTTGGGCCAACTCATTCTCAAGTAGAAATGGGCCCAAGTCAAAAAGGCTTAAAGGCTTGCACGCAAAAAGGCTAAAATAAATCAATTAATGCCTTAAAAATAATCTAATGCCTAAAATAAATTCTAAAAATAAAAATAAAAATTCTAAGGCATCGTTAGGCCCCTATACAATGTCCACTAAGGTTAAACCAGTTGCTAGAACAACACAAGTCAATATATCTAGAAAATCACAAAACGGCCAAAATGGCTAAAAAGACTAAAATACCCTTCTATGAAAAAGTGGATTCAACAAGTCTACCCCTCTTAAAATAATTTCGTCCTCGAAATTAAAGTCAAAAATGCATGATTAAGAAATGACAAAATCATACCTCAAGACTGGAAAAGATAGGGGTACCGTTCGTGCATCTCATCCTCTCTCTCCCAGGTGGACTCTCCAGGAGAGTGATGCTTCCAAGCTACGCGAACTAAGGGTATCGACTGGTTCTGCAATACCTTCTTCCATCGATCCAGAATCTCCACAGGCTGCTCTAGATAACTGAGAGTAGGGCCCACCTCAATCTCAAAATGGTCTAGTACATGGCTAGGATCTGCCACATACCGTCTCAACTGCGATACATGAAATACATTATGGACTCCCGCTAAGGAAGAAGGCAAGTCCAGTCTGTATGACACGTAACCGACCCTTCCACTGATAACGAAAGGTCCGACATAGCGTGGGCTAAGCTTTCCTCCTCCACCGAAACGAATAGTGCCTCGAGTTGGTGAAATCCTCAAGAATACCATATCACCAACCTGGCATAAGCATGGTCTCAATTAACTAAAAACAATCACACAATCAACAAAAACACAAACAACAAGATTCTAATCCTATGTCTAAGCTATACCTCAAACTGCAAAGGTCCGGTGGCTGTCGGCCCAATGCCGTTGTCTGTCCTGCGCCACGCGAAGTCGATCCCCGATGAGCTTTACCTTTTCGGCTGCGTCAACAACCATCTCAGGTCCCAATAAAGCTTGTCCTCCAACATCATCCCAAGAGAAGGGAGTACGACATCTACGCCCGTACAACGCCTCGAATGGTGACATACTAATTGATGGCCTAGTAACTGTTGTTGTATGCAAACTCTACCAAGTGCAGGTGATCCTCCCATGATCCTCCAAAATCTAGAACACAAGTCCGCAGCATGTCCTCGAGAGTCTGAATAGTCCTCTCCGACTGTCCGTCCGTCTGAGGATGGTATGCAGTATTGAATTTGAGCTGAGTGCCCAAACTAGTCTGCAGACTCCGCTAGAAAGAGAAATAA